>CM059186.1:102222073-102674573 GCA_030323885.1 Branchipolynoe longqiensis
CACATCTGGAACTCGGCACTTCGCCTCCAGCACCCGAACCCGACGTGTGGTGTGTAGGGTCATCTCCATAATGTTGACCGTCCCCCCCCCCCCATCCATCCATACTATAAGAACACAGGCTATAGGATTAATCGTCCTGGTTTCGGAGATAAAGACTGAGCCTAACTCACAAACGTAACTTCACTTTTGAAAATTAAAAACTCCACAACTAAGCTACTACCGGGTTCCGCATTATTAAATTACTGTCGGGGAGGGGGGGGGGGCGGTTCTTACTTGGCCAGGAAGCACTGCTCGTAGCACTGGTCGCAGGCACGCGCAGAGACTCCGTTAACCGTCAGGGTGCGCGTCGAACATCCGGCGCACACGACCCGCCCACAGCGCCGGCAGTGGTGGCGGCGGACAAACTGAAACACGGGAAGTAGCACACCACCATCACACACACACACACACACACACACACACACACACACACCCAGATTTCCTATTTTGGAGGCACTCCAGTCGAGAACAAAAAATTGTACTTTCAAAACAAAACAAAATATGAAGTCCCCCCAAAAATAATAAAAAGTTTGTTGTATATTTTTTGTAATTTGTTTGTGTATTTTACATTTGTAAGGGGGAAGATTGTGTTCTTTCACAAAGATGTGTGTACTTTCCTTCCTTTTTTGGGCGTAGGAAATTCTAAATTTGCTTACCGGCGTAAGCCGGTTTAAAAGCTTTGTACAAAACACGCAAAAGATTGTATGGTAGGCAAGTAAATTTGTATGAATGGTGTACTTTCAACAATTTTTTTTTTTATTAAAAGAAATTGTACTTTCGATTTAATTTTTTTTTTCTTTGGTGTACATCATTTTAATTATTGGCGTATTGACGTACTCCGGCTTAAAAACTGCGTACAAAATAGGAAAACAAATCGTATGGATAGGCAGGTCTGCGTAAAGACAAGTACATCAGGGCGCCTCACAGTGTAATGCACTGAGGACCGACTTGATTGATTGATTGATTGATTGATTTACAGTGTCGGCAGCAAACGCCATATTCAGGTCGAGAAGTTAGTAGAACTTATTCTGTAACTTCTTTGGTTTTTTAAAAAGGAATTGCATTCATCAGTTTAACACAGTAACACAAAACCTCACACCTTATTCTGAAATGGTTATCAAACATGTATCAAATGGCAGCAAAGCTTTTCTCACAGGACATAGATTAAATTACAAGAAGCGACATAGTCTGGTTGCTCTCAGGCACTCTAAAATATGTTCATTTTTTACATTGGTTGGTTAATTGTTGAGGTTTTACGTCCTGGCAACACTGATAATGTGACTGAGTGGGATATCGGGTCCTGATTTTCTAGTGGGTGCACCACTATAAAAGTCACCATGAGTGCACACTGTCACAAGTCTGTAGGTACCTGTCCTGATGTGACCTTAGGTGTTGCCAGGGTGTAAAACTCCAACAACCACCCAACCAGTTGGGGGTTTATTCAGTGAGCTGCTCTACGCACCATGCTGAAGTGCTCTATGCCGCACACCATGCACACGCTGGCCGACCCGTCCGGCACCCACTGGTCCTTGGGCGGGGGCTCTGGGGGCAGGACGAAGGCGCCCGGCAGCGGCGGCGGGCGGGCCGGGCTCGGGGCCCGCCGCCCCCCCACCGACGTCACCGTGCTGCTGCTCGGGGTCGGACTGCGGGGATCTGCAGCACAGGTGGAAGGTGGTATTAATTTATATTTGGTGTGTAGGGATGGGCTGGGGGAGAGGGGGGAGGAGGGGGCGTAGGGGAGGGGAAGGGGAAAGGCAGGGGAAGGGGGAGGGAAGGGGGAGGGGGAAGAGGGAAAGGGAGATGACGTGGGAGAGAGTTAAGGGGAGATGAGGAGGGGACGGGAGGGGAGGGAAGGGGAGGGGAGGGGACGGGAGCGGAGGGGGTGGGGAGGGGAGGGACGGGGATGGGACGGGAGGGGAGGGAAGGGGGGGGGGGGTGGGGAAGGGGGAGAGGGAAGGAGATGTGCGGGGGGAGAGGGAAGGCGGGGGGGAAAGGGAGAGGGGGTGGGGATGGGAGAGGGGACGTGAAGGGGAGGGGAAGGGGAAGGGGAGGGGAAGGAAAAAGGAAAGGGGCGGGGAAGGGGAATTGGGGGAGAAGCGGGGGGAAGGGAGGGGGAGGGAGAGATGGAAGGGGAGGGGGGGGGGAAGAACAGAGGGAATGGGGAGAGGGTTTTGGCGACAACCTGATGATAATGTATGAAAATCTAATACTGAATAATTATGATTCAAAACGTTACAAAACATCATTCAAGGGTACCAGAACAATATTAGGATTTAGCGATGTCCGATGACGATTCGTTTATAGGATGACAATTCGTTTTGTAATTATCAATTAGGAATAATTCTTTATTTACTTCTTCACCATTCACTCTAACTGTAGATATACAAGTTTACAACATGGGGACCGGAAGCGCTGGCCGAATCGGTAGATCGCAGGTATCCAGTGTGGAAGGTCTGGAGTTTGAAAGCCGGCCGAGTAAAACCATTGAATTATAAAATTGATATTTGTTTCTACCTAGCCTGGCGCTAAGCATTATTAGGATAGGACAAGGACTGTTCAGCTCAGTATCAGGATAATGTGACTGACTGGGAAATCAGATCACGGTGCTGGCGGCCTGGTCGAACAGTGGGGGCAGCACTATAAAGTCGTTAAAAGTGCGCACTGCCACAAGTCGGTGCCCATCCTATATGGTTGGTAGGTTGGTTGTTGGGAGTTTTACATCCTGGCAACATCTAAGGTCATATCAGGACGTGCACCGACTTGTGACAGTGTGCACTCATGGTGACTTTATAGTGCTGCCTCACTGAGAAATCAGGCCGCCACCACCTTGACCCGATATGCCACTCAGTCACATTATTCTGACACTGAGTCCTTGTCCAATCCTATTAATGTCGAGCGTCAAGCTAGGAAGCGACAAGTATCAATTTTTGTAAGTCATTGGTTTGATCTTAGATGTTGTCAGGATGTTAAACCCCAACAAACAACAAACTACAACACGGCGTAAACACTCACTGGTCGTGGCGCTCTTGTGTATGCTGAGGGAGCTGCTCTGTGGAATGCGCTGTAACGTCACGGAGCTCGGTGACGTCACGATGGTGACGCCCATGGGCCCGCCAATGGGCGTGGTGCGTGAGAAGTGTGACGCGTTGGAGGTGTGAGAGGTGATGGAGGAGCGGGATTCTATATGCGCCATACCTACATTAAAAGATAATACATTTTTAAATACACACCTATCACAAAAACACAAGTCACCAACATATAATAACCCCATGGTCCATACACATGTGAAGATATGGAATTCGGGGCTATTTCAAGGCTTTCCAAGGCTGTTTTTGATCGGAATTCAAGCCAATTTTCATTTGGATTTCTGGGAAGAACAACAATAGCGAATGGCGATTTCAGGCTAATTTAGATCAGTGGGAACAGTTTAATGGAATTCAAGGCTTTAAAAAAATGATTACCTAAAATAGGTTAAATTCAAGACTTTTCAAGGCATTGAAATGGGGCAAATGAAGTTCAACACTTTCCTAGACTTTACAGACCCTGTACGGACAATACAACCCAATATTCTGAAATGTAAACCACCCACAAATACCTCTAATAGACACTCATCCCCACAAATATCCAGTGAATTTCAGTCACTTTAATGCACTAAATTAAAGTAACTTAAAGCTGCATAGTCCGATGAAAAACATCAAATTTTCAAAACCGAAACAATTATCTAGATTTTATTCTACATATCTAACTTAGATACCGGTGTACTTATTAAACATTTCCGGCCACAGAGAAGGGATACTGAGGCAATTTAATATAACCTGTTACTGCGGAAGCCTATAGTGTTAGAATTTTGGCATGCTTACCAGAATTAATTTAGCATGTTTGCACTTCAAATATCTCACAAGTTAGCCATTCAAAATAAAAGTTACTTCAAACTAAAGTGAGGTAGATTATAACGATAAACCTAATAATTTTATCTTAGAAAGAAAATAAGAGAAACTCAAAAACATCAGATTATGCCCATCAAGAATGGTAATTGTGGGTCAGGAAGCTCCTATGTAGCTCTGAAATACCATTTGTAATTTACTAACAAACCATTTAAGACAATAAACCATAAACTATTGACGAAAGATGTTCAGCATTGAAAACAAGTTCTTTCATGAACTTATATGCTACGGACAGTTTAAATAACGTAGTGTAGTAGGCTGCACTGAACTCTCAGGCAAGTAACCACATAGACAGGTAGGCATGGGTAGTGTGTTGATATCAGCGAGCCTAGGTGGTGTAATGGTTAGCACACTGGCCCTGAATGCAAAGAGATGTGGGTTCAAGTCCTGCTCAAGGCGCAATATTTCCCATTTTCATCACCCCCATGACACTGGTTGCCGTGACCATGAACCTGTACAAGCTACATGATGTATGGTTGTTGAACCTACCCTGTGTATGTATGTGTTAGTGCATTGCCTGTATGTATGTAATTGTAAGCATTAAATGACCATTTAAAAGGATTACAATTCCAGGGGGACGAGTGTAGTAGGCTGCACTGAACTCTCAGGCAAGTAACCACATAGACAGGTAGGCATGGGTAGTGTGTTGATATCAGGGAGCCTAGGTGGTGTAATGGTTAGCACACTAGCCTGGAATGCAAAGAGATGTGGGTTCGAGTCCCGCTCTAGGCGCAATATTTCCCATTCTCATCACCCCCATGACACTATCATTAAAAAAGAAATCGGATTATACAACTTTAAGTTTTTTTATATTATAACCATTCATACCCATTTAATTATTTTTAACATATTATTACAGCTATTAATTATGCATGACACCTCACATATTTTACATCCGGTTACCTCTTGTGTCACTAGGCTCCGCCTGCAGGACGGGGAAGTCGAGTGCGCGCGCAGCATACCGCACGAGCATCGCGTCAGACGCCGCCTCGTCGACGCCGCCCGCCAGGGGGCCGGAGGAACGCCGGTCACGCAGCACGCCCAGGATCTTACTCACCCACTCAACCTGCGAAACCAAACAGGGGCGCAATGGTAGAGACCCTCCTCATCCACGCACCAGTCAATTTGTTTGTTTCTTGTTGTTTTATGTCCTAGCAACATCTAAGGTCATATCAGGACGGGTACCAACTTGTGACAGTGCGCACTCATGGTGACTTTATAGTGCTACTCCACTGAGAGACCAGACCACCAGCACCATGGTATCTGATATCCCACTCAGTCACATTATCCCCGACACTGAGATAACCAGTCCTTGCCCTATCCTAATAATCTGAACGCCAGGCTAGGAAGCGACAAGTATACATCTTTAAGTCATTGGTTTGATTCTACTAGGGTTCGAACCCACACATCCATGGGTTCGGATCCCCCGATCTCCCAAAACAGGTGACAGATGCTCAACTCATTCGGCCATCCAGTCTGGTAGCACACCAGTCAAAGCAAGTCCCTTACTCACCCACTCAATCTGTGAAACCAGACAGTGGCGCAATGGTAGAGAACCTCCTCCTCCATCTGCCTGTCAAAGCGAGGCTTGCACACACATATTGCATACCTGATCCCGACTAAATACACCACAACTAATTAAAATTGCATACAGGGTCCATACACATGTGAAGATATGGAATTCAAGGCTATTTCAAGGCTTATCAAAGCTGCTTTTGATAGGAATTTAAGACTATTTTCATTTGGATTTCATGAAAAAACAACAATGGTGAATGGACAAGTTAGACTAATTTAGATCAGTGGGGACAGTTTAATGGAATTCAAGGCTTTTCAAGAATAATTACCCAAAATAGGTTAAATTCGAACTTTTCAAGGCCTTCAAATGCGTCAAATGAAGTTGAAGACTTCAAGACTTTCCATGTCCCCCGTACGGACCCTGTTATAATTAAATACCATAAAAAACATGGCTGGGAAGACCATTGCCTCGGCGCTGAAGAACGAGTTTGTATTCGGATGAATACAAATGTTTACAACCCCCACAAAAAAAACCAGTGCCGGTTTCTAAATGTGGATCATGAAAAATAAAAAGTTTGTTTTATTTAACAATGCCTCCAGAGCACATTGATTTTTGTATCATCGGCTATTGGACGTCAAACATATATGGTCAACCGCTGCCGCCACATAGGCTACTCTTTCTGATAAGCAGCAAGGGGTCTTTTATATTCACTTTCCGACAGACAGGACAGCACATACCACAGCCTTTGATGAACCAGTTGTGAACCACTGGTTGGAACGAAAGATAGCCCAAACTGGCGGATCTGGATTGCTCACCTGTGAGTTCATGAGGAGCTGCTCTAGGAGGAGAAGTGGCGTTCCAACCAAGTGCGAGTAGGGGTCACGTGCCGACTCGGGCAGGCACAGCAGCATCTGTACACAATGATGATTTATACCCATGCTTGTTGGAGTTTTACATCCTGGCAACATCAAAGGTCATATCAGGACGGGCACCGACTTGTGACAGTGTGCACTCATGGTGACTTTATAGTGCTGCCACACTGGGAAATCATGCAGCTGGCACTATGACCCGCTATCCCACTCACACAATATTAATTAAAACGCTCTACCGATTTGGCCAGCGCGTCTGGTATATTAAAGCTGCATAGTCCGATGAAGCATTACATTTTCAAAAACCAACACAATTATTTAGATTTGATACTACATATTTAACTTAGTAACGCACTTATTGAGCATGTATTTCCACATGTAGAAGGGAATACTGAGTCAATTTTTTCGAAGCTGTTACTGCAGAAGCCTATGATATCAAAATTAGTTTTGGCAAGCATGCCAAAACTAATTTTATATATTAATTTTTCAAATATCTAAAAAATTTGACATTTAAAATAAAAGTTACTTCAAGCTAAAGTAAGGTAGATCATAACAATCAGTTTAATACATTTATCTCAGAATAATGAGAGAAATTCAAAGTCATCGGACTATGCAACTTTAATTTGTGTTTGTTGTTTTACATCCTAGCAACATCTAAGGTCATATCAGGCCGCCAGCACCATGACCCGATATCCCAGTCAGTCACATTATCCTGATACTGAGCTAACCAGTCCTTGCCCTATCCTATTAATGCCGAGCACCAGGCTAGGAAATGACAAGTATCAATTTGATAAGTCATTGGTTTGACTCGACCGGGAACTGAACTCCCGATCTCCCGTACGCGAAACCCACGCTCTACCGATTCGGCCACCACACCCAGTCATGCAACTTTAAAGCAGTTCTCTGACCCCCCCTCTCCACGCCCGCTCCACGTACCCTACAGCCGGTGGTGAGCAGCTCCAGCTCCCGGTACCGGTACCTGTTGATGCGTTCCGCCAAATGGCGCAGGATGAAGCTGGCGATGAACGCAGTGTTTGCGCGACACTGGAGACTTGCGAGCAGCTCCCCACATAGGGACAGACAGCCGTCAGGGTCAGCCACCAGCAACCGCTCCAGCACCTGAGAGCGAGAGGAAGGTGGATGGTAAGACATTTGCATATTATCAAAGACAATGTACGACAAGACGCGCCATTCAGCGCTTTCCCGTGAAATACAGATGCAGTGGCGTCATCCCATGGCAAACAAGGTGCACCTTAAATGGCAATTAAAATGTTATATTTATACAGTGCATATTTCCTGATATGATTGTCACTGTAATTGAATAATAATTATATATTATATCATTGAATAATAATTTAGTATAATTGATATAATTGACTATAATTGTTGTTCATTGTCTTTGATGGTACAGCAGTCAAGCTGGGCTATCAACCTGTCCAATTACCTCGCTTGCCATTGGGTGGCAGTACTGCACGATTAGTTCAGAAATTCCTATATGAAAGCGCTGAGTGGCACATCTTGTCGTACATTGTCTTTGATATTATTAAGGTTTATTACAGATATGATGTGGGGGGACTTATTAAATTAATTTAATTCTTTTTAAAAATCCATTATCCCCTTCTTGAATAGTTCTGAAAACTGTTTTAATATGTGTGTTTGGTTGGTTGTTGGAGTTTAACCTCCTAGCAACATCTAAAGTCATATCAGGATGGGTACCGATTGGTAAAAGTGCGCATTCATGTCGACTTTATAGTGTTGCCCGACTGGGAGACCAAGCCGCCAGCACCATGACCCGATATCCCACTCAGTCACATTATCCTGATACTGTGCTAACCAGTCCTTGTCCTATCCTCTTAATGCCGAGTGCCAGGCTAGGAAGCGACAAGTATCAATTTTAAAAGTCATTGGATTGACTCGACTGGGATTTCGAACTCATGACCTTCTGCACGGGAAGCCTGCGCTCTACCGATTCGGCCACCGCGTCCGGTAGCATCCCTGTGTATAATTTTAATTAATCACACCGCCAGAGGCCCTGGCAGCATCAGTTATTATACAATAGTTATACATTTGTAATGAAAATTATATTTTTATTGTATATTTTTCAGCAATCTGTTAGCGCATTTTCCTCCCTTCAAGATGAAGTAAACTATATTTAGGGCACAAGTTGACATGAAATGTTGATTTTTAACCAGTAGAGTGCATTGGTATGAAAATAGAAATAAAGCGCTACTCAACTGCTCTAGAGCTTAATATTAATTTAGTAGATTTGATCATTACTAACAACCTACTTACTCAAACCATTTCACGTTGTCAAAAACACACCTCAAGTATTAACCTTTTAAGCATAACCCTGCAACCTAACCACACTCCATCTAACAGAATAAACAATCCATTCTACTAACACCACATCTCAAAATGCTATCTCCAACATGACAATTAGGCAATTCACCACCCAACAGGTATACACAACAGGCGAGGGGAAACCATGCACCTAACCACTCCATAACGTAATTCTCTAATCAATACACATGTATGTATGTGTATATATCCAACATATAATTACTATCTCATATGTGAATTGTCAAACTATGCCATAATTAACTCTTGGAATGACTTGAGCTAGCTGCTGATGACAATATCAGACTACATATAGATATATTATAAAATAACTATTGTCATCTGGCTGGAAGACGAGTGCCACGGCGCTGACAAAAGACTTTATCCAATGAATAAACTGTATTTATATTAATATAACATAAATATTACAGATCTATTGGCTTAATTATTCTAATGTACAACAAACCTGGAAAGCTGTTGTCTGGTTTGGGGTTGAGGACTCCAGCAGGAATGCGATGTAGCACTCCTCTATTTTCTGAAAATAGATCTTTATATAAACCAAAGACCCTATAACACTAAGACAGCTCACTCCCTATCTCTCACATGGTAATGTAAATTTTGCAGTGTCACCTTGTGGTGGGTTTGATCAGCCCGGCTACTGGTTGGTGTTTCACATGTAAATGCATACAATTATATTATACATGATATAGGTAAGTATGAATACACATCAATATGAAATTGCTATGAACAAATACACATCATCATCAGCATCATCATCATCATCACCATCATCACACATCTTTCACATTCATATATACATTTATACATATAATATAGCAACTGTGTAATCAAGAGAACAGCGAGCGCACCAGGTGGTGGGTTTGATCATTTTGATTACACAGTACAGGCTGAGTGAGCCGTCTTAGTTGTATAGGGTCTTTGTATAAACCAAGGATAGAAGTCGTCTCCGGAAAAAATAGCGGAAGGAAGTCATGCAAGTCTGAGTTTAACAAGAAACAATGCAACCGCTATACTCCAGAGATTTTGTCAAGAATAAACTATATTTCACCCGATGAGTCAGCAAATTGTGCGAGCATTTTTAGTGTGCGATTTTGCCCGATACATTCTGACTGAGACAAATTTGTCTGAGGCAATTTTGTTTCAGGTATTCTGGCAGATATCTTGCCTGAAGCACTTTGCCTTAAGGCTAAGGCTAAGGCTAAGGCTAAGACACTCTTGCTTGAGGCTATTTTGATTAAACAACTTTCCGGACGCATTCTGGCAGACACCTGTGCTGAGACAGTTTACTCGAGGCAGTTTTCCCAAGGCAATTTTCCCGAGATAGTTTGCCTGAGGCAGTTTTCCCGATGTTGTTTGCCCGAGGTTTTTTGCCCCAGGCAGTTTTCCCAAGGCATTTTGCCAGAGGCAATTTTCCCGAGGCAGTTTGCCAGAGGCAGTTTGTCCAATGCAATTTGCCTGAGACAATTTTTCCGAGGCAGTTTACCCGAGGCAGTTTGCCCGAGGTAATTTGCCCGACGCACTGTGGACTGTGGAGTAAGGATACACTCACCAACTGCAGGCTGGCATCGATTTGGTGCATCTCTCCCCAGGTACGCGCCACATCAAACTCACACGCCGCGAGCAGCACATGCATCACACGCTCCGGCCGACACTCCGAACAGGTCACAACATTCTGCCACGTGCACAGACTCTCAAGGTCGGCCAAGTCATCTGTCGTCATGACAACGGCGCCGTCATCGTGCCCAGTCGAGATGGTGATGGGTCCATCCTCGTCCTCATCGTCTTGCTCATCGTCCGAGATGGAGGTGAGGCGCTGGTTGAGGACGACGGTCTGGGCCGCCTTTCGGTGTAGGCTCTTAGCTGCCTCTGTCACCTGTGACACAGCAAGCAGTCGCGCGCATTTATTGAACGCGTGTTACTTTGGGGCATTTTCTGTCTCAGGCAAATGATGCTAGAACCGCTTGGAGTCATTAGAATAGTGTTCCATAGCAAAACCAAAAAGTAATGCTAACACAAAATTCTAAAGATTTAAATGAAATTTTACTAGAGTTTCCCAGCAGTGAAAACAAGTCGTTAACACACTTCATCCTTTTTATGGGCAGGGAAAAAAGGAAGACTGAAGGAAGAAGGAAGAAGGAAGAAGGAAAAAGGAGGAAGGAAGGAAAAAAGAAGAAGGAAAAAGGAGGAATGAAAGCAGACGGGGAAAAAGAGCAAGATCAAAAGGTTGGTACACACAAAAAAACATGATTTAAAGACTCCGCGGGTTCTTAACTTCCGGTATTCGGAAGATGAAATAACAATATGTGGAAGTATTACTAGACTTTCTTGTAAGTTGAAGTATTACTGAGATTCTTATGAATCTCCAAATACGAAGGTAAGGATCGGAGGCCCCACGCGCCCGCCCACACCGTAAAGATTTGGGAACCCGAGAATTACTCAAGAATACAAATTTATAATATAAGAAATTAAAATAAAGAAAACTTAGTTGAAATATTACTGAGATTCTTGGGGGCGGGGGGGGGGGGGGTGTTCCTGATCCTGGTTAATAAATTCTTAAAGATTTGTGAACCCAAGAATTACTCGAGTATAAAAATAATAATAATAACAATAATATAGGAAATTAAAAGGATGTCACAAAATTAATCAAATTTAGTTTAAGTATTACTGAGATTTTTATGAATCTCCGAATAGGCGGGGGGGGGGGGTAGGCGGGTGATTCTGATCCTGGTTAATAAATTCATCACACACAAAAAAGAACAAAAAACAGAAGAGTAAAAAAAAGAACAAAATAATAGAGAAAATGAGAGAAAAGAGAGGAAAAGGAGAAAAAGAGAAAAAAGAAAAGAGAAAATGAGAAGAAAAAAGAGAAACGAAAGAGAAAAAGAGAGAGAAAAAAAGAGAAAAACGATTTTTTGTAAAGAGAAAAAAAAGTGAAAAGGAGAACAAATTCTCACCCTGCGGTAAACACACGTGCGCTGCAGCTGCTGGCCGAGCGCCGCGCGCAGCTCCTGGTCGTCGTCATCGTCGCCATCAGGCCTGTCGTTGCCATGGTAACACGCCTCAAGCAGCTCGACGGCTACGTCGACCGGCCAGAAGCGCGCCATGCTGAGCACGGTGCGGCAGCGCGTCGTCTCGTCGGCCACCACCAACAGGTGGCGCCACAGGTCGTTCGAGTCCATGTCGCCGGCGTCGCGCGCCTCGCCGCCCGCCAGCGCCACGCAGCAGCAGGCCAGGTCGTGCAGGCAGCGCAGATCGCCTCGCGTACGCAGCAGCAGCTCGGGCAGCGCGCGCAGGAGGCGCACCACGGCCAGCCAGTCGCGCTGCAGGATGAGAACTCGCGAGAGTGCCAGGACGGCGGCGTGCAGGCGGCGGTCGGCCGGGGAGACGAGCGCCGCCGTGCGGGAGTTGCGGCCCAGCTCGCGGTCACACAGGGCCCGCAGCAGCTGCTCGGGGGCCAGGCCGAGCAGGTCCGGGTCGCGGGCCATCTCCAGCGGCACCACCTGCTGTAGCAGATGGCGCCAGAGGCGCGGGAGGCGCTCCAGCTGCTGCCGGTAGCGGTACTCGGCGATGGTTTGGTCCGAGTCGACCCTGGCAGACGGCGGCCGGGGCGAGGCGGGGCTGTTACCCACGCCGCCCCTGCCCGTGGCACCGCCTGGCTGGGTACTGTCCGGGCCCCCGCCGGCGGAGGGTGGGGCACTGTCCGGGCCGGCCCTGGCGGGGACTGGGTCGGGGCCGACTGCCCCCGGGGGAGGGGACCTCTCGTCCTGATGAGGCTGCACCACAAACTCCTCCTCCTTTGGGGACTGCGTCCGTCTCGGAGATGCCGTTGCATCTGCACCCGCGTCGGTGTCCACCTCCTCGATGAGGTCCTTCTGGAGGTCCAGGTGGTCGACGAGCCCCACGAGGCTGGCCAGAGTGGCAATCAGCTCTGACCGGGACCGCAGGTAACTCATGCCGGCCGGGGTGAGGTGGAACAGGTCCTCCTGGCGCTCTGCCCCGCTCTCCACCACTACCACCGCTGCCGTCGCCGGTGGGTGTGGCGCTGCCGAGGCCGGAGTCCAAGGCAGGGACGCGCAGCGACGGTGGCGCCCCCCAGCGGGAGAAGTGGATGACTGGAGGCGGGAAAACTGATCGAAGTCGAAGGTGTAGGTGTGTTCCATGATGTAGGGCCGGACCACAACCTGGATGTCCCGGCCTTTGTCCTTGGTGCCATCTGGAACCCAACCAGGTCATAGTCACACAACCAGTTGGTTATTGGAGTTTTACATCCTGGCAACATGTAAGGTCATATCAGGATGGGTACTGACTTGTGACAGTGCGCACTCATGGCGACTTTATCGAGCTGCCCCACTGGGAGACCAGGCTGCCAGCAGCTGATATCCTACTCAGTCACATTATCCTGACACTGAGCCAACCAGTCCTTGCCATATCCTAATAATGCCGAGCGCCAGGCTAGGAAGTGACAAGTATCAATTTATAAGTCATTGGTTTGACTCGACTTGGAATCGAACTCCCAACCTTCGGCAATGGGAGGCTTGCACTCTACCGATTTGGCGACCGTGTCCGGTGAATACACACTCACACAGCAAATGACAAGTATCCATAGCAACCGCGAGGGTGAACACCATAGTGTAAATGACAAATTCCCAGATCCTGACTCTCAAGGATAAAGTTTGCCTCTCACAACAAAAAGACGCGCAAAGCTGACATCTGTAAAATTGTCCGTCATTCCCTGGCAGTGCTAAATAACTAAGCCTGTCTTTTTTGCGAAAATCATGGAAATCATGGAAGATGTGGGGGAACTTTCATCCCTGAACCCTATTTAACCCTTTAAGGCCAGAAGCGCCCAAATGCGCCCGCAAGTTACACCTGCTTACAGGCCGGGAGCGCTTGAATGCACCCACCATATCTCATATCATATCTCATAACTAGTAATACCAAGGAGGTTAAATGATGTATCATTTGAAAGAGAAATCAATTCACTTTCACATATAAAATCAACTTATAACACTTGATTTTTCAAGTTTTTGAGATATATCAATTTAATTGCAATAACATCATATATTCAGATTTGTCAACAATTCGGTCAGGACTGCAGGGACTTAACAACTGAAATCTCTTTAGGGCTGATATGGTTAAAGTATGGTTTTTGTTGTTGGGGTTTTACATACTGGCAACATCTAGAAGTCATATCAGGACGGGGATAGGGTTAAATAAAATAGGCCTCCTCGCCTGCACTCACCGTGAACACGGACTGCATGGCGGTCCATGAGGGTACACAGATCATCCGCTAGGGGCGGGTCGAGCTGAGTGGGCAGTAGGTTGAGCAGTCCTTCGCAGAGTGGGCCTGCTAACCCGTTCTCTGTGGCAAAGTCACACTGGTGCCACACCACCAGCTGAGGCAAGGTCACCTGCAACAAACACGTGAGTACATTCACTCACCTACACAACGCGGAGCGGTTGAGCGTCCGTCTCCCGTTTTGGTAGATCGTGGGATTCGAACCCACAGGTTCGAACACGGGTCGAGTCAAACCAATGACGTAAAAATTTATACTCTAATCGTTGCTTCCAGGGCCAAGCGCTTGGCATGATTAGGATAGGGCAAGGAATGGTTGGCTCAGTGGCAGGATAATGTGACTGAGTGGGATATTAGCGGAGCGGGATGTAGCTCAGGCCCCCAACAACCCCGGTTTCCCCACAGACGGGACGATTTCATGCAATTTGTTTTTTTGTTTTTATCCCACTCATGCTGCCATATGGACTTGATATGACGAAAATGAGTGGTGTCAGTACTGCCCGTGGTGCCATTAACAACAATTGTAAATACAGTCTACTCTGTCAATAACGGGGCTCTGTCAATAACGAATCTGTCAATTACGACAAAAAGTGCTAGTCCCATCACAACACCCCTTTAATTTAATAGCATTGCCTCTGTGTCTAACGGACAACTGCCTTATGTGGACAACAAGCCGTTTTTTCACCTATTTGATCAATATTCTCTGTCAATAACGACATGCCATATACATTTTCTATTGAAATGTGTCTTTGTTCCATTTGATTTAAATACATTATGTATACAAAACCTCATGTAAGGACCGTGCTAGTCAGTCAAGTATAAAAGAAAAACATTGGTTTCAACCCATTCCGTCAGTCAGTCTCTTCCTATAACGGATCTCTCTCTATAACGGCATCATGCTCCAGCCCCATGGGTGTAAGTTATAGACAGAGTAGACTGTACTCCCTTTGTTTGTTTGCTACATTCGTTGATTAAGCAGGAGACATTTCAACCAAGCAGTGTTGCCAACCTGCAGGTACTGAGAATCCTTGAGGGTTTGCATTACGGGCATGGAACCTGAGTCGTGGCAGCTGCGAGCTTGATAGGGGGACCAGGGTCATGCCCCCTCAGAAATCCTTTTTTTAAATGGGCTATTTGAGGGCATTTCCAAGGGGTTATAGGCTGATATTCTAGCATATTTTGTGAAATTCGTTATTTGAGGGAATTTCTAAGGGGTTATAGGCTGATATTTTAGCATATTGTCTGAAATTCGTTATTTGAGGGAATTTCTAAGGGGTTATAGGGTGATATTTTAGCATATTGTGTGAAATTCGTGGGATTTAGGGCATACTGCATGAAATTCATGAGATTTTGGGGTCAACCTGTGAGTCGTGAGGTGACTGATCAGAACCTTCAATTTCCATGACTCTCCCAGGTTTTTCATGAGAGTGAGCAACATTGATCAAGCCAGCCAGGCTTAGGTGTAAATGTTTAAGTAATTTATTTGACTAGTGTAGGGTTCGCAAACCGAGGGTTCTAATCTCACGCCGTCACATGGAAAACAAGCAAGCACTCAACTCCCGGGAACTCTTCACTGAATTTCTTTTTAATTATCCATTAAAAAAAAGAAAAGCAATAAGAACTCCGATGTCTATACAACTTTTTTTTGGCATCAATTTGAGTAAGACTCCTTTCTGCCACGATCATATATACCTTTGGACCTACACATCTTATACCCTAGTCACACTACTGCTTGTGACCAATTTGCAACCACAAAAAAGGGGTTGTCGCAAAGAAGTCACAAGTGCTCCTCAGTGAGCTGCAACCCCCTTGGGACCAAAATGGTCGCAAGGAGGTTGCAGCTACTGCACTAAAAATCTAGCGACCAAATTGGTCACCCAAAAGTCAGAAACAATTGCTTTGGTCGCAAGGAGGTGGGTTCTTTGAGCCAAAGCGGTCGCAAGCAGTAATGTGACTGGGGCTTATCGGTGCCTCACCATGTTGGCTTCCAGGTCGACAGTGATGGTGCACTGTAAGTAGTCCTTCATTGCTCTACGCAGCTGGGCGAGAACCATCTCCCGACTCAGCACCTGGCCACAACAAACACACTCGGACTGTTAGCCTATTGGTGTTTCACGTCCTACCAACACATAGTAACAATTCGGACCGGCGACATTTTGAAACAACCATCGCTATATATTATTATCATCATCATTTCCATCAAAAGATCTGATGCCTTTTATCTTTTCATCTATCTTTCATGATTGTTTTTTGTGTAATAGATTACTGAATAGCATTATAGCCTCTACAAGCGAATTAAAAGAACTGCAATTAAATGTCAAATCCTCATAAACAATTCTTCTACATGATAAAAAAACAGCACGAGCGCGAATTTCTTACAAACAGCTTTTTATATTTTTTCTGTCCACTTATAATTACAGTAAGGTATTTTACATGTTTGTTTTGAACTGAATTTCACAGGAACACAAACATAGATAGATCTTTTCCGCAGATTATGCACGGTGAGCTGCTGCTTACCACTGCCATCAGAGGGCAGGTCGGTGGTGGAAATCTTCGCTAAGGCCTTTTCCACAGAGCATGATATACAGTGAGCTGCTACCTACCTGCATTACTTCTGCCAGTGCCATCAGATAGAAAGCCGTCTATATGACCCTTATGTTTTTGGATTTCAAAAGGACGGGGGCTGGCTCACATGGCTTTCTCTGTTCAGGCTGATTCAGGTGGATTTATGCAGGTTCATCCATCAGGCTGACTCACATGGCTTTATGCAGGTTCATCTACTCAGGCTGACTCACATGGCTTTATGTAGGTTCATCTACTCAGGCTGACTCACATGGCTTTATGCAGGTTCATCTACATGGGCTGACTCACGTGGCTTTATGCAGGTTCATCTATGTGGGCTGACTCACCAGGATTTATGCAGGTTCATCTACTCCGGCTGACTCACATGGCTTTATGCAGGTTCATCTACTCAGACTGACTCACTTGGCTTTATGCAGGGTCATTTACACGGGCTGACTCATGTAGCTTTATGTCATTTCATCTATGTGGGCTGACTCACCAGGATTTATGCAGGTTCATCTACTCAGGCTGACTCACATGGCTTTATGGAGGTTCATCTACTCGGGCTGACTCACATGGCTTTATGCAGGTTCATCTACTCGGGCTGACTCACTTGGGTTTATGCAGGTTCATCTACTCGGGCTGACTCACTGGGCTTTATGCAGGTTTATCTACTCAGGCTGACTCATTTGGCTTTATGCAGGTTCATCTACTTGGGCTGACTCACATGGCTTTATGTAGTTTCATTTACATGGGCTTACTCACCTGTAAAGGTGGGGATGACACATGGCCATCGCTGATGACGAATAGCGTGCGAGGCTCTGGTTGAGGCCCGTAGATCCGCCAGGGGTCGAGCGGGTCCAGCTCTACAAGACACAACAGGCCGCATGTCGGCCCAGGCAGCTTAGTTAAAGCTCTACAAGACACAACAGCGCACATGGCGGCCCAGGCAGCTTAGTCAAATCAGAGACAAATAAAGTGGGATTGTCTTATTTTATGTGCATTCAGTCTGAATATGATCATAAATTTGTGGGTGATTTCAATCTTGAAATCGGGGGTGTGCTTCTATTGGGTAGCGTGCTTCTATTGGGACATGTACAGTATTTTAAAAAAACACTATATATATATATTGGAGCAACTTTGATTAAATATAGCTAATTTTGGAGATATTTAAGGTGATAACATGCAATGCAATTTTGGCATGCACACCAAAATAGTAGGCAGCAATGGCTTATATGACTTGCAGCCATGACAGGTTCTATTAAATTGACTTAATATTCCTCCTATGTTGCAAAGGTTTAATAAGTGCACCGGTTTCTAAGTTGGATATGTAGGATAAAATGTAGGAAAGTGCTTTGGTTTCGAAAATGCCATCATTTCATCTTATTGTGTAACTTTAATTAAATAATTCGCACATGACAAGGGACAGATCGTGCTGCCACCCTTAGTTTGGGGAGCTACACATGCGCCCTCTGCACTGTAATCTCTACTTCCGGTTGACGGGCTGGCCTGGTTCCGACCACAATGCAAGGTATCGCCACCTCTGTTCAACCCCACTGAGGGACCGTCTCATTGTACCTGAACCTGACGTCACTTCCGGTGGTGATATCGCCGCCTCCAGGACTTCTCACCGAGACACCGCAGACTATCAACACCTATCGCCTTTTCTTGGCTGCCCACACAGCCTTACACTCACCTGACTACTAGGCCGGTAGTGTTGAGTACTGGGGTCTTTTGACTTGAACCCACAACCTCGCAATAAGCTGATCCATTTGACCTGAACTGTATTCTTCACAAACTTATTGACTAAATAAATTCCCATACTATGTAGTTCCATGTCGTGTTGTGAATTAATGGCTAATAACCTTAACAAGCCACTAGCACCAATAGAGCCCATGTCTCTTAAGTTACTGCTTAATTGTATTGGTAGTGCTCGGTGGATAATTTCTAAATATATTGATTAAATATATACAAATTATATCTATGCAATTCAGACACAGCAGACCAAGCTGTAAAAGCTCCAAACCTTATTCTATTCACCCACATCACAAGTGTCAGAGAGACTTGTGTACATTGCATCACATTATACAATGGGAACATGCATACATTAAATTACATGCATAAATTAAATAAAATAAGTAAAATGTCCCACTTATTAATAGCAATAGTTATAATTTCTGAAAGGATTGCGAGTATAAACTTAGATAAAAGATTCACCCTGTACTCGCAGTACACAGATGAATGACAACGTAGTCTAAATACGGCCGAAAATAGCTTTAGTATGGAACAGGAACTAGAAGCTGTGGTTCCAGGATCAAATGGCTACATATATTGGCACAGAGTTGGTGAAATGGGAGAGAACGTAAAAAGACAAGATGGCAGCCATAGAACGCCATCGATTTCACCTTTAAATTCTATTAAATTAAATGTTTTATTATATTTTTCAACTCAAAGGTAGCGGGGAAATATGAAGACATATAAAAAGAATAATTGTTGCTTCTTAGATTGTGAAATTAGGCTCTTATTTCATTTCCCCGTTTTTTTCCCGACAGCTTTTATATAGGGCTGGTATTCACCCGTGTACTGCGAGTACAGGGTGAATCCTTTATCTAGTATAAACTATACAAAAATGTATCCAGCTGCAAAAATATATTAAAAATATGGATAATCGGATTAATTATTTTGTTAACGACAGCAATTACAATAGCTTAACTAATGAAAACAGAAATTAGATATAAGTGAAGCAACTTGAATATGGCCAAGGTGTCTCTTGAGAGGACCATAAATACCTGGAGGTCTATTCTTCCCTCTGTATCCTATAAATATGGAACCATGTTTTACTGGAAAATCCCCTTCCTGATGTGACCTTTGATGTTGTTAGAACGTAACATTCCAACAATCAATCAATAATTGAAAATGCATCACGTGGTGTGACCAGTAGGCTACATTTAATTCATGGCGCGGACAAGAGTTACTATATAAGGGCCTTTATTCAGAAGGGTGGTACAAGTTCATCAAAGGTGAACTAGTCAGTCGTTAAGAGTTTGAATCCAGTCTGGCTAGACTGCGTGCTCAACCCTCCCCGATGAAGTCTGTTGAGTGAAGGGTTGGGTGGGTGGTAAATTAAGGACAGTCTGACCACGTGGGATTGAGGCAGATGGCGAGTGGCGGGTTAGCTGGAGCGACAGCGGAAGTGCAGTCAAATTTTGCCATCCGAATGTTGTGATAGTGAAAGTGACAGCAGGAGGCGCCACAGGGTTGATAGTTGGGTTGGCCCGATCACAGAGAACGCTGGGGTAGTAATGTCTTGCCGTGCCAGAATTAACCATGTTACCTGGGCCACGTTCAGGGTCCGTCTCGGAGGCGCCGCGGAGACGTCTCCATGATGGTTTTTGGCCTATTTGCGTTCAGGGTGTGTCTCGGCGACGTCTCGGAGACCCCTCGCTTTTCAGACTGGAGATGAAAAGCGCCTCGAAAATGGTCGCCGCATTCAGTGGTTTCAGCCAATCACAGCGCACCTTTTCCATTGCAAATGGCCGCCGCCTATGGGGGCGGGCATTTTCGAGACAACAAACTGCTTTTGCCGTTCAGACTAGCGTGACGTCACGGCCATCTCCGAGGAGCCTCCGAGACGGAGCCTGAATGCGGCCCAGGTAACATGTCCAATTAACTTAATCATAGGAGACACATGTGGGTAACTGTTTCTTCAGCGCAGTCTAGGGATTGGCAGGCAATAGGCATGCAGGAGGCATTAGAACCAGGGTAAAAAAATATCTATACACATAAAATATTTAAGAAACCTAATTGTAAAATTGTATTTATTCATAACTAAGCATAAAGGTACTAAAAACTACCTATTGAATATAGTCTCCTTAGCCTCATTTGGATAGGGTCCGTACAAATTTGAAGATATGCAATTCAAGGCTATTTCAAGGCTTTGCAAGGCTGTTTTTGACAGGAATTCAAGACTATTATGAATTTCGGAATGGTGATTTCAGACTAATTTAGATCAGTGGGGACAGATTAATGGAATTCAAGGCTTTGCAAGACTAATTACCCCAAAATAGGTTAAATTCAAGGCTTTTCAAGACTAATTGCCCTAAAAGACGTTGAAATGGGGCAAATGAAGTTCAAGACTTTTCAAGACTTTCCTGGCCCCGTACGGACCCCGCATTTACTACTAATTAACTGATCAGTTACCGCCAGCATCCACTCACCATGACATCTGTCCTTGATGATTCCGCCGTAACTGGACGGTGCTGGCAGCCCGTTACGGAGAATAAAATACTTCAGGTCAAACAAGCTGAAATGAAAATTGAAACTCATGGACAAGGAAAATAAATTAGTCCACCTAATTTACACGTACTGACTTGTGACAATGCGCACTCATGACGACTTTATAGTGCTGCCCCACTGGAAGACCAGTCCACCAGCACCATGACCGGATATCCCACTCAGTCACATTATCCTGACACTGAGCCAACCAGTCCTTGCCCTATCCAAATAATGCTGAGCGCCAGGCTAGGAAGTGACAAGTATCAATTTTTAAGTCATTGGTTTGACTCGACCATGCTCCTTTGCATTAACACAATATTCTTATTCTTTGCATGGTTCAAAATTGTTGCCTCACAATATTTAACATGCATACACAACAATATCAACAAGAGTCACTAAAACATAAACCATTTCCCACAAACTTTAATTATGTAACCAATCATAAGATATTCCTGTACAGGAAAGAATCCTGCAAATATATGTCCCTTATTACAATTTGGTTGCGTGTGCCATTCATAATTAATAATATACCATAATAATGTACATTGATCATGTGGCAATACCATTTTATTATTATATTATTATTATATTACCACCCACATTACATCCCACACGACATTTCAGAACACTGGTCACGAGTGACGTAGTTACTAGAAATTACTAGAAATTACTAGGACAGAGCAAAGACTGGTTCACCCAGAGTCAGGATAATGTGCGTTTGCGTTTGTTGGGGTTTTACATCCTAGCAACATCCACGGTAATATCAGGTTGGGTAGCGACCTTGTGACAGTGCGCAGTCATGGCGACTTTATAGTGCCGCCCCACTGGAATCATGACATACTAAGTCACGTTATCCTGATACTGAGCTAACCAGTTCTGGATATTGTGACTGAGTCGGGTATCAGGTCACAATGCTGGCAGCATAATATGCGCGTAGATGTGACATTGTCATAAGTCTGTACATGTCCTTGCCCTTGCATGAGACCTCAGATGTTTCTGTGTGTGTTATTGTTTTACGTCCTAGCAACATCTAGGTCATATCAGGAAGGAGAGATTTTTCTAGGACCCCAAAACCCCAATCAATCAATCAATTAACCAATCCAGTGTCCGTACACATGTGAAGATATGGGATTTAAGGCTATTTCAATGCTGTTTTTGATAGAAATTCAAGGCTATTTTCATTTTGATTTCAGGAAAAAAAAGAACAATGTTGAATGGCGATTTCAGACTAATTTAGATCAGTGGGGACAGTTTAATGGAATTCAAGCCTTTTCAAGACTAATTACCTAAAATAGGTTAAATTCAAGGCTTTTCAAGGCCTTGAAACAGGACAAATTGACTTTTCAAGACTTTCCAGGCCCTGTAGCAACACTGCCAATCAATCTTGAAGCTTTCTCATGATATCAAAAAGTAAAGCTTGTTGTATTTAACGACGCGTCTAGAGCACATTGATTTTTGTACCATTGACTATTGGAAGTCAAACATATTGAAAAAATATTCCGATAATCGACAAGGGGGGAATGCAATTGTTCTATTACTGATCGGTGTACCTGGCCAGGTGCATATATATATATATATATATAGTATAGTTATACGAGTCTTACCTTGGTACAGATGATGGATAACTGTTGTTTTACCGAGGTATAAGCCTCGGATAGATGTGGGCTAGGGAGAGGTAAGCACGTCCGGTACCAGCAATCTTAACCTACTTATTGAGGATAAAAATGACTTTCAAACAATGGATACTATTACTTTACCGAAAAGGTACACCAACGGAATAGATGTGGCAGGGTGTGGCGGGAGGGCCCTAGCCCACATCTATCCGAGGCTTATACCTCGGTAAAACAACAGTTATCCATCATCTGTACCAAGGTAAGACTCGTATAACTATACTATTTTACCTCGGTAAACAGCCTCAGGCTAGCCTCAGGCTAGGGAGACCTTTACATAATTCATTTTTATCCTTAATATCATTCTTTCTTATTATTATAACATTCTAAATTTTTGTTCTCACCTATTCTTGTTAGTTGGCGAGAAGACGCTTTGCAACGCCGGTAGGCTTTTCTAGTCGTTTATTATAATGTTTTGCAAACGACTTAGCCGTCTTCCAGCCCGCATGCGCTAGTATTCTTTTCACAGAAATACCAAGCACCCGTGCCTTGGAGACCATGGCTCCTCTAGTTGAGTGGGAAGAGTATTTACTCGTATCCACTCCAGCCAATTTCAACACCGTAATTGTCCATCTGGCCAGTGTGTCTCGTGAAATCGCATTATGTGGCTTTATAAAGCTCACTAATAGTTGTTGTGATGCACGTAAATCCTTTGTCTTGTATATATAAGCCCGTATGGCCGACACAACACATAATTTCCGATCATTCGGAAAACAGTCTAAGTGAACCGTTGATAAAGGGTCACCTAACGTGTTCGATTTAAGCAATTTTTCTAAATCAAACGTAGCTTGTTCCTTGTCTATTTCTAATCCAGTTAAGGATAAAGCAACAATCGTCTGTCCTCTGTGTCCGGTTACTAACAATAACAGGACCGCGACCTTAAAACCTAACTGTTTTATATCTAACCACGAGTTGTGAGGCCAAGCCTGAAACAACTTAAATACTATAGAAACATCCCAAAACCGACTATACTTTGGTTTTGGAGGATTCCTTTGATAAATTGAACGAAGTAAATAACAAAGAACATAATGTTTTCCAACTGTTTCGCCATCAATTCTAGGTAATATAATTGATAACGCACACCTCGCCGCATTAATCGATCCAAAGGAAAGTCCTTCATCCTCTAGAGAACGAAGAAACCGAGCTACTTGTGAAATCTTTGGATTTGTTGGCTTAACTTTCATTAACAAACAATGTACACCCCATTTCTTTAAATAGGTTGTATACATTTTGACAGTTCCTGGCCTCCAGGCATCCGATACTATCCTATCCTCAGTAATTCTGTCCAATCCAAATTGCTGTAGCTGCTTCCTTAGAAAAGGAATGCCAATAGGGGCGTCGTTGACACGTCTCCGTGAACCACTAGCGGTCCGTGGTGCGTCAGATTCCCGAGTTTTCTTGGGAATCGTATATGATCTTTTGCCAGTTGTGAAACTGCTGGCAGCCAAGGTTGCGTGTCCCAATCGGGCACCACCAGTATCGCATGTGTCCCTTCCAAGCCGATTTTTCTCACTACTCGGCTGATAATGCTAAATGGTGGGAAAATATAAAAATAATTATTTTCCCAGGTAATAGCAAACGCATCTACTTTCCAAGCATCCGGTTCAGGATGCCAAGAAACATAACAGGGTAACTTGTTATTATTTCGTGATGCAAACAAGTCAACTTCAGGTGTACCCCATTTTTCACAAACGAAGTTAAACAAAGGTGTAGAGAGCGACCACTCTAAATGGTCATGGAAATTTCTACTTTTATAGTCTGCAAGTGTATTTTGTGACCCTGGAATATGCGCTACAGTCAGCCAGACTTGTTGAGCCTGTGCCCAGTTCCAAATCAGTTTAGATAACTGATTGCAAGACTTTGATTTGGTTCCACCCATGTTACGAATATATGCCATGGCAGTAGTATTATCAGTTAGTATTCTAACCTGTGATTTATTTATCTTTACTAAACTACGTAAGCCCAGATAAATAGCACGCAATTCTAGTGCATTAATATAGTCTGATTTTTCATCATCAAGCCATCTACCTCCTGTTGTGACCCCATCTCGATGAGCTCCCCAACCTTCTAACGAAGCATCAGTAGTAATTACTGTATTAAGTTCCGCCATGCGGATTGGATTTGGTGAACTTGCTATATGTTGCATCCACCATCCAATATCCTGTATCCCTTCTTGCGAAATAAACATCTTTCGCTCAAAATTGCCTTTAGTTCGTGCTAACGCTAAATTTTTATCTATTTCTAGCGACTTAATATGGGCCTTCCCATATAACACAGCAGGTGCATATGATGTCATTATGCCAATAAGAACAGCAACCTGTCTAATTTTAGGCTTTGATAACTTAATAAGCTGAGTCGCTGTAGTCATAAACTTAATTAGTTTTTGTTCTGTTATCGACACTGTAAGGGACTGTGTATCCAGAATAAACCCTAAACATTTGAGTTGTTTTGTTGGTTTAAACACTGACTTTTGTCGATGTACATAAAACCCCAATTTAGTGAGTAATGCACATAAATCCAAAACTGCATTCACACAACCAATTTGTGTTGATGCTATAATAAAAGAATCATCTATGTATGGAAACATTATGTGACCCTTCCTCGCCATTACCGAGAAAACAGGTTTAAGCAATTTAGTAAATAAACGAGGCGCACAAGCTAAGCCATTCGGCATGCAGGTAAACTCATAGAGTTGGTTATCCCAAATAAATCGAAGAAATTTTCGGTATTGTTCCATTATGGGAAATATGCATCTTGTAAATCAACACTAGCCATCCACGCATCTGGTGTAATCAGATCTCGTGCCGTATCTAGAGAGAACATTTTAAAATGTCGATATTCCACCCTTTTATTAAGGATTGTTAAATCCAGGATCATTCGAACATCACCATTAGGCTTCGGTCTCGAGAAAATGTTTGAAATAAACTGTCCTGAACAGTGTGTCACTTTTTGTATAATTCCTTTCTCAAAGAATTTATGTACCTGTTTAGTTAGTGCCTCTCGTTCAACTGGTTGAATGTTATATGGAAAAGGTATTATACTTTGTACAGGAATTTGTGTAAAGGGAATGTGAACACCCCTAACTATTTTTAAAATTTCTTGGTCACTAGTAATTTTGTGCCACTCAGAAATATGATTACTAATATTACCAGCCACAAAGTTGCTTACAGTTTGTGTGTTTTTAGAGGCTGCAGGGACTTGTAAAGTTTGTGTTTGGACCTCTACTTGGACCCGCCCCTGGGGAAAGGTCTCGACGAGTTGAACCCTCGGCCTATTGGCCGTGCGGTGTTGTCGGTCCAGCCTGGGCGAGCGCCCCGGCCCCGAAACCCTTGACCGAAGCTTGAACTCGGTCTGGTTCCTCTGGTGAACCGTCGTGGACGAAAATCCCCTCGTGACTTTTTGAAACGAGGAGCTTCCTGTTTCTTCTTGCCATCCATGTTTTTGCCACTCTTGGCTGCAGTCTCTACCTCTTTATAGAGGTATTGTAGTTGACCGCCAAACATCTTGGTGTTATCTAAGGGTTTCCCTTTAATCGGCTCTGGAGCAAGATAAAGCGTAAACTCCTTCCCCTCATTATCGGTAACCTTCTTAGAGCGAGCCACTTCCTTGCCAGCATCTGTGCAAACTGACTTGAAGACATTTTCATACCTTCGATACGACAGGTAATTACCTGCCGCCGCTAACACTGCAATGCCTTTGTCCATTGTCTTAGCCAAAGACGAGAACTTATTTTCACTCTGCATCCTATTAGCCACAGGAACAATAGCTGTTAGGGTAGCCAACACTGCCTTATGCACTGTGTGCAACACATCCTCAAACTTCTTACGGTCATCCGTCATATTGACATCCCGATCCATTTCTTTAATGATGGAGTTGGGAACACCCTTTATGCCTGTTAACTCATCTCCTAACTTGGAGATAACCTCCCCTGGTTTAAACGTGCGGAAATGACCATTCACGGTCTCGCGCATAAGCGTAGTGGTTTTAACCCGCTTAGCCTTTGGCTTCTCCACCTTCTTAGCCACTTTAGTGCCAATGTCCGCATAGACACCTTCATATATGGTGTCTGAGTCTGATTCCGTAGAAGTAGACTCAGTGGACGAATCAGAAGAAGAATATTTCCTCTTCCTCTTCTTCTTTTTGGACTTAGTCTTCCGCTTTTTGCGAAAACCAGTCTCTGCCCGCTCCTTGGTGAATTCATCACCCGAAGAAATCACCTGTTTCTTCTTCTTCCTCCGTTTAGGAGAAGGAGGAGGAGGAGCCTTAAGCTCCACCGCTGAGTCTGTGTCCAAGAAATCCTCATACGAATCCTCTTGGACACTCGGCCTACGCCGCTTCCGAGACACGGGCGATTTGGAAGTCAAGATGTGGCTTTCCAACCGTGCAAAGCGAGCCTCCCAATCTGGAGGCGCAGGCACATCAGGCACTGCGTCCTCGTCCGGGTCGGAGAGGATATGCGCCCGGGGCTGTGTCGACGGCACTGCCGACAACACAGGTGAGGAGTCGTACTCCTCGTCCACTCCACTCGGAACACGCCCCTCGGCTGCTGCTGCACCGCGCTTACTCCGCTTCGTGGCCATCAGGAACTGTAAACAAAGATTTTTGGTCAGTCCTGGTATATATATTTGTCACAATTTCGTTGTTTCAAACTCAATTGGACATCTGGTGGTGTTAGAGAACGTGTTTATACCGTTATAACACAGGCGTAATAAGCTAAATTTGTGCGTGGATTGTGGGTCAAACCCAAATCTTTACGCGGGGTCGGGACCAGTGTATCGGCCCGCCCATCCCTCTGTTCCGCACACTTCTCCCACCTGTGACTACTACGTCAACAAGTTGGAGAAAATGCTACGAAACTCGGAGAAACGCCTGAAAATTTTTTTGTCTAGGGGAGTCTATAAAAGAAACCCAGGAGCATCTCCAACATTACTCTCTATTAGAGTACGAGAGAATTTCCACATGAGATAGGGCGAAACCCACATCTCTACCCATAGTCACACGGTGACCCGGGTGTTGACAGAACCGCTAATGACCGGTTTGGTTCCTTCGAGAAACCCACTCGAGTGTTCTATCCTTGGTTGTTTATAACCAAATAACTCGTCCAAATTGGACCAACGAAAGTCTAAACTTTCCATATTGATGCTCTAATGCATCATAATTAAGCTAACCACAGTTTTTATTATACTTACTGCGTATTTGCTTGTATGTAGACTAATTTTGCCGGAGCAACCCAACGACACGTTATCCAGTCGTGAGTTGTATATGCTAATTGCTGGTACCGGACGTGCTTACCTCTCCCTAGCCTGAGGCTAGCCTGAGGCTGTTTACCGAGGTAAAATATATATATATATATGCCTGAGTGGGATGTAAATAGACATGGGTGCTGGCAGGTCTGGGTGTGCTTGCACTCAGCCTAGCCCTTCTGCTGGGGCCTACCCCACCACCACACTCAAAAGGTCAAGGTTGGTGGTGGCCAAGGGGCCATACAGCTACGTGTTGTGGCCAGACCACTGGTATCCAGAGAGACCAGGAATGCTGTATTCCTATTGGTGACACCGGGAATGCTCAATTCCCATTGGTGGAAGGAGGTGGTATGATACTCTACCAAGAGCCCATTTAACTATATTATTATAGACCCCGTAAGAGATAACGTAAGACGTATGATGGTTGAGATCGATTAATAGCCTGCCTACCCGAGTGCAAACCAGAGTCACCCAGGCCGCTGCGTTTGCCAGCGAGCCGGCCGACTGAGCATTTCGGGACAAAAGTTATAGGCCCTCCGTTCAATGATATTTATATAATGTCTTTATATACCACATAATAATAAATGAGAGGGCTGGATTCTCTCTCTTATACTTTACTCTCCTAATAGCCTATGTACACAGCCACAGATCCGAGCATTAGATTCTACAAAACTGGTGACCACGACGAGTGGGTAGTTTCTACAATATGGTCATTCTGACATTTATTTGGAGGAAACCCACTGCCGCCACATAGGCTACTCATTCCGATAAGCAGCAAGGGTCTTTTACATGCACTTTCCCACAGACAGGACAGCACATACCACAGCCTTTGATGAACCAGTTGTGGACCACTGGTTGGAACGGAAAATAGCCCAAACTGCAAATGGGTCCACTGAGCAGGATCGATCGGATGACCCACACCTTCACAGGTAGACACACTATCTCACGATATCCACACACCACCACTCACCTGACGATGCCCAGTTGGCCTATGTAGTATGCAGTCCTGGATTGGAGCAGTAGCCACTCGAGGTCGCCGACCGGAAGTCCCGTGTCGCCCGGCTCAGACTGCCACCCGGGGGCGCTGTGCCCTGGGGTGGCGCCCGTGGACATGCCAGCCAAATGACTCGCCTGGCGATTGAAGGAGCTGAATGAGGAATGCCGCGATCGGCTCTGTGTCTGTGTGTGATAAGACCAGATTGGTGTTAAAACGAAGGCACATTGAACACTCTGTTAGTCAGGAATGCCGCGATCGGCTCTGGGTCTGTGTGGGATAAGACCAGATTGGTGTTAAAACGAAGGCACATTGAACACTCTGTTAGTCAGGAATGCCGCGATTGGCTCTGTGTTTGTGTGGGATAAGATCAGATCGGTGTTAAAATGAAGGCATATTTAACCTTCTGTTAGTCAAGAGTGCCACAATCGGCTCTGTGTCTGCATGGGATGAGACCAGATCGGTGCTAAAACAAAGGCATATAGAACCCTGTTTGTCAGGAGTGCCACGATTGGCTCTGGGTCTGTGTGGGATAAGACGAGATCAGTGTTAAAACGAAGGCATACAGAACCCTCTGTTAGTCAGGAGTGGTGAGATCGGCTCTGGGTCTGTGTGGGATGAGACCAGATCGCCGTTAAAATGAAGGCATATTGAACCCTCTGTTAGTCAAGAATGCTGCAATCAGCTCTAGGTCTGTGTGGGATGAAAAAAGACCAGTTTTAAACTGAAGGCATACTATTACAACCACAACTGATAGTTTCATTTATGCATCATGCAATTATTCTATGAATAAACTACATTTGAGTAAATAACAATTTTGTCACCATTCCTTGGTTACCAAGTGAAGTCTCGCTTAAATAATAATAGTAAGAAGAAGAGGAGAAAAAAGAGAAGAAAAAGAAGGAGGGGGAAGAGAAGAAGAAGAGGAAAAAAAACAATTTCAAGTTGGTTGCTTGTTGGAGTTATACGTCCTGGCCACATCTAAGGTCATATCAGGATGGCAGAAGAAGAAATGAAGGCCCCTTGCCCTACCCCCCCCCCCCCCCCCCCCCCCCGCCTTCCGCCCGCCTACCTCGTGGCGGCCGGCCTGCCGCTGCACCTGTCTGAGCAGCACGTGTAGTGTCATCAGGTTCACCAGGTTCACGTAGAAGCAGATCTTATCCTCGCGGGAGGCGAGCAGTCTCAGGTCGATGTGGCGCAGCTGGGCGAGGCCGGTCGTCAGCGCCGGGTAGCGCGGGTCGTGCACGGCCGCCGCCAGCAGGCCCGGCCCGAGCACCCCACTCGGTGAGTCCAGCTCCGCCAGGTCTGCCAGCAGCACAGTCACAATGCAGTCATTAAAAAAAAGAAGTAATTTGTTATTTAATTTTTTGTTTGTTTGTAAAACAGTTTATTCATCAGAAAATACCATTTTTTCAGCGTTATGGCACTGGTCTTCGGGCCGTTTATACTACATTGTAAATAGGTATATTTCAGTGTGTACTTAGTTAGAGCATTATATATAATATACTGAATTGTGGTTAAGTTTTAGGGTCGTTCTGATCACAGGTTCACGTAGAAGCAGATCTTATCCTCGCGGGAGCAGTCCCAGGTCGACGTGGCGCAGATGGGCGAGGCCGGCCGTCACCGCCGGGTAGCGCGGGTCGTGCACGGCCGCTGCCAGCAGGCCCGGGCCAAACACCCCGCTCATTGCGTCCAGCTATGACAGGTCTGCCAGCAGCACATCCACAATGCAGTCATTTAAAAATTGTTTATTTAATTTTGTTAAATTTATTTATTAAAAAAAGTCTTTTTTGTGTGTAAAGTTTATATCCATCAGAACATAATTATTTTTTCAGCGCCAAGGCATTGGGGGGGGGGGGGGACAGAATGGTTGGTTGGTGAAGTTTTACATCCTGGCAACATCAGGATGGGTACCGACTAATAGGAACCGACTTGTGACAGTACACATTCATAGTGACTTTATAGTGCTGCCCCACTGGGAAACTAGGCCACCTGGCACCATGACCCGATATTCCACACAGTCACATTATCCTGATACTGTGCTAATCAGTCCTTTTCCTATCCGTCAAACATCAGGGTAGGTAGCGACAAGTATCAAGTATCAGGATAATTTCTGTATTTTCGCAGAAAACCATTCCTTGCCCTTTGCTTTGTTCATTTTATTTTTCCATCCTAGCAACATCTAAGGTCATATCAGGACAATCCAGCCTTTTGCATAGGCGATTCTGACTGACCAACTGCTCTTATTTGTCACTCCCATTTTGTGACAGTTAAGCAGAGATAATCAGAAATCGCTCAAATTGGCAAAACCATGAAGATCTTACGTCGCTGCTTTCCCTGACGCGAACCAGTGGGACTTACCGCGGAGAAGCCCGATGAGTTTGGTGAGCGTCTCTGTGACGACAGTTCCCGGATGTTGCACACTTCCAATCCACCGGTCAGCGCAGCCGTTCAGCACCAGCTTGCCGCCCTGCTCCTCCTCCGCCAGCACTGCAGCATGCCCAGAACAGTCTAACTTACAGATCAACTCACAGATCCTCTTCTGGCTGATTGAGGCTCTATTCGGCCTCTAATGCCAGATCTTTATGGTAAAAAAGAAAACTAATTCTGTGCAAACATATGGAGGTCGACGGAGCCCTCAAGTAATATAATTGTAGTCCTAGTCACACACTTCCAAAGATTTCCGCACCTCTCGGCTCTTTGGGATATACAGTAGAACCTCTCTAAATCGACCGACCATGGGACCGACTTTAAGTGGTCCATTTAGGGAGGTGGTCGGTTTAGGGAGTTAGAATATCCTTACAATGGTATTGTTGGGACCCAAATAAAGCGATCGATATATAGGGGAGTGGTCGATCTGTGGAGGGGTCGGTATAGAGGTTTTACTGTGCATGGCTGAGGGGGGTGGGGGGGGGGGGGGGGCCCTGTTCACGATAAGCCAATATATATATGCTTGAGACTAGACCCAGAAAGGAAATCGCCAGCCTGTCTGTATCAGACAACACAAATTATTATTATTATTATTATGGTTATTATTGTTATTATTATCTCATTACGAGTGAATGACAAAACACAAATTTGGTTGAGCAAATATCTGGCTGGTCTCAATAAAGCCCTCCGAATCTTTATTTAATTCAAAGTTTAAAATTGACACGAAAAAGCAGCAGCCAGTGCTGGATCTGAGGGGAGGACGCTGTAACAGCCTGGAATAAACTCAACCTACTTATAGATCACAGTTTGTAGTCCAAGCTGCTCTAGCTGCAGCCCATCCAACCCAGCACCTGTATTTAACTTAACTACCACAATGTCTTCATTTATTAATAATATTAGTATAATTTACTATACCCCATATTATTGTTAGTGGTTTATAAAACTGAATTCTTTGTGCATATCTATATCCACTGTAGTTAGATTTTAATATTGAAAAATCCCACATGCTACTTTAATACAAGGGTACATTTTGCTGAATGATACTAGTATCTATACAGAATATAGTTCCATATCAAATATCAAAACAGCTATGTGAAATTAAAAGAAACACTAAAAGACATGATTTTACATATTTTTAGGCATCATAATAGTTCTCCTGGGTGGGCTGAGTAATTTGAAATGGACCTCAGCCTTTGGCTTCAATCCATTTGAAATAACTCCGGGGGTCCCAGTGACAAAACATTTTTTTAAAACCTGAAAAACTAGGGGGTGGGGGGAGTCTGGGGGAATCCCACCCCCCCCCGGAATTTAATTTTAGACATACGATTAAAATAGTGCAATCTGGCACCTGCTTGGAAATATTTTGGCCTTGAAATTCCAACTGTTTTAAGACTTCAAGACTAAAAAAATAATTAAATTTGTTACAATATTTTTTTCTATAATTTTACCTGGTGGTGCTGGCAAGAGAGGCCTACTTGACACGAGGGGACAGCAGTTGTTGATAATAATCTGCAACATGTTGACATGCAGTTTGGTCGCCACATCCTCCAGTCTGAAATACACGAAGCAAACTACAAGATACGCGAGCTGTGGGGCACAGACAGGAAGATTGGGACACGTGACGTTGTGTGGGACACGTGAGATCGTGTGGGGCAGAGGGGTTGTGTGACAGGTGAAGTTGTGTGGGACAGGGGGGCTTGTGTGTGACAAGTGGGGTTGTGTGGGACAGGTGGGGTGGTGTGGGACAGGTGGGATGGTGTGGGACAAGTGGGGTGGTGTGGGACAGGTGGGGTGGTGTGGGACAAGTGGGGTTGTGTGGGACAAGTGGGGTTGTGTGGGACAAGTGGGGTTGTGTGGGACAAGTGGGGTGGTGTGGGACAGGTGGGGGTGTGTGGGAGAGGTGGGGTTATGTGGGACAGGTGGGGTGGTGTGGGACAGGTGGGGTTATGTGGGACAGGTGGGGGTTGTGTGGGACAGGTGGGGTTGTGTGGGACAGGTGGAGTCGTGTGGGACAGGTGGGGTCGTGTGGATCAAGTGGGGTTGTGTGGGACAGGTGGGGTCATGTGGGACAGATGAGGTTGGGTGGGACAGGTGGGGTCATGTGGGACAGGTGATGCTGGGTGGGACAAGTGGGGTTGTGTGGGACAGGTGAGGTTGTGTGGGACCGGTGGGGTTGTGTGGGACAGGCGAGGCTGTGTGGGACAAGTGGGGTTGTGTGGGACAGCGGTGTTGTGTGGGAAAAGTGGGTTATGTGGGACAGCGGTGTTGTGTGGGAAAAGTGGGTTATGTGGGATAGCTGAGTCGCGTAGGACACATAGATTGTGTGAGATAGGAGGGGCTGTGTGGGACATGTTGGTTTGAGTGTGACATGTGAGACGGTATAGGACAGATAGTTGTGTAGTAGATGTGAGGTCACGTGGGACACATTACACAATAAATTAAAGATTTGTTTAATTAAACAGAATGTCGGTGACAACTCTGATATGGTCAAGCTGCGGAATTTTCCACTACAGACAATTGGTCTTCCTAATTCCACTGCCCATTTCCCTACCCTAGTAATGCCAAGTGCCGGGCTAGTGAAAAGTATAAATTATCCAAGTCATTTAACTTGACTCGGCTGCGGATCGAACCCACAACCTCTTGCGCGGGAACTAAGCGCCCTACTGATTAAGCCATGCCGTCCGTTTGGACCACCTGTGTACGCACCTTGCCGGGGGGATCCTCTTCACGAATATCAGCTTACCGAGGATCTGAGTCGGACCTTCCTCTAGTATCTGGAAGTATTCCACAGTGGAAGCCACTGAAAGAATAAGACAGTGAAAAGCAAGGTGTGTCAATGTAGGAGTCAGATATGATTAATTGTCCATTGTCAGTGAGCAAGTCCGTGCCAAGATCCAGCAGGCAATTGGACCACACAGTGAACTCCTGACAATCGTAAAGAGCTTTTTGTTTGTTTGTTTAACGGCCCCCAGCAATTGTAAAGCGATGCGAATTGCAGTGGTATGGCCATGTTTCCCATTTATCAGGTCTGTCTAAAACCAACTTGCAGGCACAGTGAAAGCGGGGGTGGGGGGGTGGGGGGGGGGGGTGAGAAAACAAGGCGGACAAAGGAAGAGGTGAGAAGACAACATCAGGGAATGGACAGGCCTGGAGTGCGGCAAGTCCCAGAAGGCAGTGGAGAACATGGAAAATGTAGAAAACTGGTTGCAAAGTGATCTGTAGTGCCCCAACGACCCTCACGCTTAATTAAGGGATTGATGATGATGAATTGTTAATTATATTATTTCACTTTAATTATATTATTTCATGTATTGCCATGGGATTTTCCTTTTTTTTCTTGCTTTTATATAATTTCAATTATGCACATTGATCTTCCTCATTCCACGCCTTCTTCTAGCCTAGTATTGCTACTGCGCCAGCCAAAATAGGGACAAGTGTGGTCAATTTTGTAAGCCTTTGTTTAGTTGTTGGAATTTTACGTCCTTGCAACATCTAAGGTCATATCAGGACGGGTACTGACTTGTGACTGTGGGCAGTCATGATGACTTTATAGTGCTGCCCCACTGGGAGACCAGTCCACCAGCACCATGACCTCACATCCCACTTATCCTGACACTGAGCTAACCAGTCCTTGCCTATCCTATTATTGTCGAGTGCCTGTCTAGGAAGTGACAAGTATCAATTTTGTAAGTCATTGGTTTGACTCGGCTGGGAATCGACCTCCCAACCTTCCACATGGGAAGCCTGTGATCTACCAATTCGGCCACTGCGTCTGGTCTGTAAACCTTTGGTTGGACTCGGCTGGGGATTAACTCCCGAACTCCAACACCGGAAGTGAGGGCTCTACTCATTTGGTTTCCACTTCCGGTCATTGGTCAGTTAGCACAATTTTATAGACATAAAACATACTAATGGATATTTATTGGAGAACAAGCGCGTATGGCAAGTATTGCATAGATTGTGGGTACAAACCTAATTTGTCGCCATGTGCCTCATGCACCAAACAAGAAAGCGCCTTCACGTGGTCGTACAGCCTGGGCAGGTAGGCACTGTGCAGCGGGGCGCCATCTACCGGCAGCCTTCAACAACAACGTGACCAAAAATTGGAAGATTTTAACATTTTATTATGACAATAAGTTTTTCTGCGGGAACACGCGAGGCATGACAATCGGACATATATCATGATTTGGTATAATCACACAATATATAATATGTATATATAATTATATTATATACTTTTTCATACAAGTCCCACCATGTATCCCACCATGTGTCTACGTGTCATTTTCTAGGCTCTGCTTGCCACCTTGAGCTGCTGATCTAACTGATTTTGCCTTTCGTATTAGCTGATAATTTTTAGGTGGGTGAGAGTGAAAATCGGGGGATTACCTTTATCTTCAACCCACACCGTCTTATTGAAATTCTTAAAATCGAGGTTTGGTTAAATAAAAACTGAGTTATGCGACAGACATCCAAACTAATTATTTTGTCGCTCTTTTGTGGTTTTAACTGGACACAAGCATGTAATTTAATATTGTATGCACATTTAAAAAAATTGATATAATTACTATGGAAAAAAGGGGTACACAAACTGACTAAAACAATGCATCATAATAAGCACGAAGTATACAAACTGATAACAATCTACCATAGCAAGGATGAGGTAAACAAACTAATTATAACGATGTACCATAGCATAGATGAATTTAAATACATGAATATATTAACAGTAACAAAATATATATACAGTGCATAATAATAAGAGCAGTGGACAATAATAATAATAATAATAATAATAATAATAATAATAATAATAATAAAAATAATAAAAATAAGATGATGATGAAAAAAAGAAGATGAAAGAGAAAAAGAAAATATGAGAAAAAGAAAATATGAAAAAAGGAGATGAATGAAGGAGAAAAATAGATAAAAGAAGAAGGAGAAGAAGAAGAAGAAGAAAGAAGAAGAAAGAAGAAGAAAGAAGAAGAAAGAAGAAGAAAGAAGAAGAACACGGAAAGGGATGGTTTCTTTCCCCCCCGGAATAGCAGCATTACCCGAGTAGGTGTCTGGAAAGGCCCTCTGGTGGCACCAAATTGGAGAAGGTGAGCAGCAGTTGCTTCATCGCCTGCCGGATGACAGGCTTCTCGCGCGCACCACCAGGGGGTGTGTCGTCCGTGGCGTCTCCATGGCGGCCAGCGCGCACTGCCTGCACCAGGCTCAGCGTCTCCTGCTTGTGCGCGTCGTGTACCGCCTTCTGCACCCGGCGCACAGCGCGTCCTAGTTCCACCATCAGGTGCCCGTGGATGTCGCTAGAGGACGCGCCGAACGGCTGCGAGGCAGTCAGCAGCGCGTCGTTCAGACTTCTCTTGAGGTATGTGTCGGCCACCTCGATGTTCACCTCTGTGCGGCCGGCGTGCACCCACTGCAGAACCCGCTCCATGAACGCTCTCACCCCGGGCAGTTGGGCACCACCCGGCCCGCCAGACTTCCGGCTGTCCTTCCGGTTGTCCTCCGCAGCACCACCTGGTGGCTGCCTCCTTGGCTCGCCGCTGACTGACTCCAGGGACATGGCCCTCTTGACGCGGGTCACCTTGGACTGTGACTGCGCCTGCGGCTGCTGCTTCTGCATCTGCTGCTGCCCGCCGGCGTGTTCGGCGCGGGCAGGCAAGCGCTGGCTCATCATCTGCACCAGGTTGTTGGTTGAGTCATACGCGCGGGACCCCGCACAGGCGAGGTCCAGGATCACCATGGACGGCACTAGTGCCGGGTCGACGTGGGCGGCGAGCGGCGACCCGGACCCGCGCCGAGCCGGGCCGAGCAAGTCGGCCGGGAAGCGCGGCAGCAGGTTCAGGCTGAGAATCTGGTCGACTGTGGTGGTGGCGGACACCGTCACCATCCCCGCCGCCGCAACGTCGGCGATGGCGCTCAGACTTGGCCGGGTCCCCGGCAAAGCCGGCCGGGCGAGGCGGCCGGGCGAGGCGGCCGGGCGGCTGGGCGAGGTGGAGGATCGGCCGGGCGAGGTGGAGGATCGGCCGCCAGACTTGCTGTTACTGAGGCTGCTGTTCAGGTTTTGAAGCGTCTTCAAGGCGACAGCATAATGCTCCGCAAACATCACCTCAGCCTCGTTTTCGGATCGCTCCAGGCCAAACATCTGAAGGATGGATCAAACCGTGTAGAACAGAACGCTTGTCAGTTGCTTAAGCATGTGCATTTAATTATTAAGCAACTGATATTAGTGCATCTTAAAGTTGCATAGTCCGATGGTTTTGAGTTTCTGTCATTTTCTGAGATAAATATATTAGGTTGATCGTTATAATCTATCTTACTTGATTGACTATTTCCTCTCATAACATTGGGTCAATGTACAGGGCATCATAATAGCTTAGTTTAAAACATGATAGCTTTCATATTATGTTCTCTATTATTAACCTTTGTGGTGTATCAGGATTTATTCATCTGAATAAATAGTCTTGTCTCCGCATCAAGATCATGGTCATCCAAGCGTGAAGATATACAATTAGTTATACATCAAGTAAATATGACAATTAGTTAATTATAAAAGCAATGTGGTATCAAATTAGGGTTTTGGTATGTGCAGGTGAGCTCAGTGAAACACAACGATACAATGAATTACAAAAAAAAGGAAATAGAGAGAGAAAAGAATATACATAAAGAACCCAAGTAGTCTGCCTTTCTTTCTTTTTCTCGCTCGCCCTCCTTCCTTCCTTTCTTCCTTCGTTCCTTTATCCATCTTTCTTTCTTTCTCTTTCATTCTTTCTTCCATTCTCTCGCTCTCACCCATTCCATCTTTCCTTCCTTCCTTTCTCTGTCCCCATCTTTTCGCCTTTCCTCCTTTATTTTGTTCCTATCTTTCCCTCTCTCTATTCCATCCATCCATCCATCCATCCATCCATCCATCCATCCATTCTTTATTTCTTTCTCCCTCCCCTTCCTCTCTCTCCCTTCGCTCCTCCCTTCCTTCCTTCCCTTTCTTTAAATCTAAAAAACAAAAAAGCTTAGTTACCTTGATGACCTGTTGTGCCTGGCTATACTTGGCTCCTTTGAGACAGCGGTTGAGGAGAGTTGTTTTGTCAGACAACATGAGCGACATGACTCCTCCCCGGCCGAGCATCAGGCACTGCATCCGACTGCGCTTTCTGTGTCGCGCGGCCCGGCTGGCAAGGCTGCCGAAGCTGTCATCTGTCGTCGTCGTAGTCGCGCGCTTACAGTCGTCTTCAGTAGAACCAGCTCCACCTAGGACAGCTTGTTTGTTTATTGTTGCTTTACGTCCTAGCAACATCTAAGCTCATATCAGGACGGGTACCAAGTTTCATACAGCTATTCAGCAACCAAATTTAAGGCCTTTTTAGGGCCTTTTCAGGTAAGAATTAATCGATTTAAGGCCGAAGAAATATGACATTATAATGATTATATACATGTCAACTTATAATGGTCTTACTTCGCCAGGTTTCTGTATGCTATTTTTATAAAGCAAAAGAAGTAACTAGGGAATTATTATACTTAACAATTGTCCTAGATTAGTTAATAAGCCACACACCCAGCTATTCAAAACACAATTGTCACTCAAATTTGCCATCCCTCCTCTCCGAGAATAACAAAAGTGTTTTTTTCAAAGCAGTTGGTTAATTTTCAAGACAGTTTTGGGGTATTTTCACATTTAATGCCATTTCGAGACACCTTCAAATTCAAGGCCTTTTCAAGATTGTGCGAATCCTGGGTTCTTGGGGAACTTGTGACAGTGCATGGAGACTTTATAGTGCTGCCCCACTGGGAGACCAGGCCGAATTAATAGTAATTTGATTGATAATTCAAATATTGTCACTGTTAGCACTAAGAGAAAGAGTGAATCAGCAGCCTGAGCTAAGTGTGATCTGCATTAAGGTGGTCCCTGAGGTATCTAAATAACAATGATAACTGAATGGCTTGCAACACTATAAATACGCCACCGATTTTTAGATTCCCTATGAGTGACATGAAATCTAAGTGTTAAGTTAAATACAACTTTCAAGATTACATTTGGAAATAGCTTATAAGATAGACTGTAGTGGATTTTTGTTTAAATGTCCACCATACAACAGTTACCATGTGAAATAGCTTATAAGACTAGTGGTGGTTTTTTTTAATGTCCTCCTTACCACACTTACCATGTGTATACCTTCTTCTTTTATGTCTTGACTCATCATCGCCGTGAAAAACTGTCATGGAAATAATAAAAGCAATATATATAGTGACTCCCAGGTATAATAAATGTTTACAAATACAGTGAACCCTCTCTAAATTGACCGACCATGGGACCGACTTTGAATGGTTTAATTTTTTTATCATTACAATGGTATTGTATGGGCGATTGTTTCGGACCCAAATAAAGTGATCGATATAGGGGAGTGGTCGATCTATGGAGGTGGTCGGTTAGAGAGGTTTTACTGTATAATGTAATGCATTTCAAAGAAGCAGCTGACAGGAAAATAGGCCCTTATGAAAACAAGAAAAAAAATATGGAACATGAACATATGAGTGAGTGCCTCACTATGATGCAATAATTTACTAGTCAAATTATAGAGCAGTTCGAATCTGAACATATCAAAAGAAGAACCAAGTTGAGTTAATAAAGAGCAGAAATCAATGTTCCTGCAGAAATATCTCTTAATTGTAACATACACCCATCAACGTGACACTAAGCCTTAAACATCACAACACTCTTTACGGCGCGCTCACCAGGTTCGTCGTCGCTCTGCGAGTCCTCCTCGGTCAGCGCTGTGTCCGTCTGGATCGTGCCCAGCTCGGCGGGCATCTGTGGCGGGGCGACGAGCTGGAAGCGCCAGCTGGCCTCGCTGACACACTGCGCCAGGCGGCTCGAGCGCTGCTGTAGCTGGTTCCCGGCCAGGCTGCATGTCAGGTGCTTGTTAAGCATGTCCTCCTGTGCGCGCAGGCTGTCTGTTGTCTGCGCGCGCAGGCTGTCTGTGTCCACAGCAGCGGCGGCAGGGGCGGCGGTAGCCGGCGCGCCCGCCCTCTGCGTCGACGTGCCCACCCCCGGAGAGCTAGACCCCGGCCTGCCCGTCCCCGGCCTGCCTGTCCCCGCCCCCGGCCTGCTTGTCCCCGCCCCCGGCCTGCCCGCCCCCAGCGGCTGCTGCTGCTGCTGCGGTGGCGGCTGCTTACAGGCGAGCCGGTACTTGGCGGCGTTGAGGTCGCCCAGACTCTCCTTGAGCGTGGCCAGCAGGTCGCGCACTATGTATGGGTTGGCGGCAAAGCCCACCTTGTACACGCTGCCCGTGCTGCACGCCGAGTTGGTGCTCTGGTTGCCGCCCGACGCTTTTTTTAAGCTGCCCACAGCGGCGGTGGTGGTGGTAGGGGACAAGTCGGGAGCCGTATCTTTGAGGTCTGCTTTTGTTATACAAAAGGTGCTCACTGCGGTGGTCTCCGTCCTCCTGGTCTCGGGGTCCGGCGGGGGGCTGCCCGGGCGGTCCGTGACCACGGGCATGGCAGACTCTCCCGGGACGGGCGACGAGCTGCCCGGCCCGCCTGTGACCGCGGACCCGGGAGCGTCTCCCGGGACACGCGACGCGCTGCCCAGCCCGTCCGGCCCGCCCGTGACGGCGTGTCCGTCAGCGTCTCCCGGGATGTGCGGCGCGTTGTCCGGCGCGTTGCCCGGTGCGCTGCCCGGCGCGCCGGTGACCGCGGGCCCGGCAGCGTGTCCCGGGATGGGCGGCGGATTGTCGCGGCAGCTCTTCTGCTTCTCCGTCTCCTTCTCGGCGGAGCTCTCGAACAGGATGGACAGATTGTCCGCCTGGCTGCCCCGCCGACTGTCCGGCGCCGCGCCCTCCTCCCCCTCCTCACCGCTGTCCGACTGTCCGAGGGTGCGCTCCTCAGACAGGTGCTCGTTGGTGAGGAACAGCAGCGAGAAGACATTCTCGAGCGTCTCGACCCGGAGCTTGAGCGGGTAGAGGCCGGCGAGCAGCTGTCGTCCCTCGGCGAGCCGCGCCCCCACGCGCGCCGCGTAGAGCACCTGGAACCCGGCTAACTCCGTCCGCGCCCGCTCACTCTTCGCGCCCGGGTCGGGGACCGTTTCCGCCGGCGGCCGGCCCTTGACCGCCGCCCGCTGCGGGGCGCCGGCGCCCGGGCGCGGCGGCGACACCGGCACCGGCACAGGCCCCGGCGTCGGGTCTGGGTCTGCGCCGCCGGCACCGCGCCGTGTCATCACGGCCTGCACCCGGGCGCGGTGCACCGACCGAAGCTGGTTGTGCGCATGCGCGTAGGGCTCCCAGTTGACGGTGTCTGCGCAGAAGTACATGGCCTCCATGAAGGCGTGCAGGGCGCGGTAGCTGCGGTACACAGCCAGGTCTCGCTCCGTCTCCACGTGAGCCCGAGGGTATGCCGGCCCCTCCTCCCGGTCCCCTTCTTCTTCGTCTTCCTCCGGTCTCGTCACGGAGCGCGCGGCCCACTTGTCAGCGGAAATGTCAAACGCGAACCGTACACACTTTGATTTCTTCAGTGATGATAATAAGAGTGCGGCGTCTGAAATGAAAGCGTTGTGATGGTGTTTAAAACAAACAAAAATCATCTATGTTCTTTCCCTTTTCTTTGTTTCTTATTCTGTCTTCTCCCGCTGATAAGGCCAAATAAATATATTTTAAAAAAGGTGATTGTCCCCACCCGTGCCTGAAAAACCGACCACCCTTGATTATTAAATTGCTTTTATTTGTTTTAAACCTGTTAAAAATGTGTTCGGCTAGCAGCAATTCAACCTTTGTAAGCACACAATCTGTGCAACATTAAAACATAGTTACGCATTATGTCTACGTCATATGGCAACAAAGAAAAAAGTAAAAAGTAAAAATAAAAACCGCCTGCCCAACCCTGATTTGTGTGTAAGACCAAAAGGACGATCACCAACATTAAAATTGTTTTGGCCTAATGCCGCCTCGCTGCCGACTGACCTGTCTGGCGCATGTGTGGCCGCTGGGTGAGCACGTCGACGACCTGCGCATGCGTGAGGCGGGCCAGCTGCTTACCGCGGTGCAGCATAGTCAGCACTGAGTGCGTCTCAAGGCCGCGCAGCAGCAGCAACATCCGGTCCCCATTCACCAACACATCGTCGGACTCGCATAGGGAACTGCAAACACAAAAAGGGCCAAACTCCACAACATTTATCAACAATTTCCTCATGTGACCCATGTGTTGAATCCAAATTAATGTTTACGGCCGGATCATCAGTGCGCTGAGTACCGCAAGATAAAATAGATATATTTATATATATAAACAGTTGGCCTCAGGTAAACAGAATATTATGACTGACGTGGTTGAGAAGGAGTATATATTCTCAGGTGGGAATATATTAATTGCCCACCTAAAGTTAAAATATGACAGTCTGAGCGGGTCTGGAGGCGATAATGACCAGATACAGGTGGTACCCAAGTGGCCAGAGCCACTCGTAGGTGGCACCGGTGTGGCCAAATTCTGCAATTACGTACTGGATTAGTAGAAATGGTCAATATATATAGCAGAAGGAACTGAGATGTGATAGCGTCGTTGTTTATATGCCCATAGTAGTAAGTTAGACGAGACATACTTGGGTATAGCTGAAGTATAACTTTTGTTTTACCGAGGGCTAAACCCGGGATTGTCGTAGGACAGGGAGATAAAGCATTTCCGGTTTCGTTAACTTTTGCTACACTGTTTAATTTGTTTTGAGGTTAATGTGCGAGTGAAACATAATCCACATCCCTTCCTCAGCTCCTGTAATTATAAATCATTTTCTGTTACTGAATGTTTTTTTGTTGTAATCTTGTATAATTATTTGCAACTGTTCAGTCTCAGGCGAGGGTCGGTGGGCCCTATCCTACGACTATACGAGGCTTAGCTCTCGGTAAATCAGAAGTGCTACTTCAACTATACCCAAGTAAGTCTCGGCTAACTTACCATATGTTTAGGGAGTCACTTTATTATGGGAGTCTGCCTGAGGAGTCACTATTATGTGAGTCAGAATATTATCTCATATCGGTGTAGCAGGAAATCGCAAACCCTGTAAATCGCAAACCCCCACTTGTAAACAATGTCGTTAGCAAAATGGCCTCTTTAGTTCCAACTTCAGTCACTGCATACAGTAAATAGAACCATTTTAATATTCCAAATTCTTATTCATACATTATTTAAACCATTATTTAATAGTGTATTAGTTGAATATTACAAAATGCTACAAAGCATGGGGGTTTGCGATTTCCAGGAATTTGCAAACCCCGGGGTGTGCGATCTCCAGGGATTAGCGATTTCCTGCTACACCCGCACCTTTGTTTTCGATTTTGACTCCGCCTGACTCGAAGAAATGCTTTATCTACATGAGTCGTTCTCAAAAACTGTACACCACATATTTGGTTTCCATGCTACATTGTTAATGACTTTGTCTTGTTTCTGGGGTTTAGTATGTCAAATAGTTATGTGTATTACGTAGGTTAGCAATACTACATGTATTTAATCTATCCCACAAAATGTATCTAAAATATGATTATATGATTTTGTGCTAATTTCTGTGAAAATATGAAAATTTGCATATGAACACCATACATCTATCCGAACAATTCTTTTGCAACTTTTTGCTTGTAAGATACAATCTTTTTGGCTTAACTGTAATCAATAAAAATATGGACAAACTTGAATGTAATTCATGTGCTATGTCCAGCGGTCCCAGTAATAAAAATAAAAAAATCACTGAAAAACTAGTGGGGTCCAGAGGTATGACCCCCCAGAAATCTGTTAAAACCTATGATTAAAATGGTGCAATCTGGCATCTACTAGGACACATTTTGGCCTTGAAATTCAAACTGTTTTAACACTTCAAGACTAACAAATAATTAAAAGTAAAAAAATCTTTGCAGACAGAATTCCCCCCCCCCCCCCCCCCCCCCCCACCGCTGATTTGGAAACTCAGTTTTCGCTGAAATCAGCCATTTCGCTGAGAAATGGGATACCCGTATGTCATAAGAAATAGCTTTGTAGTGCAGTATACTCACTTAACCTTTTCCAAACACCACTGAACGAGTTCAACCTGGTAGGACAGTCGCTGACACGCTCGCTCTATGACAGTACCCGACGCGGTGTCCATCTGGTTGGGAAGAAAAATGTATATAAGACAGCCACACTGACGGGACTGGCCAGAAATGACATTGTGATAACGCTGGTGCTTCCCACTCGAACTTCGGAACCAAAGGAAAGACGCGAACCCCACCGAATAACTACATTCAAGGGGAAATCGATGCACAAATTTACTATGTACCAGCGTATTTCTTGTAATTATATACACTGATTTTGCTAGTTATTAATATTGGAGTAGTCTGCACTGACCGCTCAGGCAAGGATCCGCATGGACAAGTAGGCGTGGGTAGTGTTGTGACATCAGGGAGCCTGGGTGGTGTAATGGTTAGCACACTGGTCCGGAATGCAAAGAGATGTGGGTTCGTGTCCCGCTCTAGGCGCAATATTTCCCATTTTCATCACCCCCCACGACAATATTATGTATGTAATGATGTGCAGCGTTCGAAATAAGACCTTGTCTGGTTGTCTGGGACAAGTGAAAATTCAGACGGACAAGTGAAAATCACACTAGACTTGTCTGGTGGACAAGAGAAAAATTTAGCTTATTTCTATCACTGTGTGGGTATATATATATATATATATATATAGTTGTTGACTGACTCCCCCTCTGGTCTGCTGCAATCCACGATGCCCCTCACCCCCCTCCATCCTTGGGGATGCAGAAGAGCCTATGCACACATAGCGGCCGGTCCGCCGCCCTGGTCAAAGCCCCTGCCTCGATCTCCTTCCTGAGTTTGCCAGACATGACCTCTGTGTCCTCACGGTCTCCCCCGGCGCCCTGATGGCACTCATAGCAAGCGTCGCAGTCCCGGTTTATTACCATGAAGCCGAAGCAGATGCCTTTCATGATATATTCGGCATCGGGGTCAGTATCACCCCTCATGAACAGCTCTGTGAAGACCCTACATGGCTTCATCTGGGACACGACACCATCAATACTGTGCGTGCAGCTGCACAAACCTGTCATGCAGCTCCTCCAGAGTCGGAAGTCGGTCACACAGTCGGTAAGCGTCTCCCTGACGGTGATGTCGAATACATGCTCATCTCCTGTGCCGTCCTCGACGTGGAGCCACCCCGGGTCCAGGCCATCCCCCCCTGCTTGTCCATACAGGGGTGCCTCTGTGGGGCGTCTCCCCCACTTGTTGGTCACCGGGGATCCCCCCCAGGGTGCCCGCCGCCGCCATCAGGGTGTCCACCCCATCCCACGTGTTGTTATTGTTGTTTACATCCGGGGCCTCCCGTGGCACGGGTGTCTCCACTGACCCCCGTACTCCACTGCAACCCTCCGTAACGCCACCATGGCAGCCTCCCGCCCCCCCTGGGGCTCCCGTGTTGTCAATCCCACCCAGAGGCGGGGCCTCCACGCGTGCCGCGACCACAGTGTTGTTGTTGTTTACATCCGGGACCTCCCCACGTGCGGGAAGCCAGCCCTGCGGCTCGGGCATCTTCACTGACCCACATGCGCCACTGTAAACATCCATACCACACCCTCCGGCGCCGTCAAGTAATGCATCACACCCAGTACCTCGGAGACCGGTACAGTCCCTGTCCCAGCTGCGTCCACCGCCGGGTTGTGTGTCTGCCTGGGTGTCCCAAACCCCAGTACCGCTACCGTCCCTGCCCCGGCCGCGTCCACCGCCGGGTTGTGTGGCTGCTTGAGTGCTCACTGCGCCCCACCCCGCGCCCCCGTTTTCCCGCGGTATGGCCGAATCTGGGTCATGCTCCGCGTCCCCGGTGTGGCGCGTCCCGGTGCACCGTCAGTCCCGGGTGCACTTAATGCGCTTGTGGCTGCGGCTCCCGCACTTGCTGCACCAATGCCCGAAGCTACAGTCCCCCTCCTTACTGTCACAACCCACTTCCTTGTTCCAGGGGAAGCAGGCCCGCTTGCCTCCCTTTTCATAGGTCTTGAGCCCCTTTGGATTCCCGGTGGTCGCACTCTTAGTTTTGGCCCGCATGGCCTCATGCCCGTAGTGGATCAGGCTCGCCGCCGCATTCCCTGCCGTGAATGCAGCGAAACCCTCCCGTTCCGCCAGCTTACGCACGGCCGTGTCATATCGAACATGGGCAGTGTCTTTGAACAGCTCATGCTTAGCCTTCGATGCAATGTAAGCAAGGTGGCTGAATAGGGCCTGGCCATCTTTTAACGTCACACCGTCCAGGCTCAGGAACCACAGGCATGATGCCTCCTGTAACTCGGCCACTGATAGTTTGCGCACATCCTTCTTATCCTCAGTATAGTTTTTTAAAGACCACTTACTTTTCCGTCTCCGGGACGTGCTCCTTGTCCTGCTACGTGAACTGGAGTCACTACGAGAGTGCGATCTGCGCCGCCGTGTCCGGCTCTTGCGCGATACCTCCCCGTAACTTGAGTGACCTCTTTCCGTATGGGCTGCTCCGCCCTGCTCGGCTGGTGGTGGCTTCACTGTGTCCCTGGCCGCCTTTTCCTTTACTAACACAGTCCGTCGTTCCTCCAAGTCAAACATGCGCTTGTCCCTTTCCAGCTGCCTTATTTCCTCTCTCACGCGTCGCTCCTCTTCATCAATGCACATACTCCGTACGTCTTTTGTGATATCCTCAAGGACTCGCTCATCGGAGGCTTCTCCTGCCATCGCCATCTTGACTGCCGAGAATTTGCGCGTTATGCGTATGTGGTTGCCTGCGGCGTCCTCCCGTTTCAGGTAGTGTCCTTGTTTATATTCCCATAATGGATTATAGAGCATATATATATATATATATATATATATATATATATAAATGTTATAACATATATATATATATAACAGCGTTCGAAATAAGAGCCTGTCCACTTGTCCAGAACAAGTGAAAATTCAGATGGACAAGTGAAAATCACACCAGACTTGTCCGGTTGACATTTGAACATTGTTGCTTATTTCTATCACTGTCACATCATATTAATTCCACTCACTCACTCACTTCACTTCACTCAATCCATTCACTTCACTCACTCACCCACCCACTCCACTCACTCACTTACTCGCCATACGCGTGTAATGGTGTAATGGTGAAATGGTGAAATGGTGACAAGTTGGCGACCTACCTGCCAGTCCCCTAGTGCACTCAACAGCCGCTGGGCGGCGCCTACAGTTGGACAGTGGTCCCACCCGATTAGTAACACCAGGGGTCGCAGCGGGCGCAGCTCGGGCGGATCCAACATGGCAGACAGACGCGCAAACTCTCCAGCCCTCACTAGGCACATGGCCGTATCCTGAAAGACATACAGAGCACGGTGCGGAATGAGACGAAATAAAAGATTCACCCTGTACTTGCAGTAGGGGTGAACGACAACGGAGTCTAAATACAGGCGAAAATTGCTTTAGTACGGAATAGGAATTGGAATTTCTGGTTCCAGTATCAAATGGCTACTTATATTGGCACAGAGTTGGCTAAATGAGAGAGAATGCAAAAAGACAAGATAGCGACCCTAGAATGCCGTTGATTTCACTTAAACTACATGTTTTTATTATATTGTTCAAATCAAAAGTAGCGAGTAAATATTAAGATATATGTGAATAATATATTTTGCTTCTCAAATTTAGAATTTATCTGCTCATTTAATTCACCCAGCATGTCGAGAATTTTCGCCACATTTTCTAAATTAGAATCTAATGGGTTGGTTCTCACCCCTACTGCAAGTACGGGTGAATCTTTTATCTAGGATGAGACATGACACTGGACAATTTCTTCGTCGGTATCGCCTCGTGATACAAGCCATGCAGATCACTACACATTGTGTAACATCATGAATCACATTTGACAGAAGCTTAGATAGGCTACTGGCTAACAGAAATTTAGGACTTCCATCAGAGATTTTTCTTTCTAAATAAAAATTAAACACAGATATCATCGGAGATGGTTGTTTGTTGGGTTTTACATCCTAGCAATATCCATGGTGATATCAGGACGGGTACCGATTTGTGTGACAGTGCGCACTCATGGGGACTTTATAGTGCTGCCCCACTGGAAGATCAGGCCACCAGCACCATGACCCGATATCCCACTCAGTCACAATATCCTGATACTGAGCTAACCAGTCCATGTCCTATCCTAGAAATGCCGAGCGGCAGGCTAGGAAGCAACAAGTATCAATTTTGTAAGTCATTAGTTTGACTCGGCTGGGTTTTCAAACTCCCAACCTTCCGCATGGGAAGCCTGCGCTCTACAGGCTGGGCCACCGCATTCGGTGTATCATCAGAGAGGACCAAATTTCTGACAACTTCTCATAGAACTTCCTTATTTCAAGGAAGCCTGTAGCTTAGGTAGTAGAGCCTTTTAGTAGCTCCAGGCAAGGGTAGAGGAAGTTAAGGAAGGAGGTGGCTGCTGGAGAATAACTGTTCAGTCTTATCTGTTTATTATTACCATTATTATTACCATTATTATTATTATTATTATTATTATTATTGAACCAAGCAGTAGAAAATAATAACATTGGTGGAATCTATACTTTTCCACAGACAAGACAGCACATACCACAGCCTTTGATGAACCCCTTGTGGATCACCGGTTGGAACGGAAAATAACCCAAACTGCAAATGAGTCCACTGAGCAGGATTGATCGGATGGATGACCCACACCATCACAGGTGGACACTTCTGCCAGAGCTACATCCCGCTCCCCCATGAACTAGAAACAGTGCATATTCTTACCATGATAAGGTCCATGAAATGCTTCTCCTGCTCCAGACTGACCAGGAAGAGCTCCTTCCACGCTACCTGGCGGTCGTCGTGCTTACACAGCAGCATCACGAGGTGACTGGTCTCGGAGAGTCCTTCCACATTGCCGTGGGCATCGCCCTCCCGCAGCGGCAGCGTGAGAGTGTGGTGCAGGCGGCAGAAGGCCGCCACAAGGCCGGGCGCTTCCCGGCCGAGCAGTGCCGAGTACACACCGTGCGCTGAGACATGTCCCGACGCCACTGCTCGGGAGAGCTGCTCAAGGAACGAGGTCAGCGCCAGCGCGGTCTGAGCATGCGCATAGGGCGCAAACAGCGCGAGCAGGTGGTAGAAGCGCGTGGCCAACACCGAAGATCTCTCTCGACCCGCCGCCTGAAGCTTTGATAGCGTCTTCGACAGGCTGTTGAGGTGAACCTGTAGGAGCTGCTCATGGTAGGCAGTCAGCTGCTCAGCGCCGGGCATGCGCAGCTGCACAAGTAGTGCGCGTCCAAGTTCGGGGTCGGCTTCCAGGACCGTCCCAAGCGCCTGGAGACAGGGGGCCGACAGGGAGGGAACTTGGAGGTCGGTCCTCTCAGCACAAGGGTGACAATTGTTGTTCAGATCCGTGTAGCACAGGTACATTTCCTGCAGTCATAATTATTAACAGTGATCGAGGCTGAAAAAACATGTATCTGGGGATTTTATTTGCTTTCCGTTATATACATACATACATTCATACGGATGTACATGCATATGAGATGCCAAATAATGTATTCAACAGTTATTGTATACCTTATTCTATATACCTTTTGTGTAAATAACCCTGAATTGACAAATGACTGGAAGACCAGTGCTTCGGCACTGACAAAAAACTTATTCAGCAGAATAAACATATTTGCCACACAAAAAAAAAGAAATGAGGAAAAGTGATAATTCAGGTGGACAAGTAAAAATCACACCAGACTTGCCGATTGGACAAGTTAAAAATGTTGCTTATTTATATCACTGATAAACACCCACACCCACATACGTGTAAATACTAGAGCTCTAGTTGTTCTGATCTACTTTATTTTAGCTCCAAGTAAGTTTTATTTTAAAGGGAGATATTCTAAATGGCGGAAAAAAAGATAAATTGATTTTAATGTGCAGACTGAAATGCTGGACATGAGTTTTGTTTACCCTGCAATAAATGTTTAATGAGTGCACCAGAAAATCTAATCGACCAGATGGGATGGCCGAATGAGTTGAGCGTCCGTCTCTCGTTTTGGTAGATTATGGGATCCGAAACCCATGCGTTCGCAACTTGGTCGAGTCAACCCAATGACTTAAACATTGAGACTTGTCACTTCCGAGCCAGGCGCTCGGCATTATTAGGATAGCGCAAGGACTGGTTGGCTAAGTTTCAGGATAATGTGACCGAGTGGGATATCAGGTCAGGGTGTTGGCAGCCTGATCTCACTGTGGGGCAGCACTATAAAGTCGCCATTAGTGTACACTGTTATGCAAATTTAAATCAAATCTGCACAAATTTAAGCTTACAAAAAATATGTCCACCTACGGTTATTATTGCGGTGTCGCAGAATTCACTTGCATCCACGAGTAGAAGTCGAAACTCCACTTCCTTCTGAAGAGTGTGAAGCTGCAATGACATAATCAAGAATACCGTAATATATATCTTAGTTAGACGAGACTGGCTTGCTATGTTGACATATTAATTAAATTCTTACGAATTCTACTAATACGAAGGTAAGGACATCATTCGAAATGAAGCTTGTCCCCTAAGCTAAGTGAAAGTAGGCACAAACAAGTAGAATATGACGAGCTTTTCCATTGGACAAGTGAAAACTTGGGGCTGATTGAAATACATGTATTTCGTGATTTTGTTTGCTTTCCGCTATCAAATTCAGTCGGACAATTAACAATCACACCTGACTGGTCCCATGGACAAGTGAGCAATTTAGCTTATTTCTATCACCGAAAGGTCACGAGAAAGTATAGCCTTTATCATCTAGCACCCCAGCTGCCCCCACCCCACCCCCCACTTTAAAAAAATAAAATTGTTTAACTAATAGCTGATATTCACTGTTACTATGTTAGGACTAATACTGTGTGGGCTACCGTGAACATTGTTACCAAGATTTTAAAACAATGAACAACTTCACCTTGAAAAAAATAATTTTAAAAGCCCCGTCCCCCCTAAAATAAAAACTCGCAACAGAGTAGTAGTGTAACATAGATCTGTAATAGTGCTGCAACAGTTTTGTAAAACTGTCATGTCACAAACTGAGACAGAGGACGATCCCCAGATGAATAGGTGTGACTTATTTGGGAGCAGCCTAATCTAAAAAATGGGGTAGGCTTCCAGAAATATAGGACCAGAAGTTTCTCTAGTCTATCTAAATGATTAAAGCTAAATAATTCGATAAAAATATCACATTTCCGAAACTAAAACAGCTAGATTTGATCCTATATATATATATCTAACTGAGATACTCGCGCACTCATTAGACATTTATTGCTGCATTAGAAGCCAATTTAATAGAAGATGCCACTGTTGAAGTCTATCCAGCATTTCAGTGCAATGCCAACATTAATTTAGCATTATTTTCATTTTCGACATATCTTTAAATTTAACCCTTTAAAATAAGTCACTTTACAGTCAAATAAATAACAACTACCAAAATATAACCACCAACCTATAAACCTGACCAAACTAATCAAACATAATCACAAGCTATAGTTGACCAAGACAATTAAAATGAATCATGCAACCATTATCTGCGTACTCTCAAATCCACTACTACCTGTAACAGCAAGTCATAGCCATTGTAATAATGTCTCTTCACAGGTATGATCAGCAAATCAATGATATAGTCTAAAGGTACATGGCCACTCTCCAGTGTACATGTAGAATAAAATCCCCATAATATTTGTAATGATTGATCTCAACCTGCTATCGCCTATATTGTCCATACCATCTCATCATATCATCCATAAATAGTTGATATGCACCATAATTGCTAAGGCAGAAAGACCAGTGCCGTGGTGCTGAATAAAGATTCTATTCAACTGGAATACAAAATTTGAACAAAAGATAATTATAAAAAAAACTAATCTCTTGATAAGACCTAACACAGTTGCTACCTGAAGGGAGGGTGCAGCCTCCTCCTCCTGTAGCTTGGAGTATTCCTGGACACACAGCGACGACAGATGGTGCGGCGTGCTAACTCCATCGTTACCAAGACTGCAAAAAGAAATACCAGATGCTTCGGCTTAGCTTAAGGCTACATTTGTTTGGTTAAAGCTGCATAGTCCCCGATGAAAACATCAAATTTGGAAAACCAAAACAATGGGGACCTTTCAGTTTGCATAACTCTCTCGTCAGATGGCGCACCATGCCGGTCTCTGTAATGATTTGGTTGGATAGAAGCAGTTCCTTCTACTATCAAGTGTGTAAATAAGAGGGTGTAGTCGGGGTTTCGGGGGTGTAGTTGGGTTTCGGGGTGTAGGTGTGTATGTTGGGGGCGTAGGGGTGTGTGGGTATGTTGGGGTTGGGGTGTAGGTGTGTATGGTGGGTGGGTGGTGGGGGTGTATGTTTGTGTGGTGGAGGTGTAGGTGTGTGGTGAGGATTTTAGTGTGTGTGGTGGGTGTGTGGGTGTGGATTTAGGGCTGATGGGGTGTGTGGTGAGTGGGTATGGTGTGGTGGGTGTGGTTGGGGTGTAGGTGTGTGTGTGGTTGGGGCGTATGTTTGTGTGGTGGGTGTGTTGTTGTGGAGGTGTAGGGAGGTGAGTGTGTGTGTGGGGGGGGGGTGTATGGGTGTGGGGGTCCTTAGGGATGTGGTGGGGGTGTAGGTGTGTGTGGTGGGGGGTGTAGGTGGTTTGTGGTGGAGGTGTAGGGGTGTCTTGCTGAGCGGCACCTCACAATCTTTAGCATCCCTAAACCCCCACCACACACTTACACCCTCACCACACACCTACACCCCCACCACACCACACCTACACCACCACACACACCTACACTTCAACCACACACCTACACCACCACACACCTACACCCCCACCACATCCATTAACCCCCACTACACCCATAAACCCTCACCACACACCTGACACACCCCCCACCACATACTTACACCCCCACCACACACATACCTACACCCCCCACCACACACTTACACCACCACCAACACACACACACCTACACCCTTCTATCCAACTGTGATGTCTGACTTGGACCGGGAATGGGTGCTGCCACCAAGTGTATAGCGAGAGAAACGGATCATGAAAGGTCCCCATTATCTAGATTTGATTCTACATATCTAGCTTACATACTGGTGTACTTATTAAGCATTTGCCGCCACATAGAAGGGCATACTGAGGTGGTTTAATAGAACCTTATACTGCAGAAGCCTATGGTGTCAGAGTTTTGGCGTGCTTGCCAAAATTAATGTTTTATTGTTGCTCTTCAAATATCTCAAAAGTTAACCATTTCAAATAAAAGTTGCTTCAAACTAGAGTAAGGTAGATTATAACGATCGACCTAATATATTAATCTCAGAAGATGACGGAAACTCAAGACCATTGGAATATGCAACTTTAAGGTCATTACAGTCTTAGGATATAGCAAAATCTTAGGTGACAGTGACAATGATTTTAGTTTACTCTGTCGAACCCTAACAGGGTATGAGAGCAACAATATACCAACGTGGAATGTAAATCAAATAGTGACTCAGAATAGCATGTTCATCTAAGTAATGTTCAAGAATTTGTTTTACAAATATATATATCAATATATACATACTTAAATGAGAGTACAACCTCATGGCAACTTTATACTCTAGTGTTACCCAGTGTGGTATTGCGTCGCCGATACTATAACACAATATCCGACTCAATCACATACAACCCTGACACTGAGCCAAACAAAAAAGTAACCCTTGTTTTATTTAACGATTCCTTTAGACACATTGACTTTGATATCATTGGCTATTTGATGCCAAACATATGGTCATTCTGACATATTTCTTTCGAGGAAACTCACTGCCGCCATATAGGCTATTCTTTCCGATAAGCAGCAAAGGGTCTTTTATATGCACTTTCCCACAGTGCCAGTTGTGGACCACTGGTTGGAATGGAAAATAGCCCAAGCTGCAAATGGGTCCACTGAGCAGGATCGATCGGATGACTCAAACCTTCACAGGTAGACACTCTACTGTCTGACCTACGTCCTGCTCCCCCTGAGTCAAACAAGACCATGTCCTGGTAATACTGAGCGTGTAACCGCCTTGACCGTCCGGGCCCCCAACCAGTCCCCGTTCAACCAGATATCATTTAATAATTCAGTAAAAGATGGCAATCATACATTTAAAAAAGAATTGTTCATACACTTTATAATTATCAGATTATCAAATAAAAAGAAAAAGAAAGATGAGTATTGGTTCTAGCCACTACATACAATTCATAAGGGATTTCTAATTTTGATTTCAGGGAAATTACGCAATAAAATTGTACTATATATTTTAATTAGATCTAATATAAAATATTTGCGCACAGTCTCAGTGCAGAATTTCCATGCAATCTAGATAAGAAACACATCTAAATAAAGACAACCAAATGAGTGTTAAAACAAATTTCAAAGGAAAAAACTCAGTGGGATTCGAGCACGTATCTGAGGTATTTACACAATTTTCTTTTTTTACATGACTTATATAGTAAATTGAAGTGCGAAGTAGATTATTAAATTAAAATGTACACAATGCAATAAGTAATGACCATGAGGTACATTAAATCATTTTGCATTTATATACAAGTTTTTAGTTGTTGGTTTAGGATTTCCAGTTCAGTAGATACTAATACCGTGACTTAGTCTTAGTTCATTGTGATCAGATACTCCTTTATTATTAATTGTGTTGTTTTGTATGCAGTAGGATTTGGGTGTTAGTTGTATTTTTATGTTAGTAAGTCAAGATGTCTTGACTATTGGTTTGTTCTATAGACCCCTTTCAATGGTTATGAACATTGTGTATGCACACGCACCTTAACTGCAGAACCAAGGCACACTGCCATTGAGTTTGCCGATACGCGCAGTGCAAAACGTCAGTTTTATTCAAAATTAATAGAAATGCAGAAGACTAATCATATCAATTTAATACAATCTGTTTGTTAAACATTTGATCTGTTTGTGTGACAAGCTGTTTGTTTCTAAGTTGTGCGGTTTTAGAGATATTTCACCTTTTCTGTATGAAGATTGCCCAATGCCATTAAGTTTGCAGTGTGACTGGATGTTGTCCTACAGCCAAGCTGTGCGTGCACTGACCTAAATACCTATGCTGACATCATATGAAATAGGTCTATAGTAAATCAATACATTTATTCATTGGTGTGAGGAATGAGGAATCCCGATGTTGGTAGGGAGAGGGGGAGGTCAGCAGGCAGAGCATACTGGAGGGTGGGACCACAGTGGGCACAGCTCTGGTTGTGCATTCAGGTGTTCTTTATCTCATTATCTTTGGGGCTGGCCAATTAGGTGCATTCTGACAGCAGATTTAAATGACTCTTTGAACATTATCTGCTGCAAGTGAGTGCATCAAAGCTCAAAATAACTACTTTCATAGTAAAGTAGAGATCACTAGCTTTAGTTTCGTATCCATTACGGCCGACTTCAGGTGGGAAAAATCGAGGTTTGAAAACTTTGGAACGATTGTAAAACATGATTTCACGAAATATTTTTCCTGAAAAATATAAAAATACATAGAAAAGCTTTTTATTCTACAAATCTGTGTAGATTGTTAACCACCATTTAGCACTCACTCTCATCAGTTTGGACTTAACCATAGAATAGGTATGCTAATTAGAGCAATCAAAATCGTTAGATTTTTAATATATTGATATAGCTTAAAGACAATGTAATCACATTATAGATATTTGCATTCTGATAATTTTGCACTCACTCTCATCAGTTTGGACTTAACCATAGAATGGGTATGCTAATTAGAGCAATCAAAATCTTTAGATTTTTTATATATCGATATAGCTTAAAGACAATGTAATCACATTATAGATATTTGCATTCTGATAATTTTGATACAAAAATCAAGTCAATATCTCAAATAGAACCAGAGATATTAATTTTCTAAAAAAGTTTATCATGGACAGTTAGTAAAAAATCACATGATTTGCCATGTTTGATGTCAAATTGCTCAACAAATATTTATTTTCAAGGTCTGAAAAAAATTGAGATTAGAATTTGTACTAGAAATAATAAGTTAAAAGAATAATGGTGTGACTAAAATGTAATTTGCAGCTTCAAACATCATGATTTAAGCATTTGTAGAATCATGAAAAATGTGTGTGAAATTAAGGGCAAAAATTAAATATTAAAGAATTCATAACTCAGGGACTAATAGACCAATTTTCCATTATTATATATATATTTGTTATCAGATTGATAAGAGCTTTCTAACTGTACCATTTGCAAATTAGCTTCATAAAAAGACAAATTCAGTTTGGAGTACCTAATATTAACCCAGAGAATACAAATCTTTAGCATCTCTTCTTCTTAATACTGATGACAAAATAAATACATCGCCCGCGAATGCATAGCAAGGCCTGGAATTGTACATGTAAGGCGAATCAGCATGGTTTTTAGAGCCATATGCATAAACATTTTCAATGATGGATACCCTCCATCAATGTTCAAAGGGTTTCAAACATTACAATTATAATTTCACTGGAAGCTCCAATGATTCAAAAGCAATATGCTTTTTTAATTTAAAAAATATTCCAAAATTTCAGTGAGATATGTGCATTTGAAAGTTTTTGACTTTCAGATCTTTTGTCTTATCTAATGTAGGCACACTATTTAAATTTTCAAAAGGGTCCAAACATTCAAATTATAATTTCACTGGAAACTCCAAAGAATTAAGAGCAATATGCTTTTTGATTTTTTTTAATATTCCAAAATTTGATTGAGTTATGCATGTGCATTTGAAAGTATCACTTTATGGAGGTTAAACTCCTTAATAAGGCACTTTCCAATGCATTAGATAATACAGAAGATCTGAATGTCACAAACTTTCAAATGCACATATCTCACTAAAATTTTGGAAGACTTAAAAAAATTCAAAAAGCATATTGCTTTTGAATCATTGCAGCTTCGGGTGAAATTATATTTTGAATGTTTGGACCCCTTTGAAAATTTGAGGGTAGGCTACATAACAGTGCTGCGGGAGTAACTATGCAGCTGAAATTAAAACAGTAGGTTTACATTTTAAGTTACAACTAAGGTAACTAACTATAAACTAATACACGGTGTATGTATTACTATTAGTTAGGTATGTCAAATATCGATAGGGGCACATCGGTCACCATATCTATAGTAAAATGTTCCTGCATTTTCACCATTCCGGCCTTGATTAAAGTACTTTCACATTGGAATATTTTCATAAATTTTATATCACTCGAAAGAACATGAACTAATCTCACCGAAAATATACATTAAAATACCAAAATCAAAATACTTAGAGCATAGAAAGCTGTTACAATGTGGCAAAGGTCAAAGTTTATTATAATGGTGAATCCAGACTAATTTTAACAATTAAGCTGACATTAGAAATGCCATAACTTTCTCCCCTATTAAGATATTTTCAAAATTACAACAGATTTGAGTTTGTCTCAGCCAGATCTGTTGAAAGAGATTATACTGTTTGTTGTGTTTTGAAATTTTAGCGATCTACCTATATTAGATTAAATTAGTATTAGTATTAGTAATACAAAAGCCGTGTTTACACGGGGAATTGTGAAACGTTCTAGACAAGGCGATTTATATGATGCGTTTTTGAGGTGCGTTTACACGGACAGAGTTTAAAAAGTGTTTTGGCGCCGGGAACCAGCAGCCTGTGATGCGCCTGTAGCCGGTGAACACTGCTATGTGTTTAGTTTACACTCGTCGATTCGACTCAGATGTAGCTGCTACGATAATATCGCTTGGAATTTAAGGTTAATTTAATTAAGTTTAATTATTTGAGTATGAAATTCTGTTAAATATGATCGCATTCAGTAGATTTCGGCCTAATCGGGCCCTAACACTGCCGGGAACCAGCTGAAACGCTTCATCTATACTACCTCCGAGGTGGTCTAGATGAAACGTTTCATATGAAGCGATTCAGCCCTAAAACGCCACAGAACCGCGTCTACATGCCAAATGTGAGTCGATCTAGGCAAGTGGGTTCATATGAAACGTTTTAAATCGCCCGTGTAAACGGGGCTTAATAGTAATATAATTATCACCTCAATTTATTGTAAACATACCTTGCAGAGAGTTAAAATAAAAGAATTGAATTAATAACAATATATTGCAAGTTACTGTATAATTATATATTTGATTGACAAAAGATACCAACCAGTAGCCATACGGATTTTGTGTCACATCAAATAGAACTTCGTGGATATTCTGACCGAGAAGCTCATTTTGCTGGTGCAGCTGTTTGACACAAGCTCGGGCTAGCTCCCACTGGCCAAGGTAGAGATTGTTGCAGAAAAACTTGAACAGCTGACGAACGCAAACCTGGTTCTCACGTCCAAAAGGATGGTCTGGTGGATTTAAGTAGCTAGATTTGAGCTTTGTCAAACATGGTTCCACGGACGATGACATCTTGATATCATATAACAGTATTGTAATACTTAGTGTAACTGACTGTTTTCCGAATCGAGATGCGATTTTGATTGTTATGAATAACAAGTCGCCATTTTGATCAGGCACGTGACGAATCCTTTGCCCTCTGGTGTTGACTCGTGGAACGAATAAATAATGGTGTTGGTGTTAGACAGGTTCCCTGGCTTTTCAAGAGAAGTCGCCACTGTGGTCATAGTCGGGTTCCAGTACCCATGGTTTCCTCTAGGTACCGGTGTGGCGTGCTCAGCCGTGTCCCGTGCTCAGCCGTGTACCTATACTCAAACTCAAGGCATTGTCAATGGTCGTGAGTAATTTTCATACAGAAAATACAGAACAAGTGAAATATCTCTAAAACCACACCACCTGTGATATATGCGTAATAAGCCGTGTTTACACGGGGAATTGTGAAACGTTCTAGACAAGACGATTTATATGAAGCGTTTTAGATGTGAGTTGGAAAGTGTGTCGGCGCCGGGAACCAGCAGGCGCCTGTAGCCGGCAAGCACTGCTATTTGTTTAGTTTACACACGTCGATTCGACGCCGATGTAGCTGCTACGTTAATATTGCTTGGAATTTAAGGTTAATTTAATTAAATTTCATTATTTGAGTCTGTATTTCTGTTAAATATGATCGCATTCACTAGATTTCGGCGTAATCGGGCCCTAACACTGCCGGGCACCAGCGATTAGTTACTGCTCTGCCTGTAGCTGGCAAGCACTACTATTTTATACTATCGCCGACCAGGAAGCAGCTGAATCGCTTCATATAAACCACCTCCCGAGGTGGTATAGATGAAACGTTTCATATGAAGCGATTCAGCCCTAAAACGCCACAGCATCGCATTTACACGCCAAATGTGTGTCGATCTAGGCAAGTGGTTTCATATGAAACGTTTTAAATCGCCCGTGTAAACACGGCTTTTGACGTTTAGACCTGTGGGTAATATGTGTTAACGATATGCAGAGTTGGGGACAAAGAGATATGCAAATGAGATGACGTCATGGAAAGTTTAGCCGGCGGGTCAAGCGTGCCCTACGCCGTGAATAAACCATTCAGTAACCAGAAGTCAAAGTGTTCAAACGTTGTACTTTCACATGGTGTCAGATGAGGAAGAATGCCGCCCGCAAATACTTTGCCGGGATTGCGGCCGCCTGGTCAGTTTGTCCTCAGCAACAACGCAAGATCGAACTGGAAAACATGGATCAGAGCATATGATATATACGCCACTGCGGCAGGTGTCATATTAAAAGGAGAACGAGTGCAATGCTGCATCTTCCTTCACGTTGCTGGCGAGGAAGCACAAAAGGTATTTGCCAATATGACTTTTGCGTTCATCGATCAAGACAAGATCAAGCCGTTAACTGAAGCATTTCGAGTTTATTGTGTCGGTAAAAGCAGTATAATTATCACACGATACAAATTTAATTCGCATAATCAAGCGTCAGAAAATATGGCGACGTACATCACAGCGTTAAGGGACAAAGTCAAGGACTGTGAATACGGTGTGGTGGAGGAGTCGCTTTTGCGCGATCGAATTGTGGCTGGCGTAAAAAATGTGAATTTGCAGAACAAATTGCTTCAAACTACTGAGTTAACATTGACAAAGTGCATAAGTATGTGTGAAATGAGTGAGTTCAGTTCAGATCTGTTGGAGGACACCAAATCAGACGTGGAAAGTAAAGACATAGATTTCATTCGGAATTATGCTAATGTGCGTACCGGTGCACCGGCGGTCCGGTCAGCGGCGACGCCATCTTGGAAATTGCCATCTTGGATTGCCGGCGGCGCCGGTGCAGGAGATTTCAAGATCCGCTGCCAGAACTGTGGGTATGAGCACCGCCGGGGAGTCTGCCCAGCGAAAGGAAAGGTGTGCATTGCCTGTATGAAGATCGGGCACTTCGGGAAGGTCTGTAGGAGCAGGCTCGGGAGAGTCAACGAGCTTCACGTTGAAGCGCCCGACCCTCATAATGCTGAGCAAGACCCGGATCCGGCGGAAGTCAATGTACTGGCAACGGATCTGTTTGTGGGCGCCGTCGATCGCGGTGCTGGTCGGGATGCCGAGCTGTGGCATGCAATCGTTCGGGTGAACGGTTGTCCTGTCAAGTTCAAGCTTGACACTGGATCGGAGGCAAACGTGCTTCCGAGGTTCGTCTTCGACAGAGTCGCTCCGGGGAGGCTGGCGAACACCAGATGTTCGTTGGTGACGTTCTCCGGTCACCGGATCATGCCGGATGGAGAGGCACTGCTTGATGTCAACGACAGTGTGCTTCGGTTCCAGGTGGTGCCGGATTGCCAGCCCATCCTGGGCAAGCAGGCTTGTGTGACTTTGAACCTGCTGGCACGCGTGGATGAGGAGCACAGGGCCATACCGACGAACATTGCCAAACCGACGAACATTGGCGAACCAACAAACATTGCCACACCGACGAACAGTTCCAGCGCAGGGGCAGAGAAGCTGGTAAGCGAATACAAAGACGTATTTCAGGGTTTGGGGTTGATCAAAGCAAAGGCTATCATTCATGTCGATAAGTCTATTCAACCTGTCATAGATCCGCCTAGACGGATTCCGTTTGCAATTCAGAGTAAAGTACGCAGTGAGCTTGATCGTATGGTAGAGTTAGGTGTTATAGTGGAACAGGATGAGCCTACCGAGTGGGTTAATTCTATCACGATCGTAAAAAAAACAAATAAAATTAGAATCTGTCTGGATCCGACTAAATTAAACAAAGCGATAAAAAGAGGGCCATTCCCAACCAAAACTATTGATGAGATTATTGCCAAAACAGCTGACGCTAAGTATTTTTCAGTTTTGGATGCAAAAACAGGGTATTGGCAGATAGAATTGGATGAGGAAAGTTCACGTTTGTGCACGTTCAATACTCCGTGGGGCCGATACAGGTACACACGCTTGCTTTTTGGCATCAAAACAGCGGGCGACATTTTTATTCAGGAGATGCACCGTGTCATGGGCGACATACCCGGTATCGGGATAGTCACGGACGATATTTTGGTATATGGGTCAACGGTTGAGGAACATAACGAGCGGCTCCAAGCTGTTTTGGACCGAGCTAGGTCGGTTAATCTTAAATTAAATGATGCTAAATCGTTGCTATGTAAAACTACAGTAAAGTATGTAGGTCATCAACTTACCCAGCAGGGTGTAAAGCCTGATCCAGACAGAATACAAGCAATAGTAGACATGCCAGAGCCGCGTGACAAACAAAGCGTCCAAAGGTTCCTGGGCATGGTTGGATATGTGCACAAGCTCATACCCAACATGTCCGAGATAGCTAAACCACTACGCACGCTCCTAGCCAAGGACGTGGCGTGGCACTGGCAAGCCGAACAGCAAGGTGCGTTCGATAAATTGAAAGAGAAGTTAAGAACTGCTCCTGTATTGACATATTACAATGTTAAGAAGCCTATTGTAATTCAGGTAGATGCTTGTCAGTCAGGTTTGGGAGCCGTGTTGATGCAAGATGGTAAACCAATCGCACTCGCATCTCGTGCGCTTAATGCAGCGCAGTGTGGATATGCCACTATTGAAAAAGAAATGCTCGCCATATGTTTCGGATGCCAACGGTTTCATGAGTATATATTTGGCAAGGAAGTTCAAATTCAGACAGACCACAAGCCGTTGGTAGCCATAATGCAAAAACCAATACACAAGCTGTCGGCTAAAATGCAAAGAATGCGAATGCGATTGCAGAATTACAATATTCAGTTATGTCATGTGAAGGGCTCTTTGATGTTTTTTGCAGACACGTTGTCCAGGGCGCATACCGCCAAAGTAGGTCATGATAGCCTGTTCGATGACACGTTCTGCGTTGCTGCAGTGGACGTGCAGTCGTCGGGTCTGTTGAGTAAAATTGTAGCTGAGTATGAAAAAGATGTATCTATGTCTATGTTGATATCACACATTGAAGATGGGTGGGACACTACGCGTATACAGACACCACCGTGTCTAAGACAGTACATTCCGTACAAGCATGAGTTGACAGTTGAAAATAATCTTGTAATGAACGGCAATCGGGTGGTGGTTCCTCCAGCTCTTCGTGGTGAAATGATAGAGGCGTTGCATGAGACGCATTTGGGGGTGACTAAGTCCAAGCAGTTGGCGCGGGGACTGTATGTTTTGGCCAAATATTAACAAGCAAATCGAGGATAAAGTCAGTCGGTGTGACACTTGTCAAAACAACCGGAAAAAATTTGCATAAAGAGCCATTGATAAATCACCCGATCGCCTGTCAGCCGTATGACAAAGTGGGGGCCGATTTATTTGAGTTAAATCATAAGAATTACCTGATAACTGTAGATTACTACACCAAGTTTCCAGAGGTAACGCTTTTGGGCGATACGTCGTCTGTCACTGTTATTGAAGCGTTAAAAGACAACTTTGCAAGGCACGGTATTCCTAGTCAGGTAGTGTCGGATAACGGTCCACAGTTCAAGAGCCATGAGTACAGGGAGTTTGCACTGCATTACGGGTTCAAAGCCGTGTATTCCAGTCCACAGTATCCGCGTAGCAACGGTCAGGTTGAACGGTTCGTACAGACAGTTAAGGACATGTTAAAGAAGTGTGAGAAAACTGGAGCTGATTTTCAGTTAGCGTTGCTGAATTATCGCAATACTCCGTTGCCGGTCCTGAACGTATCTCCAGCGCAGTTGCTCATGAGCAGAAGGTTGAGAGGCAGATTACCTATGGCAAAGGGTATTTTGGTGCCTGAAACGCAGGATCCTAAGAAAAGGCAGACAGCTCAGCGGCAGGGCAGTCAGAAAGCGTTTCATGACCGGAAGTGCGGTAAGGCGCACAAGCCCATGAAAGTTGGAGATAAGATAAAGTACAAAAATAATGCTGGGGAATGGAAAAAAGGTGTTATTTTGGGATGGACTGGGGTGTCCGGGAGAGAATATCAGATTTTAAATGAGTCAGGCAACATGTTATATCGTAACCGAGTGCAAATCATTGGAGCGCCAGTGGAGGGGCGGCCCGAGTTAGTCGTGCAGACGCAATCTGGGTCAGCGTCAACACCGAATGTAAACAGTACGGTTAATCTAAGTAGGTCAGGTCGGCTGATAAGGCCGGCAAGCAGGTTAGATCTGTAGTAGGTCAGTGTGCTTCCGACGGTTGCAGGATTAACATGTGCATGTACAGTTAAGTTTATTTCAGCCTTTGTGTTTACTGTTGATACATATGGACAATATGAGATATCGGGCATTACGGACGGATTGTGAGGACTTAAGTGCATTGTGTACTCGGACATTTGCAAGTTTCTTCATTGTTATTTTGTAACATTTCATGTTTCAGAAATACTTTGAGGGGGGGATGTGATATACGCGTAATAGACGTCTAGACCTGTGGGTAATATGTGTTAACGATATGCAGAGTTGGGGACAAAGAGATATGCAAATGAGATGACATCATGGAAAGTTTAGCCGGCGGGTCAAGCGTGCCCTACGCCGTGAATAAACCATTCAGTAACCAGAAGTCAAAGTGTTCAGACATTGTACTTTCACACCACCTATTAACAAATCACTTGGTACACATATAGAAAACATCTTCACCAAAAAGATTATATTAAATTTATAAGGTTAGGGTTCTTGATTTCTATTAATTTTGATTAAAACTAATGTTTTGCACTGCACGTACCGTCAAACTCAAGGCATTGTCAATGGTGGTGAGCAATCTTCATACAGAAAATCCAGGAAAACTGAAATATCTCTAAAACCACACCACCTAGAAACAAATCGCTTGGTACACATATAGAAAACATCTTTACCAAAAACATTATATTAAATTTATAAGGTTAGTGACTTATGACCATTGACAATGCCTTGAGTTTGAGTATAGGTACACGGCTGAGCACGGGACTCGGCTGAGCACGCCACACCGGTGTTGCAGTTTCCGCAAACTGGTGTGCCACGGAAACTGCAACACCGGTGTCGCGGTTTCAGTTCTCAACCAGTTTCAGTTCTCAACTGTCGCTTCTGCGCATGCGTGGATTCGAGTGACAACTTTGCTTTTGCTGTTGATGTGTGTGTGTGTGGTGATTTCTAATGTGTAAATCACTCTAAAACCCTTAAAACCTCATATGCCAACCGGATATTGTTAAATGAAACACACAAGTTGGCAAACGCCCATAGCGACCATGTTGAATATGTTGCATTGAGATTTAGACGCATGCGCAGAAACGATGTTGAGAACTGAAACTGGTTGAGAACTGAAACCGTGACACCTCAGTGCTAGCCTGGTCGCCTGGTCGCCTGGTCGCCTGGTCGCCTGGTCGCCTGGCCTTTGTTTCTACAGAGGGCGCCACTGTACTCTTTTCAAAGGTCAGGCACTGAGGTGCATGACTTTTCTGCTATTATCACTCACTTTTTTTGGTGACAATCAGAACAATGTCATTAGCAAAATGGACATTTAAGAAGCTTCTTTAAGCATTGCATGCCAAGAGAAAACAATTTATTATGTAGTATATATTACTCTGGTATGTTGCAAATATGTCAATGAATTATTCTGGATTCTGATTTCATTCAGAAAATATTGGGAAAGTGATATTTAACGGGATGATCTGAGTCCAAATTTTATAATTAGATTTTTTTTTGAAAAATCCCCACTCCACTTCACATACAGTGTCATCTTGTACTACAAATCCTACATATTTTTTAAACAATGGAATAGACACTCTAACGTGTTGAGATCTTATTTTCTAAATGAGGTTGGATGGCATATTGTATGAAATGAGTTATATTAGTTTTAGCAAATTCATATCAATGAGCCATATAAGGAGTATTTCTCATAGGCATAACTGCAGTGGCTTCTGTTGTTACTCTCACAACACTGTCTCCAGGACAGGTTTCTAAGCAACCCATTAGAAAAAGTGTTGGGAAGCTGGGTTGATATATCCACATCATTTTGCAATCTAATATGATAAATAAATTATATGAGATGATAATTATGAATGGTCATCTATCATAGCTCCTAATTGTATGCAATGGTCATAGATAGTCCTAAAAACATTGTGTTTGAATCATTTTAAACACTACCAAAGGCTCTATAACACTAAGACAGCTCACTCCCTATCTCTCCAATGGTAATGTAAATGTCGCAGTGCCACCTTGTGGTGGGTTTGATCAGCCCGGCTGCTGGTTGGTGTTTCACATGTAAACATGTAAACACATACAATTATATTATACATGAGATAGGTAAGTATGAATACACATCAATATGAAATTGCTATGAACAAATACCCATCATCATCAGCATCATCATCAGCATCCCCATCATCACACATCTTTCACATTCATATATACATTTATACATATAATATAGCACCTGTTTAACCAAGAGAACAGCCAGCGCACCAAGTGATGGGTTTGATCATTTTGATTACACAGTACAGGCTGAGTGAGCCGTCTTAATATTATAGGGTCTTTGACACTATTCTGCAAGAGTCTGTTTACAAAAGTATTAGTTCATCAATTTGCCACTAGGTGCCGTCAGCGACCTCTGCGCAGGACCAGAGAGCGTGTATATAAACAGATGAGAGGGACAACTCCCATACTAGAGCATGTAACATCTGCCGACTGTGGCGCTCCAAGTGGTGGTTGTTGAACAGCTTAAGCATATGGGCAAACCTCAAGGCATTTTCAATGGCAGTGAGCAATCTTCATCCAGAAAAAGTGAAATATCTCTAAAACTACACCACCTAGAAACAAACTGATTGGAATACACATAGAAAACATGTTTATCAACAAGATTATATTAAATTGATATGGTTAGGGTTCTGGATTTCTATTAATTTGGAATAAAACTGACGTTTTTCACTACGCGTACGGCAAACTCAAGGCATTGTCAATGGTCGTGTGCAATCTTCCTACAGAAAAAGTGAAATATCTCTAAAACTACACCACCTAGAAACAAACAGTGAACACTAGAAAACATGTTTACCAACAAGATTATATTAAATTGATATGGTTAGGGTTCTGGATTTCTATTAATTTGTAATAAAACTGACGTTTTTCACTACGCGTACGGCAAACTCAAGGCATTGTCAATGGTCGTGTGCAATCTTCCTCCAGAAAAAGTGAAATATCTCTAAAACTACACCAAATAGAAACAAGCCGCTTAGTACACATATAGAAAACATGTTTACCAAAAGGATTATATTAAATCGATAAGGTTAGGCTTCTGCATTTCTATTAATTTTGAATAAAAACAAATGTTTTGCACTACACGTATGGCAAACTCAAAGCTTGTTCAACACTAACCGCCAGGAACGCCACTGTAGCCTGTGTTACCGATTTTCGCGGGAGTTGTCTCTCTCATCTGTTTATATACACGCTCTCTGGCAGGACCCATGTGGAGGCACACAGACGGCACCTAGAGGTAGAAATAGGTACTGAAACCCGACGAGCTCAGTGCCTCCACATGAAACATGAAACGAGCACAGTGGCGACCTCTGTGGAAAGGCCAGAGAACGAGGCTACTGTAGTCGTTTCATAAATATATGCTTTATAAATTATAGACGAGATCACCGTTCCAACTGCGCATGCGCTGAAAACAGCGTTGGCAGCAAAGCAAATGGGTACAGCAATTCAGTTTGCCGATACGCGTAGGGCAAAACTTCGATTTTATTCAAAATTAATAGAAATGCATAACAATTTGGCATAAACATGTATGCACACATGCAATATAATGATCTGATGAACACAAAACTAGCCATAGTTAAACATTTTGAGCTTAGAAACATACAATTCCACACAAAACAATCAGTCACTTTAAGGCTGATATCTACATCACTATTATTAATTCTTGTTCTAAATATTAAAATGCCAAATATGTCAACAGACACTTGCTTCAGTGAAATATATAACCAATATATCATTAACCCTACTAATTTTCTAGTTCTCCATATGTCATTAAAAAAACATGAATCAAATAAATCAAACTGACTCTGGCTATGGCTCTAAAGCCCTGTTTACACGGGCGATTTAAAACGCTTTATATGAAACCACTTGCCTAGATCGACTCACATTTGGCGTGTAAACGCGACTCTGAGGCGTTTTAGGGCTGAATCACTTCATATGAAACGGTTCATCTATACCACCTCGCGAGGTAGTATAGATGAAGCGATTCAGCTGGTTCCCCGGCAGTGTTAGGGCCCATAGCAGTGCTCGCCGGCTACAGGCGCACCACAGGCTGCTGGTTCCCGGTGGCCGACACACTTTCAAACTCGCTCGTGTAAACGCACCACTACATCGCTTCATATAAATTGATTTGTCTACATCGTTTCACAATTCCCCGTGTAAACACGGCTTATCACTAGTCTGAGTGCCCAGATTTCTTTAAGTCTAAATGTACATGGCATCAGTTGTGCTGATTATATTGGTGTAAATGCAATGCTGGATAAAAGATGAATATCTTAATTTATTATATATATTTGTTAGTTGGTGTTCTATGTATCAAACAAGAGATGAGATGAGCTGAAACTAGCTGCACCCAGTGTATTAGCATGTGCCATGTGCTTCTCGTGGATTTGTTTTTCTTCCACGCATCCCACAATGCACTGCGCCGCTGGAATGGTCATGTAGTCTATTAGCTGCTTTCATTCACACTATTCAGGCGTGACCTAATAAGGCATCAGAACGAGGCTGAGTATGTGTTGGGTATTGGAAATGGCCATAAGACATTGCTGTGTGCCGATCTGTATGAACTACTACAGGAATTTAAGGAGTCAAATTTGAAGATATTCACTTTTGAAACTATCATAATCATTTTTGCATACCTTCTTTCTATCTATTGGTTAATTTTCATGAAGATTGAGTGATGATCAGATGCATTTCAGTAGGCGATGTCAACAAAGTCGCTCACCCTGGTTGCCAATCTTTTCTTAAATTCAAAATTGCATAACTTTCTTCATATATATATATATATTAAAAAAAATATTTTAACCCTTTTAAATCTTGTATTACTTTGTAATTACTAAGACTAGTTGTTTAACTATGTTACTCAGATATCTACGCTGCCAGTGCTGCATTGTATATGATACCACCATAAATATGCAGACTTGAAGTTCACAGTCACATTGTAGTTAAAGAATGGGAAAATCACCATGCAAGAGTAATCCAATCTTCATGAAATTGGCCAATAGATAGAAAACAGGTATGCAAAGATGAATATGGTAGTTTAAAAAATGAATACTCTCAAATTTGAGTGATTTCGGGAGGTGTTGGTCGATGAAAAAGCATTCGCATCACTTTTCATACAGCGTCGCCTCGCTGATGCGTATGTGGCCTCGGTCTGGTTTCAACATGGTCGCGACATGAATAGCATCAATAGACTAGATCACCGTTCCGACTGAGCATGCACTGAAAACGGCGCTGGCAGCAAAGCAAAGGCGTACAGCCATTGAGTTTGCCGATACGCGTAGGGCAAAACTTCCATTTTTATAAAAATACATAACAATTTGTCACAAACATGGATGGATGGATGCAAAATAATAATATAATGAATATGTTTAAGACACAACTCTCCATAATTAAGTATTTTGAGCTAAGAAACAATTTCACTCACTTTACAGGCTGATGTTTACATCACCATTGATTAGACATAAATAATTCTTGTTCTAAATATTAAAATGTCAAATGTGTCAACAAAAACTTGTTTCAAAGAAATATATAACCAATATCTGATTAACCCTACTTATTTTCTATTTCTAGATATGTCATTAACCATAGGATATCAATAAAAACATGAATAAAATAAGTCAAACCAACTGAGGCTATGGCTCTAACACTAGTCTGAGTGCCCAGATTTGTCTAAATCTAAATGCACATGGCATAAGATGTGCTGATTATATTGATGTAAATAGAATTCTGGATAAAAGATTAATATCTTACTTTATTATATATAATCTTTAAGTTAGTGTTCTATATTTCAAACAAGAGCTGAGATGAGCTGAAACTAGCACATTTCCTAACTGCACCTAGTGTATTAGCATGTGCCATGTGCTTCTCGCAGGTTTGTTTTGCTTTGATGCATCCCACAATGCACCGCGCCGCTGGAATGGCGATGCAGTCTATAGACCTATTTCATATGACGTCAGCATAAGTGTCTAGGTCAGTGTTCGCACCTTTTGGCTGCAGGATGACACACTGTCACACTGCAAACTCAATGGTTATGAGCAATCTTCATAGAGGAAAAGTGAAATATCTCTAGAACCACACCACCTAGAAACAAACCGGCTGGTACACATATAGAAAACATATTCAACGAATAGATTATATTAAATTTATAAGGCTATGGTTTTGCATGTCTATTAATTTTGAATAAAATAAACGTTTTGCACTGCGCGTACCGGCAATCTCAATGCATTGTCAATGGCCGTAAGCAATCTAGGTACAGAAAAAGTGAAACTTCTCTTAAACCACACCACCTATACACACACCACTTGGAACACATATAGAAAACATATTCAACAAATAGATTATATTAAACTTATAAGGATAGGATTCTGCATTTATATTAATTTTGAATAAAACAAACGTTTTGCACTGCGTGTACCGGCAAACTCAATGCATTGTCAATGGCCTGAGCAACCTTCATACAGAAAAAGTGAAATATCTCTAAAACCACACCACCTAGACACAAATTGCTTGGAACACACATAGAAAATATATTCAACAAATAGATTATATTAAATTCTATAAGATTAGTGTTCTGCATTTCTATTAATTTTGAATAAAAGAGACGTTTTGCACTGTGCGTACCGGCAAACTCAATGCATTGTCAATGGCCGTGACCAATCTTCATACAGAAAAGTGAAATATCTCTAAAACCACACCAAATCGGATGTCCGGTGTCGTATTCTCAGCGCCCGGTCATTCTCAGCGGCCTGTCGTGGCTTCTGCGCATGCGCGGATTTTCGAACGTTGCCGCGAGCACTGCTATTTGTTTTGTTTACACTTGGCCATTCGACGCTGATCGAGCTGCTACGTTAATATCGCTTGGAATTTAAGGTTAATTTAATTAAATTTCATTATTTGAGTATGTAATTCTGTTAAATATGATCGCATTCAATAGATTTCGGCGTAATCGGTCCCTAACACTGCCGGGCACCAGCTGAGCTTGTAGCCGGCGATGCCACGGGTCTTTTGACCACGACGGGCCGCTGAGAATGACGGGCCGCTGAAAATACGACACCGGGTCGGGTGGAGGGGTGTGTGGAGGGTAGACAGACTAGAAGCTGGTGTCAGTGTTAGTGTGTGTGTGTGGGGGGGGGGGGGGTAATGGAATCAGATGGCTGTTGTGTTTACCCTTTCCATCAGCTTTGGTGCATAAGGATAGAGCAAATGTTTGCAACTGGTCTCAAATTTGTGGAACTAACAAAGTTTAATATATTTGCACGCTACAAAAAAACTTACTAAAGACGTTACTAATAGGATTTACTTACATCACAGTAACAACGTCCCCGTAACCTCGTTACGAGACCTAGCGATCCTTCATTGTCGATCCGTCGCTCTTATTTCATGGACAAAGCGAGGCTGCAGGTTGTCCTTGCTCTTCTAATAAAATAGAACTATTTAGATTAACAAATGCGGGTGGTGCCCTGTCATGTGCGACTCACCCATTATATGCGGGCCCCCACATCTGGAATTGAACATTTTATAGGTTAAACAATAATTTATATGCCTAGTTACTGAATAGTGGTGTTATTATAAAGGACAGATTTAGCCCCAATTTCGATGGCGACTCCACAAGGCTTACACCACACCTGTGCCATCGGGTCTGATTGGCACAGAGTATGAAGGGCACAGCCGTGGCCATCGACATATCATTCTAGGATGTAGTAATCCCTCTAAAATGCATTGGTGGTACTAAGGGTATGTGCCATTATACTAAAGGACCAATATTTCACCACTATACTTACCTGTGGCAAAACAATAATAAATTCGTCCGCAGTGTGCACCATACTTGCGCTGATTACCTCAACAGTCATTTTTACTAGAGGGGCTATAGGCGGTGAGGGTAAAGGCCCAACCCTTTCACCCTACTTTATATTAAAAAACCATAAAGAAAATTGCCATAGCAGGTGTCCTAAATTGATCCAAGTTTCGGGCTCTAGTACTGTCGATCTCCTTGAGAGCGGCCTCCTATTACTCATCTGAGTTGCCACATGTAACTCTCCTAGCTAAGCTGCGTGCTTAGGCATAGAGCAGGCTGGGAACCTCTATTAGCAACCAAGTCGTCTAAATGTTGTAATAAAGTTGTTTTGTTTTTAAACGGGCACATACATAATGGTGCTTATAGTAAAATGTAACCAAATTTTGTAATTCAGCAGGGCACCGTAGGTCCCGAAAAGCATGTATATAGGGGTAAACCCACGAATGATTGATAAAAGTTGAAAAGCCTAAAAGGAGTTTTCTACTATAGGCATCTAAATTGAATTTGTTCATGTCAACCTACAATGAACGGATTTCCACTGGTTTAATAAATGGTAAACGGTGACAAACTCCCTGACTGGTTTACATCATATGATGATTGTTGCGTCTATCATATTAATAGTTTAAATAGATTATCAACCTGCCCATAAATACGTGGTACCGTATTGCGGTTAGAATTGCACATTACTCATTGAATTTACTTAAATTTTAACAACTATTTGAACTTGGCTTTGCATGTATTTACTAGTATTAGTTAATCCAATACCTAGACTGACACTATTCACGTATTGTTGTATCTACCATATTAATAGTTTAAATACATTATCAACCTGCCCATAAATACGTAATACCGTATCGCCGGTCGAACTGTACTTTTCTCGTTAACTTTACTTAAATTTCAATAACTAGTTTAACTCGGCTTTGCCCGTTTTTTAAAGTTTTTTTTTAGTAATAGTTAATCCATACCTAAATCCGACAATAAACATGTAATAAATTTACCGAATCGTTAAATTTAGTTACCTCGTTAAGTTGTTTAAGTACAAATCTGGTTATACACTGTCTAAACGTTATGGTAATATGTTTATTACATAACATAGATATATAACATATATAAATTTCTTGGATATATGTAATATACACTTTGGTTAAGTGGCTGGTTAGGGATGTTACTGTGGTTAAAAAAAAAGAAGTTCCTAAAGAATATTAAATTGCCAAAACCAACAGTTTCGACTGTTATTATTATTTTTTTACCTTTTTATGTCGAATAATCCCCTGACCTTCCATCCAACCAAATATTAAGAATTAATATGTTAATTTTAGCCCCAATTTTTATATTGTGTGTGTAGTGCTGTGGTCTATGCGAGAAAAAGTCTAGAGGTAATTTAAAGTTATATTCCGAATTTACATATACCAACAAATATTTATATCCCCGCAAATAAATTATGTACCCAAAACAATACCCTAATGTGGCCCTGCTGTGGTCGACGTGGTCTTTATACGTGTCCTGGTTTCGCGGGTGGCCGCATCTCATCCCGCGCACTCCGGCCCCCTTGTAGTTAGGCTTGAACACGCGGGTAGCCGCATCTTGTCCCGCGAGTGGCCACATCGCTTGAGTCATCCCCGACTTGTCCCTGCGGCTATGTCGTCGTGCAGTTGATTTATTTGTGTGTGCCTAAATGCTGTTTGTATTAATAATATGTTTTACATTAGTGAATTTTTATAATATATAAAACATGCAGTTTAACCTCGTAGAATCAATTATTATAATACAATAACATAAATAGTTCGAGCAGAGAATCAGATTATTTAGAGCAATGATAAAGAACACAAAGAATTTAGAATATAAATTTACCCCATATACCTATCTAACAACATCACCACCCAATTTGGAAGAATCTAAATATGAAAGATACAAGATTTATATATATATATATATATATATATATATATATATATAATATATATATAAAATTATATATATATATATATATATATATATAAATATATATATATATATATATATATATATAGTACTACTTCAGTATTGTAATACGTATACTTGCATGTGGGTATTTGATTAGAATAGGACGAGCGTATTAAATTAAAAGAAAAATTATATAATTTAGGAGGAACCCCTAGTATTTGGCCCTGGGGATGACGTGTCTATGAAAGTACAACGTCTGAACACTTTGACTTCTGGATACTGAATGGTTTATTCACGGCCTAGGGCTCGCTTGACCCGCCGACTAAACTTTCCATGACGTCATCTCATTAGCATATTCCTTTGTCTCAAACTCTGCATCTCGTTAGCATATATTAGCCACACACCTATACGTCTATCACGCATCTATCACAGTGTCTGTAATAACGTAAGTCCGAACACGGTGAGTTGTCAGTCGCTACCGTTTTATTACGCTCTCCCCACCGCCGTGCCCGACCCACTACACTGGTCCCTACCACGGGCTATACGCACACATCACATCCCCCCTTCATACAGGTGATGCGGCCGGATGTTACATGGCCTGTGCGTTGCTCTGGGGAATCCCTACCATAATTATTTAATACTTCACATAGATATATTCACTCCTACACTTTTCATCTCAACAATCTGACCTACTAACATCTTAAATCTAATGCCCTGTACCGTCACATTGTTCTTTATATATCCGTACAACATTGACAACTTCATCTGTGACCCCGTCACCTGCCCTACTTCATAGATCTAATCGACCAACTGGCCTAATTGTTCGACTGAACCACGATGTTTTGATTGGGGGTGGGTTGATGTCCTTAGTGGGCGGGCCTGGCCCTCGATTATCTACTGGTGTGTTTACCTTTGTGGTGCTTGCACTGTTTGTCCCCTGAGGCACTTTAATGAGATGCACTCGGTTCCTGTTCAATTGGTTGTTCGACTCATTCTCTATTTGGTACTCGCGCCCCGTCGGACCCGGGCACCCTCTAATGACCCCCTTTTTCCACAGCCCGCGGTGATTCCTATATTTTACTTTGTCCCCCGTGTTTAACAATCGATGTGTCTTACCCGATTTTTTGTCATGGTAGTATTTCTGCCCTTCTTGGATACGGGCTGTTTGTTGTCGTTTCACGTGTTGCACCTCTGGTTTAAGGTTCTGATCTATGTTGGGTATTCTAGATCGCAACCGCCTGCTCATCAGCAATTGAGCTGGAGAAGCATTTAGAACGTGTATCGGTGCATTTCGGTAATTCAATAAGGCTAACTGTATGTCTTTGCCTGTCTCGGTGCATTTTTTTATCATATGCTTCACTGTCTGAACAAACCGTTCGATTTGCCCATTGCTCCTTGGGTATTGCGGGCTCGAATACAATGGGGTAAAGCCGTAATGCTCTGCAAAGTCACGGTACTCGCGGCTTGTGAATTACGGACCATTGTCTGATGCCACTATTCTGGGTATCCCATGTCTAGCAAAGTTCTCTTTCATCACATTAATTACATTGTTAGAGGAAGTACTATCTAACTTGGCTATCTCCGGATACTTTGTATAGTAATCTACGGTGATGACATACGTGATATGATCTATCTCAAACAAATCTACCCTGATTTATCGTATGGGACACATCGGATGCTATGGTTTATGAGTGGCTCATTGTGTGGTAGCTTTCTATTGTTTTGACATGTTTCGCATCTGCTGGTTCAGTCTTCAATCTGCTTATCAATATTTGGCCAAAACACGCTCTCTCTAGCGAGTTGTTTCATTTTAGTGGCACCCAAATGCGTCTCATGAAGTATATTCAACATGTTGTTTCTCACTTTACCTGGGACAATGATTCGGTTCCCTTTCATTATCAGACCGTTATTTACTGTTAACTCATCTTTGAATGATGCATACTGCCGCATACCTGTGGGCATGCACTCTACGCTACAGTCCCATCCCTTCTGTATCTGCTCGCGCAACTCTACCATTGTCTCATCCGTCTTAACTTCATGCTTAATGTCATTTAGGATACTCGATGCTGAGGAATCGACCGTGGCGACACTTACACTATCATCAAACAAACTCACAGTACCGCTGTCTTTACTGTGGGCCCGCGACAGGGTGTCTGAAAAAAACATAAGCGTTCCTTTAACATGTGTCAATTTCAGGTCGTAGTTCTGTAACCGCATCCTCATGCGCTGCATCCGCGCGGACAGTTTATGGATCGGTTTTTCCATGATTGCCACTAGCGGCTTATGATCCGTTTGAACTTGGACCTCTTTCCCATACAAATAATCATGGAAACGCTGGCACCCAAAACAGATGGCCAGCATCTCTTTCTCGATAATCGCGTATTTTGTTTGGGCTGAATCTAATGCGCGAGAAGCCAGAGCTATGGGTTTGCTATCCTGCATGATGACCGCCCTTAATCCTGACTGACAGGCATCGACTTGCAGCACTATTGGTTTATTTACGTCATAGTAAGCTAGTACTGGTGTGCTTTGCAATTTATGCTTCAGCCTCTCAAATGCATCTGCCTGCTCTATCTGCCAGTGCCATGCAACATCCTTGTTAAGGAGGATGCGCAGGGGTTTAGCGATTTCTGACACGTTGGGTATGAACTTATGCACATACCCCACCATCCCCAGAAATCGCTGCACGCCCGCTTTGTCACATGGAGCTGGCATATCCACAATTGCTTGAATCCTGTCTGGATCCGGCTCAACGCCATCCCGTGTTAGTTTGTGACCCACATACGTAACAGCTGTCCTACAAATTTTGGATTTTGTGGGGTTCAATTTCAGGTGGACAGACCTTGCTCGTGCCAATACCGCTCTAAGTCGCTCATTATGCTCTTCGATTGTAGAACCATAGATGAGGATATCATCGGTTACAATGCCTACTCCAGGCAGGTCACCCATGATGCGGTGCATCTCATGTATGAAAATATCCCCCGCTGTTTTGACCCCAAACGGGAGACGAGTGTAACGATACCACCCCCACGGAGTATTAAAGGTGCATAGGAGCGAGCTAGAATGGTCCAATTCGATCTGCCAATATCCCGATTGTGCATCTAGAACCGAAAAGTACCGTGCATTTGCGGTCTTTGCAATTATTTCTTCGATTGTGGTAGTTGGATAGGGCCCTCTGAGGATTGCATGGTTTAGCTTAGTTGGATCCAGACAGATTCTAATACCCGTTGCTTTCTTCACTATAGTAATAGAGTTCACCCACTCTGTTGGCTCAACTTGCTCTTTAATTACCCCCAACTCGATCATGCGCTTTAGCTCTGCTTTTACCTGACCTTCAACTGCATACGTCTAGGGGGATCTACCACTGGTGTTACACTTGCATCAACATGAATTACAGCGTTCGACTTGATCAGCCCCAGTCCCCTGAAAACATCCTCATATTCGCTTACAACATTTTCCGCATCCTCTCTACTGTCCTGATCGATCACCTCAAGGTCGTCGATCCTAGCGAGCAGTCCCAATGTCACACAGGCTTCCTTTCCTATGATCGGGTGAGCCCCTCGGACGATCTGGAAGACGACATCCTGTCCCTTGATGCTGACGATGGCCTCCCCGTCCGGCTTGACTCGATGCCCCGAGAAGGTGATGAGGCTGCATCTTGGCTCTGTCATCTTGGCTCCCTCCATGCGATCGAACATCTCTCGAGGCAACACGTTCACCTCGGATCCCGTGTCGAGCTTGAATCTTGTTGGACGCCCCTGGACCGTAAACTCCCGGAACCACAGTTTCCTCCTGTCGGCGTCTTTCTCCAGTTCACCCACGAACAAATCTGCCATTAGTTCGTCCATCCGTGTACTGTCATGTGATGGCTCTTGGTTGTGAGGCTCCGGCATGTTTACGGAAAGCTCATTGATCGGTGTCGGCTTGCCACGGCAAACCTTGGCAAAGTGTCCAATCTTTCTGCAGGACATGCATGTCTTCCCTTGTGCTGGACATGCTCCTGGACGGTGCGGGTACCCACAGCTCCCACACGTGCCACGATCTGTGTTGTTGTTGCTCTGGGCACCCCTCGGCCTCCAAGATGGCGTCACTGTTCGCACTGGTCGGGCACCTCGTGATGTGGCTGGCGCACCGGCGCTCCTAGCCAAGTAATCCAACTCCTTATCTGCTGTGTCCATAGCTCTCCCATCCAGGTGCTCCGCTCTGAACTCACTCAGTTCGCACAAGTCCACGCAGCGTCGTAGCGTCAAATCTGCAGTCTGTAGCAATTTATTGCGAAGGCTAATATTTTTCACACCGGCTACAATCCTGTCACGTAGCAGTGAGTCCTGAATCGGGCCATACTCGCAATCCTTGACCCTATCTCGAAGCACAGTCAAATACTCCGATATACTCTCACTTGTCTGATTATAAGTATTGAACTTGTATCTAGTAATAATCAGGTTTGTTTTACCCATGCAGTAATCCTTGAACGCTTGCACTAGTGGTTCAATCTTGTCTTCCTCACTCGGGTCCACCTCCATGTTCGAGAACACTCGCTGGGCCTCTGGCCCGGCCACATGCAGAAATATCGAGCATTGCACTCTCTCTGGCCGAGTTTCCACGCCTGCTGCCGTCGCATATATCGAATATGCCCTGAACCACTGTTTCCAGTTGCTTGAATCATGACTGTCCAGAATTAACGGCCCGGGAGGCTTCAGACCGGGTATCTGTATCGCTTGAACGTTGGGCATGTTTCCCTCTATCTGACACCATGTAACAACGTAAGTCCGAACACGGTGAGTTGTCAGTCGCTACCGTTTTATTACGCTCTCCCCACCGCCGTGCCCGACCCACTACACTGGTCCCTACCACGGGCTATACGCATACATCACAGTGTCCATGGGGACTTCTCCCCTGGGCGACGCAGTGATCCGGACAGAGGAAGCCCGAGACAGGAGTGGGAGAAAAAGGTTTTATTAACTAAACGATAATAGCACAAGGTACACTGAGGTCAATGGGGTCAGGGTCAATCGACCTGATCCAGGTCCGCAGAGGGAGCACTCTGGGAGGAGGTAGGCCCGTGAGCCAACCCCTTGGAGTGTTAAAAAGAGGGTGGGCAGGTGTGGTAAATCCATATAGGAGGGGGGCCCGGGCGGTCACGTCACAGAGCACACAGGCGGTTATGTGGTCCGGGGCGTGCCTCCGCGATGCTCAATGTTTATGTCGGAGGTTCCGGTGGTATCCTCCAGGTGGCGCCGGCGGGGTCTGTGTGGCATGACGTCATTATGGGGTTCTGCCCGGGCGGTGCCGGGGTTTCCCTCCAGGTGGCGCCACCGCTTGGAGTGCGGCGTGACGTGATCGGGGGGTTCCCCGCGTGGGCCGGGAACGAGGCCCACGCCAACAGTGTTAATCATACCGGAGGCATCGGGGTTCCCCTCCAGGCGGCGACCAGTGTCCCGTGGCGTGACGTCATCGTGGGGGACTCCGGGGCCGGGGTTGCCCGGGCTCAAGCCATCCTGGGCCGGGACGATGTCAACACCCGCGGAGGTTGCGTGGCGTGTGCGGCTGGCTTCCGCGAGGGCTGTCAGTGGGCATTCCGTAGGTCGGGGCGGGATCGCGCGAGACGGGGCGGGTGGAGTGTCCTCCCGCCAGCGCGCTAAAAATCCCGTTGTGAGTTCCTCCCGGGCCGGTCGCGGGATTTTTTAGAGAAGCAGCTTGCTTCTGTGTGATTAGTGACAATCTTTCGCACGTTCGCGCAGTAGCCGCACACGTGCGCCATCTTTTGTGCGCCGGACCCGTGGGACCCACCTTTTGAAGCCTTATCGCAGGTTTCTGGGTCTTTGTTCCAGGAGGGGCATGGCGCACCGATCGCCGCTCTATCGTACTGAGCGCGGGGGTTGGGGCCTGACTTCTGTTGCCGCCCGGGCTGCTGCTGATCGGCCGAGGCGGCGGCGGTCGCTGGGGCGTGGCCCGCCATCGCGATCACCTCTATCCTTACAGCGTTAATCGCCGCCTCGTCCCTCCAACCCCTTGGGAGCCTGCCGTCAGCTATACGAGTGAAAACCTCCTCAGAGTAACGGTGGACAACAGGCCAGGCTAAGGTACAGTTGTCTTGTGCAACCATCTCCTGATGGATGGAGAGGGCGGTGAGACCGCTCTCCGGGAAGCCGTGCTGGTGCTCGAGCCCCTTCAGGCCCAACGCGTATTCCTCCCTCGTTGCCTCCCCTTTTTTCACTGCCTTCCCCTCGTCCCCCCCGCTCCACAAGGTCGCAAGTGAAAAGATATTTGTTTGAAATACCTTTCTTGCGTGCGTGTCCCTTCCCGTCCGCTGCCCCGACGATGAGACGTACCGCCTCTTCGGCTGTGGAGCGGGCGCCCCTCTCGTAGTCGGCGTGGTCGTGTTGTCGGCGGTGAGAGGCGTGCCGGACGGCGGCGTGCGCAGTGCCGGGGCGCCGGGACCTGTGCCAGGGCGGACTCGGGGAGGGGGACGACCACTCGCTGAAGGGGCTCGCTTCGGCGACCCGTGCCGGGTGTGAACCGTTCTGGCTTCCTGACTGGTGCTGGTGATGGGGATGTCGGGGATAGAGACCTGGCCCGGCTATGGCGTTGGTGAGCGCGGGCCGGCGCCCGGGTCGGTGGGTTGCATGGCGTTGTCGGAGCTGCCGCCGGCGGGTCCGGGCGGCGCATGCTGGCTGCCATTGCCGCCATCGCCGCAGTGGCTTCCGCGAGCACCTTGCTCTGCGCCGCCATCTCGGCCCGGTGCTCCGTCGCCTCACGTCTCTGGTTGGCCGCCTGCCATTCCAAGGCACTCCAGCGCTTCTCGATCGCGTCAATAGACGCTTGCATACGGACCAGACCGTCGGCCTGCTTTGCTTTTGCTGTCGGCTTGCGAGGACGGGCCGACTGTTGAGTGGGGGGCGACCGCCTCGGCGGCGGCGTGGGCAGCTGCGGAGATGCGCCGCCATCTTGCGAGTCGGTGCAATCGCTCGCGTCGGTGATCGTGGGTACTGTCGCCTTCCGTGTGGCGCGTTTAGCGGGGCGGCCTCTGGGAGCCGTGGCCCTGCGTGTTCGTTGCATTATGCTGCGTGACGTGGGAGCCTTTTGATGCCTTTTGATGCCTTTTAACGTGGGTGAAACATGGGTGGAGACGGGAGTGGAAGACGGTAAGTCCATATAGGAGGAGTCAGTAGCCCGAATGCAGGTCAGAGGGGGGGAGGGGAAGGAGGGAGCATGCAGTGCTTGGGGACGTGACCGTCTCGGGCTTCCCGCTGGATCAACCACAATTCGGAAATTATGGGCCAATGGTGACGTCTGATAAGGCGTCATCTTCATCTTCAGATGAAGATACCGTTATGGGAAGCTCACTGATGGCTAATAAACCCTCAGTTGACAACGCTATAGGAAGGGTGGATTGAAAACCTACATCCCCTGCGAATACCTCCACTGGTGGTGGCATCGGATACTGATATGGGGCTGTTTCCTGGGGAACAACCTCGCACGACATGGCTTCCTCTTCGATACGACTGGCAGCCATCACTTGTTCCAGGGTAATTACCTGGATCTCCACGGTCGGTGGTGCAGCTGGTCTAGCCACCACCGAATGTCCTTTTGGAGTGATTGTTTTACCCTTACGGGAAACTGTATGCGCTACATAGGTAGGCACATGCATAAAGATTTAGAATTCTTTTTTTAATTATCTGACTAGTCTAGAATTAAAGAGCTTAATTTACAGATAAAAACACTTCTTAGTTAAAAAAAAAAATTCACTATGGAAAAAGTTATTGCGATTTTAAGTTGTAAATAATGATGGGTTTTTGTACTGTCATTATAGTAAGGCAAGTGAAGAAAATAAGGGACCAATTATGCTAATTTTTTCAGGTAAACTAGATGAAGCTATTTTATTTGTTATTCAAAACTTATAAAAATTAGCACATATGCTTTCAAGGGTGCTGATTTCAGATCTGATCTCAGTTTTAGAATTTAGGGATTCCCCCTTGAATAAAATAATGTTTTCTATGGCAACCAGCATGACAGATCGCATTAAAATCTACAAAACAAGTAGTTACCAGGGTTACTTCTTATTTTGTATGTGTACAACTTACAATATGTGTATAATAATTTGATTTAAGTGTAGGGTTAACTATTTGTAGGAAAAAGATGGTTGCCATGGCAACATATGATGAACCATGGCAACATATGATGATGCCTATTATTTATTTAAGATTGATCTATTTAATCAACATTGCATATCCATGCGATCTTCATCCGGGAAACAATTCATCCGGTCATAACATTTATTTATTTACATCATCACAATCATAAAAGTCAGGCTATGCAGTTTTTACTTAACTCGGACACAATACAGCAAAGTCTCAACTTATAATATCAGAAACAATTTCTGCTATTGTCAGATAACAATCCTCACATGAATCAGGAAATCTGAGGCAGAATTCATTATCAACTAAGGCAACCACCTCACCAAAACCGTCAATAATCCTAGCTCCTTCATCCCACTTCTGTTGGAATGCTTTCCCTACCAGAGAGCTGTAATCTGAGAGGATAGACACCAAAACTGTTTTTTCAGCTGGTACTGGAATATCCAGAAGGGTTTCAAAGTAAGCTTCCATGTTATCTATGATGGACTTGGTCAATACAATACCAGGCCCTTTTGCTGATAAAAACTTTTCTCGCACTTGTATTTGTGACTTTAATGCATTCGCCTTTGCACCCTTTGTTTTTTATTCTAGAGAGAGAATCTTTCATATTTTGTTTTGTACACCATAAACCTCCACAGTCAATTAGATTTTCAATAATTTTTTCTTTCCTATCTCTGGCCATTTCTTCTTCTTTTGAAACCTGACGTCTGGCTGCCTTCAAACATTCTTGGTGATGCTCCTTCAGCTGAATTCGCTGTTCCTTTTCCTTCTCCAGCATCTTCCTTGTTTCTTGCCGGGCAATGTCAATACGAGCCTGCCTTGTACTGTCAGTTTGTGCCTGAAGCCATTGGTCAGTTTTGTTTGTCTTAAACATCACCCTCGATTCTACTTTTTCAATTGTAGCATTGGGTGCACGATTCATATACGAATCAGCAAAGGCAAACCTACGTTCACCTCCAAGATTGTGAGGAACACAAGATTCAGATTCTTTCTGAAGTTGAAGAGAAGGCTCCCATAGTTTCCCCCCAGGCAGGTGATCCTTCATTTGATGGGTAATCACATCCTTTATAGCAGCCAGAATTAATTTAATCAATTCTGAACACTTTCTGTCTAGTTCCAAGCCTTGGCTCTTTGTCAGTGATGCAAAGACTGTGTCTTTCTTTATTTGACAATGCACAACGGGCCGTTCAATCTAAAACACTACTTGGATCTTTTACAAAATCATCAATTCTGACAACAGCCTCCTGTAGTGGTTCACTAATTTGCAAAATTGTAGTGTGCTGTGGTACCCATCGCATCCATGGCCCTGTGACATATTTGCCAATGAGGCCAAGCACTCTCAGAGCTATTTGCAGGTCATTATTTTGAAGGGCATCAACTACAGCTTTCTGTAGACCATTTGTAGGTCTGTGGACATGTGTAAAGAAATGCAAAATCTGCTGTGAGTAATAGTATGAAATTCCTGCATCAAAAAAATACACATGAAATCGGTTACCTACGAACCTATGGTACACCCTTTTCACAGAATCAGCAGTTTCACAATCTGGAATTTCAATGTTTTGCTTTAAGTGTTCAGTAATATCCTTGTTAAATCCAACTCTGTCGGAATAGAATAGCTTTTCAATGCCCTTTAATAATGCTTGCGTGTAACTCTCACCACTTTTTCTAAAAAGCTGCTTTATCTCAATTTGATTTTCTCCCTCAAAAGCTGCCACTACTTTGTCAGTATCCTTGGAAATAGTATCCAATGGGTGAACAGTGCATTTAAAAGTATTCATGTCAGTTCCTTTTTCGGAACTAAGTATATCCTCAACACATTTGTTCACAACAACACGATCACACATAGTATTTGTAACATCATGCATGATAGACACTGTTTCACTTGTTAAAGATGTCTGGCCTTCAGTATCACTAAACAAATTTTTGATAGCCTCAACATAGTCTGTGGCTTTGCCACCACTTTGTTCCTTTATGCCCACCAAGTATACACCACTAGACTTTGTTCCTATTTCTATCTCACTCAAATGATGACCATGTTTGGTGGTTCCATCAAACATCAATGTGGTATCCTTTTCCTTCACCAAAACGTCTTTGATTTGTTGTCTACTGAGAGCTTTCAGTTCATTTCCAAAACGGTTCTGAGTTTTGTGACTTGGCAATGGACTTTCCAATTCCTTTCCACATATTGATTTTACTATTAACGGAAGAGCTTCACTTGCTTTTTCTTCACCTAATCCTAAATTTTGCAAGTAATAGCTGGCCTCTCGTATATGATGACTAAATGTTTTGCCATCTTGTAAAGTATGAATTGTCATTTGCGCTCTTTAGAATTTGTTTATGTCAGTTTTTCCTCAGTTTCCAAATATTTGTTTTCCAAGTATTTAATCAATTCATTCTTCTTACTAATTTCCTCATGAAACCTTTCTAACTCCTTCTGACAGTGACTATGCTGAATCAGCAATGAGTTGTTTTTCTTAACTCCTTTTGGAGTGATTGTTTTTCCCTTATGGGAAACTGTAGGCGTGCATAGTCATAGGGGCGTGTTGGTGCCGACGCCAGGGTAGGTGTTGGATAGTTGAGGGCATGCAGGCTTAGATGTAAACACCCGCTAAGAGCGAAAATAAATACATACATATATACACATATGCATAAATATGGATGTCTGCATGTATGTATGTATCTATGTGTGTATATACGTAGATATATGTAAGCATGTATGTCCTAACAAATATTTAATTAAATAAAATATAACCACATGAAAGTTTGGTTTAACTGTCCCAGTCAGGCTGCTTCTGATAACCCCCCCCCCCCCCCCACGCCCCCATACACACACACACACGCACTGCTCCTACTGATTGTGTGTCAGGGGTGGCCGGCACACATGTTCCCGGTGCTTTGACCCTCCACATACAAACTCCTACCATCGTGGGTGTTGTGATATATGCGTAATAGACGTCTAGACCTGTGGTTAATATATGTTAACGATATGCAGAGTTGGGGACAAAAACATATGCAAATGAGATGACGTCATGGAAAGTTTAGCCGGCGGGTCAAGCATGCCCTACGCCGTGAATAAACCATTCAGTAACCAGAAGTCAAAGTGTTCAGACGTTGTACTTTCACATGGTGTCAGATGAGGAAGAATGCCGCCCGCAAATACTTTGCCGGGTTTGTGGCCGCCTGGTCAGCTTGTCCTCAGCAACAACGCAAGATCGAACTGGAAAACATGGATCAGAGCATATGATATATACGCCACTGCGGCAGGTGTCATATTGAAAGGAGAACGAGTGCAATGCTGCATCTTCCTTCACGTTGCTGGCGAGGAAGCGCAAAAGGTATTTGCCAATATGACTTTTGCTTTCGCCGATCAAGACAAGATCAAACCGTTAACTGAAGCATTTCGAGTTCATTGTGTCGGTAAAAGCAGTATAATTATCACACGATACAAGTTTAATTCGCATAATCAAGCGTCAGAAAATATGGCGACGTACATCACAGCGTTAAGGGACAAAGTCAAAGACTGTGAATACGGAGCGGTGGAGGAGTCGCTTTTGCGCGATCGAATTGTGGCTGGCTTAAGAAATGTGAATTTGCGGAACAAATTGCTTCAAACTACTGAGTTAACGTTGACAAAGTGCATTAGTATGTGTGAAATGAGTGAGTTCAGTTCAGATCTGTTGGAGGACACCAAATCAGACGTGGAAAGTAAAGACATAGATTTCATTCGGAATTATGCTAATGTGCGTACCGGTGCACTGGCGGTCCGGTCAGCGGCGATGCCATCTTGGAAATCGCCATCTTGGAAATCGCCATCTTGTATTGCCGGCGGCGCCGGTGCAGGAGATTTCAAGATCCGCTGCCAGAACTGTGGTTATGAGCACCGCCGGGGAGTCTGCCCAGCGAAAGGGAAGGTGTGCATTGCCTGCAAGAAGATCGGGCACTTCGGGAAGGTCTGTAGGAGCAGGCTCGGGAGAGTCAACGAGCTTCACGTCGAAGCGCCCGACCCTCACAATGTTGAGCAAGACCCGGATCCGGCGGAAGTCAATGTACTGGCAACGGATCTGTTTGTGGGCGCCGTCGATCGCGGTGCTGGTCGGGATGCCGAGCTGTGGCACGCAATCGTTCGGGTGAACGGTTGTCCTGTCAAGTTCAAGCTTGACACTGGATCGGAGGCAAACATGCTTCCGAGGTTCGTCTTCGACAGGATCGCTCCGGGGAGGCTGGCGAACACCAGATGTTCGTTGGTGACGTTCTCCGGTCACCGGATCACACCGGATGGAGAGGCACTGCTTGATGTCAACGACAGTGTGCTTCGGTTCCAGGTGGTGCCGGATTGCCAGCCCATCCAGGGCAAGCAGGCTTGTGTGACGTTGAACCTGCTGGCACGTGTGGATGAGGTGCACAGGGCCATACCGACGAACAGTGCCGAACCGACGAACATTGGCAAACCGATGAACGTGGCCAAACCAACGAACATTGCCATACCAACGAACAGTTCCAGCGCAGGGGCAGAGAAGCTGGTAAGCGAATACAAAGACGTATTTCAGGGTTTGGGGTTGATCAAAGCAAAGGCTATCATTCATGTCGATAAGTCTATTCAACCTGTCATAGATCCGCCTAGACGGATTCCGTTTGCAATTCAGAGTAAGGTACGCAGTGAGCTTGATCGTATGGTAGAGTTAGGTGTTATAGTGGAACAGGATGAACCTACCGAGTGGGTTAATTCTATCACGATCGTAAAAAAAACAAATAAAATTAGAATCTGTCTGGATCCGACTAAATTAAACAAAGCGATAAAAAGAGGGCCGTTCCCAACCAAAACTATTGATGAGATTATTGCCAAAACAGCTGATGCTAAGTATTTTTCAGTTTTGGATGCGAAGACAGGGTATTGGCAGATAGAATTGGATGAGGAAAGTTCACGTTTGTGCACGTTCAATACTCCGTGGGGCCGATACAGGTACACACGCTTGCCTTTTGGCATCAAAACAGCGGGCGACATTTTTATTCAGGAGATGCACCATGTCATGGGCGACATACCCGGTATCGGGATAGTCACGGACGATATTTTGGTATATGGGTCAACGGTTGAGGAACATAACGAGCGGCTCCGAGCTGTTTTGGACCGAGCTAGGTCGGTTAATCTTAAATTAAATGATGCTAAATCGTTGCTATGTAAAACTACAGTAAAGTATGTAGGTCATCAACTTACCCAGCAGGGTGTAAAGCCTGATCCAGACAGAATACAAGCAATAGTAGACATGCCAGAGCCGCGTGACAAACAAAGCGTCCAAAGGTTCCTGGGCATGGTTGGTTATGTGCACAAGTTCATACCCAACATGTCCGAGATAGCTAAACCACTACGCACGCTCCTAGCCAAGGACGTGGCGTGGCACTGGCAAGCCGAGCAGTAAGGTGCGTTCGATAAATTGAAAGAGAAGTTAAGAACTGCTCCTGTATTGACATATTACAATGTTAAGAAGCCTATTGTAATTCAGGTAGATGCTTGTCAGTCAGGTTTGGGAGCCGTGTTGATGCAAGATGGTAAACCAATCGCACTCGCATCTTGTGCGCTTAATGCAGCGCAGTGTGGGTATGCCACTATTGAGAAAGAAATGCTCGCCATATGTTTCGGATGCCAACGGTTTCATGAGTATATATTTGGCAAGGAAGTTCAAATTCAGACAGACCACAAACCGTTGGTAGCCATAATGCAAAAACCAATACACAAGTTGTCGGCTAAAATGCAAAGAATGCGAATGCGATTGCAGAATTACAATATTCAGTTATGTCATGTGAAGGGCTCTTTGATGGTTTTTGCAGACACGTTGTCCAGGGCGCATACCGCCAAAGTAGGTCATGATAGCCTGTTCGATGACACGTTCTGCGTTGCTGCAGTGGACATGCAGTCGTCGAGTCTGTTGAGTAAAATTGCAACTGAGTATGAAAAAGATGTATCTATGTCTATGTTGATCTCACACACTACACGTATACAGACACCACCGTGTTTGAGACAGTACATTCCGTACAAGCATGAGTTAACAGTTGAAAATAATCTTGTAATGAACGGCAATCGGGTGATGGTTCCTCCAGCTCTTCGTGGTGAAATGATAGAGGCGTTGCATGAGACGCATTTGGGGGTGACTAAGTCCAAGCAGTTGGCGCGGGACTGTATGTTTTGGCCAAATATTAACAAGCAAATCGAGGATAAAGTCAGTCGGTGTGACACTTGTCAAAACAACCAAAACAATTTGCATAACGAGCCATTGATAAATCACCCGATCGCCTGTCAGCCATATGACAAAGTGGGGGCCGATTTATTTGAGTTAAATCATAAGAATTACCTGATAACTGTAGATTACTACACCAAGTTTCCAGAGGTAACGCTTTTGGGCGATACGTCGTCTGTCACTGTTATTGAAGCGTTAAAAAACAACTTTGCGAGGCACGGTATTCCTAGTCAGGTAGTGTCGGATAATGGTCCACAGTTCAAGAGCCATGAGTACAGGGAGTTTGCACTGCATTACGGGTTCAAGGCCGTGTATTCCAGTCCGCAGTATCCGCGTAGCAACAGTCAGGTTGAACGGTTCATACAAACAGTTAAGGACATGTTAAAGAAGTGTGAGAAAACTGGAGCTGATTTTCAGTTAGCATTGCTGAATTATCGCAATACTCCGTTGCCTGTTCTGAACGTATCTCCAGCGCAGTTGCTCATGAGCAGAAGGTTGAGAGGCAGATTACCTATGGCAAAGGGTATTTTGGTGCCTGAAACGCAGGATCCTAAGAAAAGGCAGACAGCTCAGCGGCAGGGCAGTCAGAAAGCATTTCATGACCGGAAGTGCGGTAAGGCGCACAAGCCCATGAAAGTTGGAGATAAGATTAAGTACAAAAATAATGCTGGGGAAAGGAAAAAAGGTGTTATTTTGGGACTGACTGGGGTGTCCGGGAGAGAATATCAGATTTTAAATGAGTCAGGCAACATGTTATATCGTAACCGAGTGCAAATCATTGGAGCGCCAGTGGAGGGGCGACTCGAGTTAGTCGTGCAGACGCAATCTGGGTCAGCGTCAACGGCGGAATCTGGGTCAGCGTCAACGCTGAATGTAAACAGTACGGTTAATCTAAGTAGGTCAGGTCGGCTGATAAGGCCGGCGAGCAGGTTAGATCTATAGTAGGTCAGTGTGCTTCCGACTGTTGCAGGATTAACATGTGCATGTACAGTAAAGTTTATTTCAGCTTTTGTGTTTACTGTTGATACATATGGACAATATGAGATATCAGGCATTACGGCCGGATTGTGAGGACTTAAGTGCATTGTGCACTCGGACATTGGGAAAGTTAAGTGCGCATATATGTGATATTGTATATTTTGTGTTTCTTCATTGTTATTTTGTAACATTTCATGTTTCAGAAATACTTTGAGGGGGGGATGTGATATATGCGTAATAGACGTCTAGACCTGTGGTTAATATATGTTAACGATATGCAGAGTTGGGGACAAAGACATATGCAAATGAGATGACGTCATGGAAAGTTTAGCCGGCGGGTCAAGCGTGCCCTACGCCGTGAATAAACCATTCAGTAACCAGAAGTCAAAGTGTTCAGACGTTGTACTTTCACAGGTGTGGGGTAGCTGCAGGCTTGCCAGCTAAGATGTTAACACAAGCTATGTGCGAAAATACATACATATACATAAATATAGATATTTACATGTATGAATATATATATGTATGTATGCATGCATGCATGCATGCATGTGTATGCATTCATGTGCACGCTGCCTCCATCATTCACCCGACCCAAGCTTTTCTGCTCAAGGGGGAACCTCCCCCTGAATGTATTGGGTGTCAGTCCCCGCTGACACTCAAACACATTTGACTAAGTTGCGTTGATTTTTTGGCCCTGCGCCAACAATTCTACACTGCAGACAGTATGCATGACCTTTTTATTAAAGTAAAACAAGAAAACATTTTAGCCTTTTTGAGGGCAGCTGGATTGTACCACCTCATATAGTTTACTAAATAAATTCTATCAATTAGTAATAAAACTTTTCTTTTTCTATGGGAATTTGTTTCCCTTGACCACAAATATATGATTGTGAGTTTTCTAATTTAATGAGTGTCTATTGGCACATAATTGATTGTCTGCTTTTACATGTAAAAGCGATGGTTTGAACAAAAAACTAAGATTTCTCGCCGTGAATATGGCCTATGCTGCCGACACGGCATAAAGCAACCACCAATCAATCAATCAATCAACCATCATTCACTAGCAAATTATCCTAACAAATATTGTAAATAAATAAAATATCACTTCCTACATGTGTGTTCTTCAACCCCCTCATCTGTGCTAACTTCGGTCACCCACACCCTGTCTTTATTAGTAACCATGGTAGCCCCCTCCTCCCCTTGTTTGCAAGCAGAAGGGGGGGGGGGGCTATGTTGCTCACCAGGGTACTGTGCATGTATGTGTGCGTTCAGGGGATAGGGGAGAGGAGGTGGTAGGGGTGGGGATGGGGAGAGGAGGATGCACTCAGGTCCGGTCCGGGAGGGCTGATCAAGGGTTCAGTGATAGACACACAGCACACAGTGCACACACACTCATTCTGGGCAATGTTCTGAGGCAGCTATTTCCAAATATAAGGGGTATTTTGCTATACCACAATCACCAGATCATCTAGCTAATTGTTTAAATGCTTTCTTGAATGATATAAATATTATTTTTCCAGTTGAACAAAACCACCATGATATGAGATGTAATACATAAAAATCCTTCTGTTTTAATGTAAATTCAATCCTTAGTTACTCTTTAATGAAACACCAAATGTAGCTGATAGTCACCTAATTGGTGAAGCAGGTTTGTCTCTTTCTAGTGATATCAATATTTATTACCACTTCAAACAATGGTTTATTACCACTTCAAACAATTATTAATAAAACTTTTCTTTTTCTATGGGAATTTGTTTCCCTTGACCACAAATATATGATTGTGAGTTTTCTAATTTAATGAGTGTCTATTGGCACATAATGTATTGATTCTCCTATAGTGAAGCCTACCAATTAACATACTAGATTACATCAATGGAACCAATTGTACCAACAGACTCTCAATTCAGGTGTTTCCCCAACCTGTTTGAGTTCCTGTCAATTTCTGAGATAAATATATTAAATTGATTGTTATTATCTCAGAGCAGACATTATCGCCTCAGAGCAGACATTGGTGAAAAACTAGCAAATCAATTAGAGGATATACCACTGAATGACAAAATATACCACCCCAAAGTTAATACTCATGAATTTGAACTGCACCCAGTCACAGAGCAAGAACTTATCAAGAAAGTGCAGTTATTCTCTGAATACAAGTCATCAGGGCTACAAGACCTAAGTTCCAGGCTCATCAAAGATGCCATGCTAGCACTGGCTACTGAATTCACATATCTAACAAATCTGATTATTGATACGGGATGCATGGAAAGGGGCAATGATTATGCCAATCCCGAAAATGTCGAACCCTAAAACGTGTAATGAACTAAGACCTATATCACTTCTTCCAATACCAGGTTAAATAGTAGAGCAACTAATCCATGACCAAATAACAGAATTCTTTGAAAGTACAGATTACCTAGCAATAGAGCAAAATGGTTTCAGGAAGAACCACTCCACAACCAAAGCAGTGGCATGTGTGCTAGACACACTAATGACAGGGATGGATCAAGGAAGATTATCTATTGCTGTCTTCATAGACTTTCGTAAAGCATTTGATACTGTAGACCATAAACTTTTAATAGAAAAAGTGGCAAATAGTGGCCTGGGCACAGGGACAACTAAACTACTAAAAAATTACCTACTAAATCGTTCACAGTATACTAGACTTGAAGGGGTTAATTCCTCACTGAGAGAAGTGAAAACAGGGGTACCGGAGGGATCTACCCTGGGCCCACTATTATTCTTAATCTACATCAATGACCTCCCACTAGTACTTGAAAAAGTAAAGGGAAGTATATTTGCTGATGATGTGGCACTGGTAGCTACAGACGCTGACATAAAAGTGGCTGAATCCAAAATGAATCATGATTTAGAAAGAGTAAACCGGTGGAAAAAGGAAAATAAACTATCCATAAATATTATAAAAACTAAATATGTAATATTTGCAACTAAAACTAAACGTTCCAGCTCACCAATTGTCAGTACAAAAATAGGAGAGTGCATATTTAAGGAGGCTCTAAGTTATAAATATTTAGGTACTACACTTGACCCTACACTGTCAGGAACCAGTCAATTAAATAGGATTAACCGAACATTGGCAGCTAAAATGAACACCTTCCGGAAAATAAGGCATTATATGAGCGAAGAGACTGCTCTTCTTTTGTACAAAACCACAATACTGCCCATCATTGACTATAATGACATAATATATAATATACTAACTAAAAAGCAGCAAACAAAGCTCCAAACTATGCAAAACAGAGGGTTGCGCACAGTATTTAAAGGAAAAACACTACATACAATCGAGATGCACAATAAAGCTAAACTAGATGCCCTAAATATTCGCAGAGACAAGCACCTATTAGGCCTAATGTACCACCGCATGAAAGACCCATATTACATAGACACACCTACACAAGCCACACGTGCAGCACAAGCCACCCTACTGGAAGTGCCGCATGTTAAAACTAGTAGAATGAAAAAGTCACCAGTTGTTCTGGGGGGAGCACTCTGGAACCAACTACCAGCACGTGTCAGGAACAGTGATTGTTACAAAACTTTCAAGATAAACCTCCATGCACATTTAAATCAACCAGCCTAGGCCAAACCAGATCAATGATACACTGGGTCAGTGTTGCCATTCCTTTCCCTGTCCCCCCGCTTCCTCCCACAAACAAACACTGTAAACTCAACCAGTAGCGGCCAACTTGACCTACAATGGAATGAGCCTGGAAATGATTCTAGTTGGATCCTACTGAGGTACATGATTATTCAATATTAACCTACTTACTAACTCAATAGGCCCCACCTGAGATTACCATGAACACAACTTCTATCACAAAGGCCCACCCTACATCCCCCATCACCATTTCAAAGAGTATGTTACTAATAGAAAGATAATCAGTTATGCCCCACCCCCTACTAACGCCTACCATACTAGTTTAACATAGCTACCTCCCCGCATATGTTTCTTTTCGCTTATCTTGTTCTTTACCTATCATTCATGTACCGATGTTTTGCTTAGTTACCTGTAATTGTCTATCTGTATATTGTTGTAGATTTGTTAACTGTGTAAAGGCAATTGTGATTAGGGCTGGAAGACCAGTGCATTAGGACTGACAACATGTTATTCAGAGGAATAAAAACACTTGAAAAAAAAAAAAATTATCTACCTTACTTTAGTTTAAAGTAACTTTTTTTTAAAATGGCTAACTTTGGAGATATTTGAAGTGCAACCATGCAAAATTAATTTTTTGCAAGCATGCCAGAACTCTGATACTATAGGCTTCTGTAGCAACAGGTTCTATTAAATTGCCCCAGTGCTCCCTTCTGTGTGGCGACAAATGCTTAATAAGTGCAGAGGTATCTAGGTTAGATATGTAGAATCAAATCCAGATAATTGCTTTGGTTATCAAAATTTGATGTTTTCATCGGATTATGCAACTTTAACCGACTTGACTTTACCCGACCTGACTTTGCTCGACTTCAATTTACCCGACCTGACTTTACCCAACCCGACCCTACTTTACCCGACTTGACTTTACCTGACTTGACTTTACCTGACCCGACTATACCCAACCCGACTTTACCCGACGTGACTTTGCCGTACTTGACTTTACCCGACCCGACCCGACTTTACGCGACCCAACTTTACCTGACCCGACTTTACCCGACTCGACTTTACCCAACTTGACTTTACCCGACTCAACTTTACCCGACTTGACTTTACCCGACCCGACTTTATCCAACCTGACTTTATCTGACCCAACTTTACCTAACCTGACTTTACCCGACCTGACTTTACCCGACTTGACTTCAACCAACCTGACTTTACTCGACTTGACTTCACCCGACCTGACTTTACTCAACTTGACTTCACCCGACCTGACTTTACCCGACCTCAGCTGTGCGAATAGTAATTAATCATTCTTCTGCTATTTAGCAGAGCAAAGCAGCTTTGCGAATAGCAAGCATTCTTCTGCTAATTCGCAGATCTGCTTAGCAGCTCTGTGAATAGCCTCGTCCATTTGATTAACCAACTGGGGTCACCCGAGCCACTTTTTGGCGCATGCGCACATTCTACAGACTCGGGTTGAATAACCGAATACTCTTCTCCACGCTTGGGGTGAGAAAAATGGTGGCTTAATCCAAAACATTTTATTTTTTAAATAACCGATATAACTGCTGTAAAATAGGATTTAAAGTATTTTATGATTGCATAGTTTAGTTATATTTCCATTTCATTAATCTGGGTTATTACCAAAACAACCCATCTAGGACTGGTACTGGTAGCTACAGGATGGTACAAGCACAAATGTGACATCATCGTTCCTAGCCAGCCCCAGCCAAGACGTGGGTTACTGGGGGTCGGGACTTTTTTCACATGGCACTTGTTTTTGTCGACTCCACTCGCGGTGTTCGATTTGAAATTCTAGAAAATCGGGTGACCCGAGTCGCCCGGGTTGTGTTAATCGAATACGGCTAGTGTGGCTTCAGGTCACCTCATGGTATTTACCCGATCCGGTGTGCATAGATAGGTAATCCCCTAAGATTATCAAAGGGGTCCAAACATTCAAATTATAAATTAAATCGAAGCTCCAATGAATCAGAAGCAAAATGCTTTTTGAATTTTTATTATATTCCCAAATCTGAATGTGATATGTGCATTTGAAAGATTTTGACTTTCAGATCTTTTGTATTAGCTAATGCAGCAGCCGTTCCATGCTTGCCCCATCAGGCAGGCCTGAGCATTAATGGTTTGATGGGATCGACTGCAAATACACAGTTTTCCGGTTTTAATGCTATGATGGCACCAGCTGTTCTGGTCGTGCCGGAACATTATCGTTTGAACAGGATCCATCGCAAATGCGCTGGGTCCTGGGCATATCGTTTGGAGAGGATCCATCGCAAATGTGCTGGGTCCTGGGTTTAATATGCTATTATGGCAGCAGCTGTTCCACAGGACGGCCCAGGCTTGTAGAACCATATCAGTTTTTACACTCGCCTATGACAAACTGCATATTCTGCGATCCAGCCCGGACTGAGCATTAATGGTTTGACGGGTTCCGCTGAAAATGCACCATTTTCCGGGTTTAATGTTGTGATGGCAGCCGCCGTTCTGGTCGTGCCTGTCCGTTATCATTTGGACAGGATCCATCGCAAATATGTCGGGTTCTGGGCTTAACGTTATGATGGCAGCAGCCATTCCGCAGTGTATGAGCCAGCGGACGGCTCAGGATCACCCAGAGCCAGGCACATTTGCGATGGATCCCATCCAAATGATAATGCATAGGGAAGACCAGAACAGCTGCTGCCTTCGTAGCATTAAAACCAGAAACCTGTGTATTTGCAGTGGAACTTTCAAATGCATATATCTCACTTAAATTTTGGAATATTTTTAATACGGCGGCTGTGCAGTGACAATAGGGCTGCCATACGATGGCCTCCCGGTTTGTTTACATGAGCGATATTAAGTGACACCACTGCAATGACTCTCTCATGCTAGTAATTTTGAAGCTATTCAAGTAAAAATGTGTATTATTAGAACATATATAGCTGTGTTTACACGGGCGAGTTAAAACGCCCCAGCTGGAACGACTTGCCTAGATCGGTTTACATTTGGCCGTGTAAACGGGCCGCTGAGGCATTTTAGGGCTGAAACGGTCCAGCTGAAACGTTCCACGTATACCACCTCGGGAGGTGGTCTACAGGGACCGTTCTAGATAAAACGTTTTGTAAATGGTCGTGTAGACGGTGCCTTGATACCTGAGGCGTTTTACTGACGTCACGCGCATGCGCACAAGACCGAATCTTTGTTATCTTCCGGTTACCCGCATTCTGTCGACGCGTTTTTCATTAGTCTCCACAACAACACACATCCACTCATCATGGCTTCAACTAGTGCCTGTGGCGATACAAGATGAGACAACTGGAGCGAGGACGAGGTGAGGCTGCTTATCAGCCTATGGGGTGATGTCAACGTCCAAAGCGAGTTGGAGTCGTCCGGTAGGAACCTTAACATATACCAGCGGTTGGCGGCTAGATTGTCAAGGGCCTGCAGTGACAGACGGGAGAGGAACGCGGTATCTTGCCGTACCAAAATAAAGAGCCTGACGCACCTTTACCGCAAGTGTCGTGACAACAACAAGTAAGTATTTGTGATGTGTTATGTGTAAGGAGAACTACTGTGGTTCCTAACTAGACGATCACCCCGTTCTCGCAAAATCGCATCAGCCCGCACTTGTAGTACAGCCGGCACTTGTAGTACCCTTAGCAAATTTGGTTACCCCACCCACACACAGTAGGCCTATAGGTACAGAGTTGGTGAAATGTGCGATAATGCAAAAAGACTAGATGGCGGCCAGAGAACGCCGTCGATTTCACTTTTAAATTTCATTAAAGTATATGTTTTAGTACATTTTCCAAATAGGGTACGGGGGCCCAAGAAAGTAATAACAAAAGTCGGATTAGTTACAATATCCATTATCAACTGATGGTTTGTTTTATTGTGGTAAAGATATTCCATTTGCACAATATATATGAACATTGGTTTAATTGCCAGGAGTTGGACGTAACAGTTGCAAAACTCCGATTATGTACACACCGCATCTGCATTTCATGTACTAATTTTTTTACAAATCTACCAATGTTTTTACAGTCGTAGTGGCAGGGCGCGGCAGATGTTTCGCTACTACGAAGAGCTCGACGCTATTCTGGGGACAAGGCCTACAGCAGTTCCCCTAAACTACTTGGAGACAGACACCCTGGCCTTGCAACCAGGTAAGAGCAGCCCTGAATTTTTCCTGTTTGTGTGAGTTGTACCCAAGTGAGGCAACACCTAAATTGCAAACTACAATCTACAAACACCTATTTTACATATGACCTTTTGGACCTTGTGAACCGGTTTACATGGAGCGCACTATAGGCGTCGATTTAGCGGTACCTTGAAAGTGTATTCTACAGGACATGCATTTATAACACGAGATAATCTTCCTCTTGAAGGGTTTCACATGAAGCCAACGTGATTTACACAAACCTCTCACGTCAAGCAAATGTCTAGCACATGCCACAATATAAATTCTAATTTGTTTCCAGACCCCGACACTCAAGAAATGGTAGTGGCCGCCGAGGAGGAAATCGAGCACGAGGTCCTCGTTGACGTTGAGGTCCAGGTGGAGAGCGATGGGGGAACCCTCTCAGACACAGCATCGGTCCAACGTACGCCAACTGCCAGGCAGGCCAAGGAACCGACACAGCCTAGTAAGCACCTTTCTAATAAAAAAATCCCGGCCTCAGTAACATTCCATGGCCAAACCAACATCACTGATCCCCATCATCATGTCGATGGCATGTTTTTCTGTTTAGGGTACTCTCCCTCAACTAGCGGGACTAGACACAATCGGGGAAAAATATATAAAATACAGAAAACACTTTAGGACTACTTACGCCTCACGTATAACGCCTCACGTAAAACGCTTTGTACAAATCGTTTTACTTGTTGCCCCTGAAACCACAGCTTTAGAAAAAGTATATTCTGCTTGTAGTTTATACCAACTATGTTCATATTACAGCCCTGCGCAAACGCCACCGGTCAGGCAAGGGCCAGGTCATGGAAACACTTGTCAGCCAAATGATAGCAGCTCAGAAAGAAGCAGCAGCCGTCTACCAACAATACGAGGACCGGAGGATGGAGAGAGAGATAGCGATGTAGGAAAGGCGGGTCCAGCTGGACTTGGAAAGTGAGCAGAGGCAGCAGGAGAGGGCAACGGTGAAAGCAGCCGATCACCGGAGGGACGCAGCCGAGCACCGGAGGCATGAAGAAAGGATGATCAACCTGATCTTTTCCCACCAAAATGCCGCTCATCCCCACCAACAGTTTCAGAGTGCCACTACCGAGGGCGTTACCCGCATCACCCTGCTCACACCCCAACACCAACAGGCCGGACCGTCGAACCTAAGCCCCAATTCAAGTTTTTATATAAATAATTAACCTGTTCATTTCTTCACATTGAGTATCGCATCATTTATTTCACAGGCATGCCACTTAGGAAACAGGAAATTCCAAATTTTGCTATCAGTATTCGAATTGTATTACGGATCAAAAGTAGGGCCATTTAGGAAACAGGAGATTCAAAATTTTAGCTTGCATTAATTGAAATGTACTATGGATCTAAAGTAGGGCCATTTATGAAACAGGAAATTCCAGATATAGCTATCATTAAACGAATTGTATTACGGATCAAAAGTAGGGGAATTTAGGAAACAGGAGATTCAAAATTTTAGCTCGCATTAATTGAATTGTACTATGGATCTAAAGTAGGGCCATTTATGAAACAGGAAATTCCCGATATAGCTATCACTAAACGAATTGTATTATGGATCAAAAGTAGGGCCATTTAGGAAACAGGAGATTCAAAATTTTAGCTCGCATTAATTGATTTGTACTATGGATCGAAAGTAGGGCCATTAGGAAAACGGAGATTCCAATTTATACTATAATTATGTAAATGTTATTACACTGTCAGGTTTTTTAAGTTTCACCATAATACTGCCATACTAATGAGGTTTCCTAATTGTCATTCGAAAACAACTATGTCGAATAAAAAGTATATCTATTTCCGTTTATGACTCATTACTTCAATGTTTTATAGACACATCAAAAGGTCACCTGAAAGATGACTTACCAGTGCAACAACAGCACAGTGCAACAACAGCTGAATTTAGGGAAGTGTAGAAGAATCACTTTAAATACTTTGGTAGAAAGGTAAAGTAATTTGTTTAGCCAAATGAGAGAAGGAACAACATTGTTTATGCACTGAAATACGACACAAAGGCCTCGCGGATATCTGCCCCATTGTCTTCATCTTCCACGTCATGCGCCACGTTCTGTGGTTGTTGGTTGTCCCCCCTCGTTTCCACCATCGGCCCACTCCACGTTGAAAGCCTCCTTGTGTACTTCACATATATTGTTTAATGTGAAGCACACAAGGATGACTGTAGTGACATCTTCCGTGTGAATATCTGTCCTTTTGAGCAGTACCCTCCAGCGCACTTTGCAGCGCCCGAAGGTGTTTTCTATGGCCATGCGGGCGCGCGACAGGCGGTAGTTGTAGTTGATCTGGTCCCTGGTTAGTCTGCCTGTGTCTGAAAACGCTTTCATTAACCAGGGACGCAGAGGGTAGGCAGAGTCGCCGAGAATTACGAGAGGCACTGTATTATTCCCAAGCTGTAGGGGCATCTCTGGGAATAGCACCCCAGCCTCCGCTTTGGCGAATAGTGAGGAGTTCGCCAACATGCGCGCATCATGCACCCGCCCGGGCCACCCAGCAGCAATGTTCACAACCTGGTACTGATGGTCGCACATGACCTGCGCAACTACGGAGTAGTATCCTTTACGGTTGTGATAGTCTGTGTGGTGCTGCTGGGGGGCCATGATGGGAATGTGCGTGCCATCGATGACTCCTGCACAATTGGGAAATCCAAACCGTGTATTAAACCCCTCCGTGATCTCCATCAGGCGCACGGCATTAGGAAGCTTAATGTACTGCGGCAGGAGCATGCGCACGATCGCACGGCAGGTGTCGTAGAAAATCACGCAGCAAGTACATTTGGCTATTCCGAATAGATGGCCAACAGTGCGGAACCCACCTCCCGTCGCCAGCAACCAGAGGGTCACAGCAACACGGACTTCCACCGGAATGCACCTGAAATGCGTCAGAAACACAAACAATTATAAGCAAGCGATACTTTAAGCCGACCTTAAGCAGACTCAAGTGATACTTTAAGCTGACTCAAGCACGGTGATTTATATGAAACGATTTATACGAACCAGAGTTACTAGTACTAGCTGTGTTTACAGGGTGAAATGTAAAATGATTTAGACAAAGCGTTTTACATGAATCGATTGACTTATGGCTTATGGCCCGTTTACACGGACTGAGTGTGTAAGCGTGTCGATCCCACATGGGGTAGATAAGCCGAAACAAAATATGCAAGCGTAACTGTAACCCGACTCCAGTACGTGTTGACTTGATTTTTACAACTAAGCTAGCAGTAGGAGCGTACCTCCTCATGTTGGTGTCAGCCCGGCCTATGTGGACGCGAAGTTGAGCGACGATGTGGTCAAACGTCGCCCTTCGCATGCGGAAGTTTTCCAGCCAGTCGTCATCCCCAAAAGTTTGTAGAACGATGTCCGTCCACCAGTGGGACGACCTGGAAGATTAGTGATGGGGGATAACATGTCGGTAAACAAACAACCTGGTGATGGCAAAAAGTTCCGTACATGTAGGTCGTGTTTCTTAAATAGCCCTAAAGTTTGCCGTTTGGTTCATTAGAAAAGACCCAAGAATAAAATGTGACCAGAAGGGTAGGCTATACGAATATATTGTACATGTGAACACGACCAAACACGGGCGAGTGGAAGAAACTTGGAATCTTGACCATCGGTGTATATAGATCGGCCTAGGCTCTATAGGTGCTTGATGCTAAATTTAGTAACTGGTCGTGAGCAATCTCTACAACTACACCACCTAAAATGGCTTGGTACACAACACGTGTCAGGTTAAATGGTTTGTACAATTCATGTAAATGGGCTTTCAAGCTGTTTCCAGTGGTGCCTTTTGTTTACGAATTGAACGGGTTTGAAGCTTTCTTGCACATACCTATATTAAGATATTTAGACCCATCTTCATATTAACCAGATTAATGTGAGTTGGATAAACACACCTTTCACGCGCCCAGACCACTCTGTCCGGCCGAGCTTGGACACCGAACAGTGTGATGATTTGGAAAACAAACTGTCGCAGTTCATTTTCCTGGCACTCCCGGAATCGCCGAGCCCTCCTAGACGACCGCCTAACGATCTCTCGCATTCTGGCCCCAGATCGTCCAATAATATTCCCCTCCCGTGTTGAACTCGCCTGTTGTGCTCGGAACATCGTGAAGAATACACTAGCTAGGTTGTCCGCCATTGATTTCACCAAGGCACGGTGAGGCGCATGCGCAGATAGAAAACTTCCGCCTTGAAACAGTTTAAGTACTGCCCGTGTAGACGCGACACACTTTCAATCTCGGTCCGTGTAAACGCGCCACTAAAACGCCTCAGGTAAAACGCTTTGCCTAGATCGTTTTAATTTTTGCCCGTGTAAACGCAGCTTATGACTTACTTCATCTTTCATAGCAATTGCGTATTTATTATAATAGGCTAAGTTAGTCTTTAAAAAAACGCCATGTTGATAGTTTCCCTTTTCTCTACGTTTCGTGTGGCCAGCACTGAAAGCTGGGGAGAATGCAAATGTTACGTGACTGTGAAAGCAGCTAATGTTCTGTATGGCCATGTACCTTTGTTCTGCAGCCAATGTGTGCGCACATACATAATGATTATAAACATTGAAAGGGGTCTATAGGCACACGGCCATTGAGTTTGCTGATGCGCATATTGCAAAACGTCAATTTTATTTAAATTAATAGAAATAAAGAACAATAAAGACATACATTTAATATAACCTGTTCGTTGAATATGTTATCTGCTTGTGTGCCAAGCAGTTTGTTTCTAGATGGTTTGGTTAAGGGGCTGTCACATTAGGGTTTTTTGCGTGAGCGTAAGGCGGCGTAGGCGCGTTACATCAAATACGTCGGCATACGCCGTATACGCTACTCATACGCTACGCATACGCTACTCATACGCCACCAGGTGACGGCTTATGTGAAGCGTATGAGGCATACGCCGCCATACGCTTTCATAAATCCGTCTGTCCAAATTTTTTTGTGCATGCTAAAAAAATCTCGACCTATGAGGGCGTATGGCCCATACTGTCAAAAAATATCACAGCACGCTCCCATACGCTCCTCATACGCTCCTCGTACGCTCCTCGTAGGTTCCACATATGCTCAAAACCACCCGAGAGGTCACAAATTGTCATCATAGGCCGGCACGCGCAGGACCTACGTAGGCTTTCAATACGCTCCCGCCATACGCCGTAATGTGACAGGGCCGTTAGAGATATTTCACCTTTTCTGTATGATGATTGTGCACAGCCATTGAGTTTGCTGATACGTGCAGTACAAAATATCAATTTTATTCAAAATTAATAGAAATACAGAACACTGAGCATATAAATTTAATATAATCTGTTTGTTAAACACTTGATCTGTTTGTTTGCCAAGCGGTTTGCTTCTAAGTTGTACGGTTTTAGAGATATTTCACTTTTTCTGTAGGAAGATTGCTCACGGCCATTGGCAATGCATTGAGTTTGCCCATTCGCGGAGGGCAAAGCTTCAACTTTATTCGAAATTAATAGAAATTTAGACCAATCAATATGCAATTTAATATAATCTGTTTGTTAAACTCTTGATATGTTTGTATGCCAAGCGGTTTGTATCTAGTTGAGTTTGCAGTGCAACCGCATGTTGTTTTGGAGCCAAGTTGCGCGCCCGCACACCTAATTATATAGGCTGACGTCTCGTGAAATAGGTCTATAACCTATAAATAAGCCTAGTCTGGTTCCAGTACCCATGGTTTCCTCTGTTTAAAGGCCATGGAACCAGACTAGAATAAGCCTCGTTTCAACGCAGAAGAACTGATGCCCGAGAGGAAATGACGTCCTGACCGTCGAACAACGAGCGTCGACCTCACTCAGACATATTATTCTAGTGATAATTATATTATTTACATCAATATTAGCGGCAGCAGTTCCAGTCAAGAGCGTAGGCTATATCTATTATTATAATATAATGACTATCAAGCATATTGTTATCTGTATCGCTGGACTTAGTTTGGCGTACCTGGCGTCCGCCCCAAACATCGATGATACAGCGAGTGGAAACGCATTGAGCATGGCTGTTCTTCTACCATCGTCAGGGACAGGTTGGGTAGTTAATGAATACATAACTGCGGCTATAATAGTGGCGATCAAGGATATCAAAAATACGACAAGGCTAAACCTGCTCCCCCAAAACGTCAACGAAATTAAATGGACTTGGCGAGATACGCACTGTAATTCTCGTGTGGGATTCACAGCTGCTATACAAATGTGGCAAGAAGACGACGATCTTGATGTTTTCATTGGAGGCGGATGCAGTTCAGTCTGCAAACCAGTTGCCCTTTTGGCAGCTTCTCTAAATGTACCATTTATTTCTTTCGGTTGTACGGATGTGGAATTATCTAACAAGACAACATATCCGACATTCAGTCGTACGCAAGGGCCTTGGACGTTATTGGCAAATGCCGTTGACCAGTTCCTCGAAGCTATGAACTGGACAGAACACATCGCCATTGTGTCAAGTTTTGAAACTGTGAACATGGTAAGTTAAATTCATTTTTCCATTCTCTGGGAAGTCTGATATCCATATTAAAGGTGCACGACAAAACTCATTTTTTTAAGGGTCATACTAAATCAATTTTATACTCAATTAAGTAATTGAATGTGTTTATTATATAATAATTAACACATCCCAGTGTCAGTGATCACACAACAATCAATCAAATGCCAAACACTGACTATTTTGATGAAGGACGCACCCATGCCCAAGTGATTAGGGTAGGGTGGGGTAAGACGCACCCCTTAAGGGAGAATTGCTATGTTTTTGGTTAAAACATGTCATTTTGGTATTCTACTGCAACCATGTGATTTCTGTGTTATTATACTATGTATTCCTAGGTTTTTCTGATGAAAAATAATGTTAACATGCGTGCATTTTAAAAACAATTCTTAAAATTGAAAATGGCGTCTTGCCCCAGGCTTGGGGCTAGATGCCCTTTAGCATCCATTGGGCAAGACATCCCCGGGGACATCTTGCCCCATCGTACATAAAATGTAAAGCAAGGGTCGGTATATCTCGTGACTATATCCACTGATTTGCATGTTTACTCTATATGAATCTAGTTATTGTTATATATATATTTGTGTATATATATATATTTGCATATACAATGTATATATATATATATATATATGTCGTTGGGGTGATGAAAATGGGAAATATTTCGCCTAGAGCGGGACTCGAACCCACATCTCTTTGCATTCCGAGCCAGTGTGCTAACCATTACACCACCTAGGATCCCTTTCATCCCTGCACTATGCTGTTATAGAAAAAGAAATTTAGGCGATTCCATGACTACATATTCGGAAAAGAGGTTACAGTTGGAACAGATCATAAACCCGTTGTAAATATTATGTGGCGTGTCACTAGTTACGCGAATATTATTCAGCAAAGTATTAGTTAGTTGGTGGTTAACACGGTCCGTCGGACGGTGTGACCCAGGTGTGTATGCCGCAGTGAGCTGCTTTGAAGTCGGGCCTGCCTAGCAGGCAGCCCGCACCCGGCGGCCGCAGCACACTGGGCCGATGTGCGTGTCAATCAATCAATCAATAGGATACAGCTATAATAGGCCTTGGACCTGTTAGCCGCTCTTAATTAATAGAAATGGAGACAGTTCTTCAGATGTGGTCGACCGCAGCAACTGTCACTGGCTCCAAGATATATGTAATGCTTGACCAGTATGCATCCAGTCGGGACTTGAAACAGTTCACCGACTCTGCTGCTAAGACACTCACCGGCAGGTCATTCCACAGGTCAACCACCCTAAAGCCGAAAAAGTTGTGTCGCAGGAGTACCGCTTCCTCAGCTTCAGGGAGTGCCCTCTGGTCCTGGTGTTGGAGTCTCTGATAAGGGGGCCGCCTATCTTGTAGACAGGTTGGGGAAACACCTGAATTGAGAGTCCGTTGGTACAATCGGGTCCGTTGATGTAATCTAGTATGTTAATTGGTAGGCTTTACTATAGGAAAATGTGTTTTGGGCTATATACAGTGAACCTGTATTATGGGGTGATAACTATTTATATTAATAGAAAGAGCCAAATCTGCTCCACTAATTAAATAAATATTAGCCACATTTGGTGTTTCATTTAAGAGTAATTAAGGATTGAATTTACATTAAAACAGAAGGATTTTAATGTATTGCTATTACATCTCATATCATAGAATGAGTGTGCACACTGTGTGTTGTGTGTCTGCCACTGAGCATGCTCCCCCCCCACCCCCCCACCCCCGACACACACACATAGTGCATGGGTGAGCAACAGAGGCTGCCCTCCTCTGTGTGCAAACAAGGGTGGGAGGGGGTTACCATGGTTACTAATTAAGAGAGGGTGTGGTTGAGAAGCACACTGGCATCAACACCAGCATCTCACCCCCCTACACACATTCCCCTCCTCACACCCATGCCTCACCCATTATCCTCCTCCCTTTACAAATCGCACATCTCACTGGGTGGGGGGTGGGGGGGGGTCGGCATGCACCTCGCCGGCCCCCTTTGCAGGGCACGACCCACCACTCGCTCGTATACATATATACATATATTTTACCTCGGGATACCGCCTCTGGCTAGCCGCAGGCTAGGGAGAAGGAAGCACATCCGGGTCCAGCAATTAGCATAAGTGACTCACAACGGGAGGACGTTTGTGAGTTGCTCCAACAGGGTTCGTACCACAACCATGATGAGGAAAACGGTCAATGGCCATTTTACAACCTTCAAACCAGCTGAGGTCATTAATAAATTGACTGAACAGATCTCCGGCGTCAAAGGTATTCCCGCTACAGTATGTAAGGAGATGGATGCTGGCATCCATCTGTCCGACGAACGTCGCCGCTATGAAACTGCCCTATGTTTGATCCATAAGGCAGTTTTGGGGTCCTTGACTTCCATTATCCCGGTTGCAAACCGCATGCAAAGCGAGAATAAGTTCTCGTCCTTGGCTCGGGTAATGGACAGGGGCATTGCCTTGCTCGCTGCGGCGAGTAACTACATGACACATCGCCGCTTCGAAAATGTGCTCAAATCCGTCACTACCGACGCGGGCAAAGAGGTCGCCCGGTCAAAGAAGATGACTGATCATGACGGCAAGGAATACACAGTGTATTCCGGACCTACCCCCATCAAAGGCAAACCTCTGGACAAGTCCAAGATGTTTGGGGGTCAGCTTGCCTATCTGTACACGCAAGTAGAGGTGGACACTAAGAGTGCCAAGAACACGGAACTCAAGGGCCGTAAATCCCAAAACCCACTCGGGTTCAGACGAAGCAGGACGGATTTTCGCTTCCGCCGGGGAGGAAGGCCGTTCAGGGGTGGACCATCCTTCGCATTCAGCCAGAGGGGAAGAGGTCGAGGCGACAGACAACCCTCAAACTGGAACGACAACCGCGGTTACAAAAGGGAGTTTGTTCCCAAGCCGCAGTTCCCCAAACCAGGGAACAAGTAGAGAACGCCACACAAACTTTTCAGCCTCCTGGCCCTGAAATGGTCACAGAGGAAACACAAACTGACGTAAGCTTTTTTCAAGCAGGCAACATTGTTAATTATTTAGAGCAATGGCAACAATTAACCACAAACCCAGAGGTTATTAGTATTGTTAAAGGCATTGCAATTCCTTTCACACAATTACCTGTCCAGAAAAGAGCACCTTTTCCATATAAATTCAATTCGCAAGAAAGATTTCAATTAAATGAACAGGTTAGGCTTTTTGAAGCCAAAGGCATCGTCAAAAGAGTACAACATACTAAAGGTCAATTCATTTCAAATATTTTCTCCACTCCTAAACCAGATGGGTCCATTAGAATGATCTTAGATTTAACTAAATTAAATGAAATCATTGAATACCAACATTTCAAAATGTTTTCCTTAGAAACAGCTCGCGATTTGATCACCCCAGAGTGTTGGCTAGCGAGTGTTGATTTAAGAGATGCTTACTATACCGTCCCTATTCAGGAGGTGTATCGCAAATATTTAAGGTTTGTCTGGAATGGCCAGCTTTTTGAATTTACCTGCATACCTAATGGTTTGGCGTGTGCACCACGCCTTTTTACTAAGTTGTTGAAACCGTTTTTTTCACAAATGGCTAAACTTGGTCATTGTATGTTTCCATACATTGATGATTCTTTCATTATGGGACAATCTTTCACACAATGCGAGCTCGCCGTTCAAGATTTATGTCAACTTTTCTCAAACTTGGGTTTCTTCATACATGATAAGAAATCCGCGTTTTCTCCTACTAAGGAGCTTAAGTGTCTAGGTTTCATTTTAAACACGACGGCTATGACCGTGTCACTTACACAACAAAAGAAAGATAAGTTGCGGGACACAGCGATACAGCTGTTAGACATTTCTAGGCCAAAGATAAGACAGGTCGCAGTCTTAATCGGTATAATGATTTCATACAGCCCTGCTATTTTATATGGGGCCGCACACGTTAAGTCCCTGGAAATTGATAAAAATCTAGCTTTGGCCCGAGCAAAGGGTAACTTTGAAAAGAGAATGTTTATCTCTGAGAATGGACTAGCCGACATTTATTGGTGGCTAAGTCACTTTGATAACTCCCCCAATCCCATTAGAATGGGTGAGCCCAATACTACAGTGACAACTGACGCGTCACTGCAAGGTTGGGGGGCACATCTCAATGATGTAGCAACGGGAGGAAGATGGCTAGAATCGGAATTTTCCGATCATATTAAAGTTTTAGAATTAAGAGCCATTTACTTAGGTTTAACCAGCCTTGTTAAAGTACCCAAAAACAATGTACGTATCCTTACGGATAACACCACGGCGATGGCTTATGTCAGAAATATGGGAGGTACAAAATCAATAAAGTGTAACGAATTGGCACTACTCATTTGGAATTGGGCCCAAAGCTTTGAGGTCTGGTTAACAATAACACACATACTCGGTACGCAGAATTGTCTTGCAGATAAGATGAGTCGCCATTTCCATGACCACTTAGAGTGGTCACTAAACCCATCAATTTTCAAAGAGATCTGTAACATATGGGGCTGGCCGGATATAGATTTATTTGCTTCACGTAATAACTTTAAACTGGACAAATATGTTTCGTGGCACCCTGAACCGAATGCTTGGCACATAGATGCCTTCTCGCTAAATTGGCAAAATCATTTCTTTTACATTTTCCCCCCTTTTACCATTATTAGCAAAGTCGCCCGAAAGATACAAATGGAGAAAACACACGCCATCCTCATCGTCCCCGAATGGGACACTCAACCGTGGCTAGCGAGATTAGTCGCGACGGCCAAAAGCAGCCCACGCTTCCCAAGATACCGAGGAAACCTGAAACATCAGGGACCGTTAGCGCGCCACGGAAACGTGTCGACGACTCCTTTGGTAGCATTCCTTTTTAAAATAAATATTTGGAACAATTCGGCTTGGATAAGATTACACAACAACGGTTGGTTTCTCACGCCTGGAGGAAGGGAACTGTGAAAATGTATACAACCTATTTAAAGAAATGGGGTATATATTGCTTACTTAAGAAAGTTAAGCCAATGAACCCGACAATATCCCAGGTAGGACGTTTCCTACGTTTCTTAGAAGACGAAGGTTTAGGATATGGCGCTATCAATGCAGCCAGATGTGCGCTGTCAATAATCCTACCTAGGATTAATGGACAAACAATGGGTAAACACCATGTTATTTGCTGGATCGTACGATCAATTTATCAGAGGAACCCTCCCAAACCCAAATATAATAAGTTTTGGGATGTATCTCTTGTGTTTAAACTCTTCAAGGAATGGCCAGAGAATAAGTTCCTGGACGTTAAGCTATTAGGTTTCAAAGTAGCTTTGCTTCTTCTGCTGGTTACAGGACACAGGGGCCAAACTATAGTCGCCCTGTCGCTCAATGGTCTTGAAATCGATAACAAGGAAGCAACGTTTGATTTAACAACTTTGTTGAAATCAAATCGTTTAGGTGATCCCCTGTCGACAATCAGTGTCACTAGTTTCACAGAGGATCGAAAATTATGTGTAGTCTCCGCAATACGGACATATATATCCAAGACAAGAACAATACGAAACTCAAGGCAGCTTTTGGTGAGCTTTATTAAGCCACACAATGGCATTTCGAGGGACACCCTCGCCAGATGGACCATGACTGTGTTAAAACTATCAGGAGTCAACACAAACAGATATTCATCGCACTCTACACGTGGTGCAATGGTATCTAAGGCCAGATTACTAGGCATTTCCGTGAAACGGATCCTGGCTCATGCAGGATGGAAAACCGCTAGATCGTTTGCAAAACATTTATCACAAGCGACTAGAGAAGCCTCAACCTATCGCACAGAGGCTACTCACCAACTAAAAGACAAAGGTGAGACAAAGTCAACTTTTCGCTTTATTGTCATACCAATTGTACACACATACTTAAATAAGACTTGATAATAGAATCATAATAACTAACAGGAATATCAGGATAAAAATGATATTACGTAAAGGTCTCCCTAGCCTGCGGCTAGCCAGAGGCGGTATACCGAAGTAAAATAGATTAGTTAGACGAATCTTACCTGGGTATAGATGATGGATAACTATTGTTTTACCGAGGTAGGAGCCTCGGATAGACGTGGGCGAGGGCCCACCCACCATGCCCTGCCACGTCTATTCAATCACTTGTACCAAGATTAGGTCACATGACCATAGTTTTTTGGTTTATTGGAATCATTTTTATCCTGAATTAGTAGGTAAAGATTGCTGGACCCGGATGTGCTTCCTTCTCCCTCGCCCACGTCTATCTGAGGCTCCTACCTCGGTAAAACAATAGTTATCCATCATCTATACCCAGGTAAGATTCGTCTAACTAATCTATACATATATACATTTATACATATATACAATAAAAATGATATTACGTAAAGGTCTCCCTAGCCTGCGGCTAGCCAGAGGCGGTATACCGAGGTAAAATAGATTAGTTAGACGAATCTTACCTGGGTATAGATGATGGATAACTATTGTATATACATATATACATATACATATATACAGATATACAGATATACATATATACATATATACACACACCCACACGACCAGACGGGATGGCCGAATGAGTTAGAGCATCCGTCTCCCGTGCTGGTAGATCGTGGGGTCGTGGGTTCGAACCCTGGTCGAGTCAAACCAATGACTTAAAAATTGATACTTGTCACTTCCTAGCCAGGCGCTCGGCATTATTAGGATAGGGCAAGGACTGGTGTGCTCAGTGTCAGGATAATGTGACTGAGTGGGATACCAGGTCATGGTGCCGGTGTGGTGGTTTCAGCGTGTTCCCGTGCTCAGACGTGTACCTCGCTTCTGCGCATGCGTCAGAATCTAATAAACATGGCCGTAATCGATTAACACTACCCGGGCGACTCGGGTCATCCCAGTCGTCAGAATTTCAAATAGAACACGGCGAGTGGAGTCGACAAATACACGTGCCGTGTGCAAAAAAAGAATAACTTAGATTAATTAAATGGAAATATAGGTAAACTAGGCCATCATAAAATACTTTAAATCCTATTTTGCTGTATTTTTTATCGGTTATTAAAAAAAAAAAGAAAAAATTGTCCACCCGAGCGCGGAGAAGCGTATTCGATTATTCGACCCGAGTTTGTAGGATGTGCGCATGCGCCAATAAGTGTCTCGGGTGATCCGAGTTGATGCGAAATCCGCGCATGCGCAGAAGCAACGGGACACGGCTGAGCACGGGAACACGCTGAAACCGCCACACCGGTGGCCTGGTTTCCCAGTGGGGTAGCACTATAAAGTCGCTATGAATGCGCACTGTCACAAGTCGGTACCCGTCCTGATATGACCTTAGATGTTGCTAGGACGTAAAACAACAACAAACAAACAAACACACCCACACACCCCCAACGACCCCCTACACAGTGACTGTGAGTGGGCATGTGTGTGTGTGGGGGGGGGGGGCTGTATGGGGTGCATATCTGATGTGTTGGGTGGAGGTCTGTGTTTATGGTAGAGAGGCTAGATAGTGGACCTTGGTACTTACTCCAGTGCTCTACTGCCCTCTACCCCTCCCTACCCTCCCCCCCCCCCCCCCTACACATTTCTACTGATTGTGTGGCCACCACACACCGGGTGCTCTGCCATAGTGATTTGGCTCTCCACACACACACACACACACACACACACATGCACAGACCCAGTTGCATGAACCTGATTTCATCTTAGCACGTGCTGAAGGGTATCAGGAGAGTGCAGGAAGTGGTGGGGAGGGTAGAAAATGGGTTGGTTGGTGGCGAGGGGTTAGGGGGGAGGGGGGTACCATAATATGTGTCTCTGCATACAGAAGAAGTATTGTATCTATTTATCATCAAATATGTTGCACCAATTAAATGACTATCAGCCACATTTGGTGTTTCATTTAAGAGTAATTAAGGATTGAATTTATATTAAGACAGAAGGATTTTGATGTATTGCACCTCATACCATGGTGGTATTGTTAAACTGGCAAAAAACATCTTGAGATTTTGTGTGGTCTGGATAGCAAGTGAGTGTGTGATGGGGAGGGGATGAAATGTCATATATGCATACACCTATGCATGCATACATGTATAGATATACACATGGGACCGATTTTAAATGGTCCATTTAGAGAGGTGGTCATGTAGGGATTTCTTTTCTTATCATTACTATTGTATTGTATGTGCGATCGTTTGGGACCATGGTTACTGATTTGGACATGGTGTGAGTGACCAAGGTTAGCACAGAACACACATTGTTGGAAGTGGTATTTTATTTAATTAGAATATTTGTTAGGATAATTTGGTGGTGAATGATGGGAACGAGGTGTCCATGCATGCATGCATACATATACATACATACACATATACATACATATACATGCATATACATACACATACTGATAGTGATAACCCCTTTATCGTGTGTAATAATGCCTGTAGTGTCCGGCACCCCCCCCCCCCCCCCCCCCCCCCCCCCCCCCTCCCCGTGTACTCGGTGGGGGTGACCACCCATCATGCACAGCACAGCCTCCTGTAACCCGGTATCAAGTGACCGAGTGGGATGTGTGTGTTTGTGTGCATGCACATATGCCAGTATGTGCATGTATGTATGTATGCATGTAGGCCTGTATGTATGCATTTATGGATGTGGATGTATGGATGTATATTGATGTATGTATGGATGTTTATGCATACGCGCATGTATGCAAATATATGTATGCATGTGCACCCCACACCTATCATTCACCAACAAATATTGTAATTAAATAAAATACCACTTCCTACAATGTGTGTTCTTCATCAACTCCCTTATCCTGTGCTAACCTTGGTCACTCACACACTATCTTAATTAGTAACCATGGTAACCCCCACCCACCCCTGTTTACAAGCTTCAGGGCCCCCTCTGCTGCTCCCCAGTGCACCCCACACCGTCCACTGTGTGTCTGTGTTTGAGGGGGTGTGGGGGGGGGGGATGTGTTGGGGTGAGGGAGGCCTGACCAGTGGTTCAGTCAGAGTGATACAGACACACTCATTCCCACCCAAAGTTATGAGGCAGCAAAACCCATAATTATATATTTAGTTTCTATATATAAAACCAAATATGTGTTTTCACAGGCTTTGGTCAGAGCCCCCCCCCCCCCAACCCGTCCAGCCCTCCCCCCTCTCCCAGGGCTACATACATACATATGTACATAGATATATATACATGCATATATACCTATATATACACAGGGCTACATACATATATACATACATATTTCAATTATGATATTATACATGCATACATACATATATATATATGAGTCAGCCTCACGAAAATGGGCCAATTGGTGGTTTATTTAAGATGTCGGCATCGCAATTCTTAAAGTGTATTGCATTTCTTTGTTTTATATTAAATTATCCTAGAAACAAATAAGGTTGTTGTATTTTCTCTACCTTTACATTCAGGATAAATCTAAGGACTTCGCAACACCTCTGTCAATGCTAAACTATAATTATGACGATCGACGCCGACATCCAATGATCGACGCCGACAACTTTACCAGATGTCAGTGTCGCAATTCTTAGAGTGTAGTGCATTTCTTTGTTTTATATTAACTTATCCTAGAAACAAATAAGGTTGTTGTATTTTCTCTACCTTTACTTTCAGGATAAATTTAAGGACTTTCCAATACCTCTGTCAATGCTAAACTATAATTATGATGATCGATGCCAACATCCAATGATCGACGCCGACAACTTCCCCCAATTGGCCTGTTTTCGTGATCCTGACCCATATACATATATAAATCCAAATTGTAAAGAATCTTAGTAATTTTGTCATTGAATAAATCCATGAGACTTGGAATTCATCTATAATTCTAGTTGAGAAGTGGGAGCTAGAAACATCAACACTGGAGGAGGACCCAAGGACTGCTTCTGATAACCCTCCCTCTCTACCCCCCCCCCCCCCCCCCACACACACACTTTCATCACAGGTGTTCCCTGTCCACAATGTCAAGTCAAGTCTCAGACTGGTGCTCTACCACTTAGTTCTTCAACCTCCACACACAGCCTCCTGCCAGGGTGGGTGTTGGAAAGTTGAGGTCATGCAGGCTTAGATGTAAACACCCGCTAAGAGCGAAAATAAATACATATATACACATATGCATAAATATGGATGTCTGCATGTATGTATGAATACGTATGTACATATGTATGTATGTATGTATGCATGTATGTATGTATGCATGTATGTCCTAACAAATATTTAATCAAATAAAATATAACCACATGAAAGTTTGGTTTAACTGTCCCAGTCAGGCTGCTTCTGATACCCCCCCCCCCACACACACACTACTCCTACTGATTGTGTGCCAGGGGTGGCCTTCACAAGTGTTCCCGGTGAATTGACCCTCCACACACTCCTACTAGTACCAGGGTGGGTGTGGGGTAGCTGCAGGCTTGTGGCTAAGATGTTTACACAAGCTATGCACGAAAATACATACATATACATAAATATAGATGTTTACATGTATGAATGTATATATGTATGTATGTATGTATGTATGCCTCCATCATTCACTAGCAAATTGTCCTAACAAATATTGTAATTAAATAAAATATCACATGTGTGTTCTTCAACCCCTCATCTGTGCTAACTTAGGTCACCCACACCCTGTCTTAATTAGTAACCATGGTAGCCCCCTAGGGGAGAGGCGGTGGTGGGGGTGGGGATGGGGAGAGGAGGATGCAATCAGGACTGGTCCCAGGGCTGACCAAGGGTTCAGTGACAGACACACAGCACACATTTAATGTAAATTCAATCCTTAGTTACTCTTAAATAAAACACCAAATGTAGCTGATAGTCACTTACTTGGTGAAGCAGGTTTGTCTCATTCTAGTGATATCAATATTTATTACCCCAACAAACAGGTTCACTGGATATAGGTGATAACACATTTTCCTATAGTAAAGCCTACCAATTAACATACTAGATTACATCAACGGACCCGATTGTACCAACAGACTGTCAATTCAGGTGTTTCCCCAACCTGGTAGATACCATGGAGATATTTGAATACTTCAATCATATCCCCCCGGGCCCGTCTGTAGTACATGCTTGGGATCTTCAAATGACGCATACATTGTTCATAGGGTATTGCATCAAATCCATGTACAAGCTTCGTTGCCCTTCTTTGGCTCTGAACTATGATGTTGAGTCATGTCTGATCCCTTACTCTGATCTGAAGCCACTAATATCCACCCACATCAAATCCAAATGCCAAGATGAGTGGGATGAAAACATCAATAAACTAAAAGAAATTGAACCATCTGTGGGAAAACCACCACAGACCCACATGGGAGTTTGGCAGGACGAGGTGGCCTGCAACAAACAAGAACACCCGACACAACCTGTATTGGCCTATGAAGCTATCCTTCAGTTTCGGTTAGTCAACGTCACCACGAGAGAGTCTGGGTTCGACCTAGATATGTATCGACTAAATCGTATTGTTTTGGAATGATCAAAACTTCTGCTGGGAAGTGAAAACCTAAAAATAATATCCTATCTGCCTCCAGTCGGCGGAAAAAATTTGCTTACAAATAATGTTCAAACCATTGTATAAATTAACGGCCAGACTGCAACGAATGAGGATGTGCCTCCAAAATTATAACTTAAAACTAGAGTATGTAAAGGGAGTAAACATGTATTTCGCGGACACCTTATCAGGTGCCGACACATCTCAAACCAAACCTCAACACCTTTATGACAATGATATATCTGTTGCAGCAGTAGAGTACATCGAGGACGAGCTGGCCAAAATCAAGAATGAGACGAACAGAGATAAGACACTCCAAACACTAAAAGAATGCATCAATCAGGGATGGCCTGCAACAAACAAGAACACCCGACACAACATAAAACCCTCCTACACCCACAGGCACGAACTGCCCACACATAATGAGAATCGTAATGCCGCAATGACTACAAAGAAATATTCTGACAAAGTTGCACAAATCACACCTGGGCACAGTAAAGTGCAAACAGTTAGCCAGTGACTACATTTACTGGCCTGGCCTCGATAAGAAGACACGATCTCCCAATGCACAACCTGCCAATTGTTCCGACACAGACCACACACTGAGCCTCTATTTAATCATCATACACCCGATATCCCCTTTTACAAAATAGGTGTAGACTTATTTCACTGCAACAACAAAGAATATATATATAGCTATAGTAGATTACTATTCAAAATTTCCCGAATTAATCCAGATACAAGACACAAGTGTCTAAGACAGTGATAAAATGCTCTCAAAGAAACATTCGGTAGATACGGTTTGTTTGTTGTTTTACGTCCTAGCAACATCTAAGGTCATATCAGGACGGATACTGACTTGTGACAGTGCGCACTCCTGGTGACTTTATAGTGCTGCCCCACTGAGACACCAGGCCACCAGCACCATGTCCTGATATCCCACCCAGTCACATTATTCTGACACTGAGCCAACTAGTCCTTGCTCTATCCTATTCATTTTTAAGTCATTGGTTTGACTACACCAGGATTCGAAACCACGATCCCATGGGTTTGGATCACCCGATCTCCCAAAGCTCTCCAACTCATTCGGCCATCCTGTCTGGTCTGGTAGATACGGAATATCAAAACAAGTAGTATCAGATAATGGCCCCAGTTTATCAGCGCCGATTATACTCTTTGCAGACACGTATGGGTTTACACCGGTAAATTCCAGTCCACTCTACCCTCGTAGCAGTGGTCAAGTGGAACGTTGTGTACAAACCATGAAAATGCTCCTAAAAAATTCAATCGTAGACAACACTGATTTCAATCTAGCTTTACTCGCTTATCATAATAGCACCATACATGAGCTAAAACTTAAAAGCCTCGCCCGCACAAATGCTAATGAGCAGAAAGTTGCGATCACAATTACAGACAATTGAAGCGGATCTCAAATCACATACAATCACATCGCGCAAACAACTTATTCAGAGGGCACGGATGAAACAGAAGCAATACCATGATAAGAGTCCAGGCCACCCACATAAATCATTACACACAGGAGACACCGTCAGATACATGACACACAAAAAAAAATGGGGAAACGGCATGGTAATGAATAATAACGCAATTCACACTAGAGAATACACAATAAGAAACACACATGACAACATACTAGGTTGATTGATTGATTGGTGGTTTCTTTATGCTGTGTCGGCAGCATAGGCCATATTCACGGTGAGAATTGTTGGTTTTTCTTTTTCAACCGTCGCTTTTACAGAATGCAAAAGCACAGAATCAATTTTGCGTCAGTAGACACTGTGGATTTAAAAAGCTCAGTTACATAATTTGTAGCTAAGGGAAATAGAATTTAGATATAGTTAAACGTTGTTAATTGATCTAATGGGTTTAATAGACTATATGAGATGGTATAGACCAGCTGCCCTCAAAAAGGCTAACATTTCTTATTGTTTTACTTTTGTGAAAAGATTGTGCACGCTGCCTGCAGTGTAAAACTGTTGGCACAGGGCCAAGAAATCAACACAATTTAATCAAATGTGTTTGAGTGTAAGTGGGGACTGACACCCAATACATTCAGGGGGAGGGTCCCCCTTGAACAGAAAAGCACAAGTGGCCAATACAGGTTGTGTCGGGTGTTCTTGTTTGTTGCAGGCCACCTCGTCCTGCCAAACTCCCATGTGGGTCTGCAGTGGTTTTCCCACAGATGGTTCAATTTCTTTTAGTTTATTGATGTTTTCATCCCACTCATCTTGCCATTTGGATTTGATGTGGGTGGCTATTAGTGGCTTCAGATCAGAGTAAGGGATCAGACATGACTCAACATCATAGTTCAGAGCCTTCTTCGCAGCCCGATCAGCTCGTTCGTTTCCTCGGATGCCGGCAAGGCAAGGCACCCAACACAGGTGGATGTCATATCCATCTGTTGCCAGTTGGTTCATTTTATAAATGACCTTGTCCACCATAGGGTGGTCAATTTTCAGTCCAGCAACAGCTTGGAGGCAAGAGAATGAATCGCTGTATACAACATAGTTAGTGTGGTTGGAAACCTTGACACTCCAACGCAAGGTAGAGTGCTCGGGCTTCTGCAGTGAAAATCAAGCTCTGATCGGGCATGCAAATGCCAAATTTCTTCTCTTTGCAAACTGCCGCAGCAGCTACCCGGCTTTGGTCTTTGGAACCATCAGTGTAACTGGTTTTGAATCTCTGCATGTAGTCTTTGAAATTTGAGTGGATGTGTCCCAGACTTCCTTAGTTCCGTGGGTCGAAGGATAACCGACGGCTTCCTTAACGAGGTTCTGGGACTTTGGCATCCTGCAACATGTCCAAATCCATGCCTAAAGCCTCCAAATGAGGTTTCATTCGGAGCCTCAGAGGCCTGGCTTCATACCTGGTTTCATCCCGTGCTTCGAATAGACAATTGTATGCAGGATTCAATGCATTGGTTTTTAACTTGACTATGTATTGCGTGGCCAGTTTGATTGTCCTGTTGTTAAGTGATGGTTCGTTGGTTTCGATGTAAAGGCTCTGAACCTGTGAGGTGCGAATGTCCCCAAGGACCAGGTGCAGACCCTGGTGGTGCACCGTGTCTAGCAGCCCAATCTATGATTTCCTTCCGGAACCATATACTATCCGTCCGTAATCCAGAAGTGAATGCATATTGTTTTGGCCTTGGAAAATTTGAATCCATTCAGAACTGACCATCGATGATTGTTTGTTGTTGTTTTACGTCCTAGCAACATCTAAGCTCATATCAGGACGGGTACCGACTTGTGACAGTGCGCACTCATGGCAACTTTATAGTGCTCTCCCACTGGGAAACCAGGCCGCCGGCACCATGACCTGGTATCCCACTCAGTCATATTATCCTGACACTGAGCACACCAGTCCTTGCCCTGTTCTAATAATGCCGAGCGCCTGGCTAGGAAGCGACAAGTATAAATTTTTAAGTCATTGGTTTGACTCGACCAGGGTTCGAACCCATGATCTACCAGCATGGGAGACGGATGCTCTAACTCATTCGGCCATCCCTTTTGCTCGCTGTCTATCAATGACATTCATATTAACACCGCTGTAATATTTAAAAAAGTCATCCACGAAAAGACTACAGGAGACTTCCCTTTTTACAGCGGCAGCAATACTGTTGACCTTGACCCTGAAAAGGGGCACAGCTAGTATGCTACCTTTGGGCACTCCTAGTTCCTGTCAGTGTAGGTTGGAATAGGTAGTCTTGCTGTGGACGCGAAAATGCCTGAAGGCTAGAAAATTCTTGGTGAAAATCAGAAGGTGGCCGCGAAGGCCGAGCGCATGGAGGTCCTCAATGATGCCGCGCTGCCAAGTTGTGTCATAGGCTTTTTCGAGGTCGAAAAAGACAGCCACAATGTGTTCCTTCTTAAGGAAGGCATCCCTTATGAAGGTCTCCATATGAACCAAATGGTTGAGGCTGCTGCGTCGTCGTCTGAAGCCACATTGGAGGTTGGACAGGTGGTGTGGGCTATAGCACGATAGTTGTTGGCTTCACTCAGGTCTTTACCAGGTTTGGGAATCGGTATTACTGTCGCCTCCCACAAAGAGGCAGGACAACACCCGACTACCAGATGTTGTTGAAGAGTTGAAGCAAAAGTCTCAGCGCAGATTTGGAGAGATGCTTGAAAAATTGATAATGAATAGGCGAGATCACTGTTCCGACTGCGCATGTGCTGAAAACAGCGTTGGCAGCAAAGCAAATGTGTCTGGCCATTGATTTTGCCGATACGTGTAGGGCAAAACTTCGATTTTATTCAAAATGAATAGAAATGCATAACAATTTGGCATAAACATGTATGCACACATGCAATATAATGATCTGATGAATATAGCTAAGGCAAAACTAGCAATAGTTAAACATTTTGAGCTAAGAAACATACAATTCCACAGAAAACAATCAGTGACTTTAAAGTTGCATGGTCCGATGGCATTTGAACTTTTGTCTTATTTTTTAGATAAATATATCAAATTGATCGTTACAAGCTACTAATCATTAGTCCGGAGTGATTTTGATTAAAGATGATTAGTTTTGAAGTAATCTGAGCTGAAAGAACCAAAAATAATTTTGACAAGTTTGCCAAAAGTTCTGTGGCTATGACCCAGATGGTCATCTCGTGGTGACCACGTGATGTGAGATGACCTGGAACCTGACAGGACTGTAGGTAGGTATTTCTGTTTGGGTTTGGCACATTCTGGGAACGGATTAGTGCCATAGACCCATGGCACTAGGGTTTTTAACCAAATATAATATGTGTGTCTGTTGTCTGCTTGTGTCTGTCTGTCTATGTATGTCTGTATGTGTCTGTGTGTGTCTGTCTGTGTGTGTCTATCTGTGTGTTTCTGAGTGTGTATATGTGGGTATGTATGTGTGTATGTGTCTGTCTCTGTCTGTCTGTCTCTGTGTCTGTGTTTCTGTGTATATGTGTGTATGTATGTATGTATGTGTGTCTGTGTCTGTCTGTATGTGTGTATGTCTGTCTGTGTGTGTATCTGTGTGTATGTAAATGTGTGTGTCTACCTCTGTCTGTGTGTGTCTGTCTATGTGTCTCTGTCTGTGTGTCTCTCTCTGCAAAGTCAGGTCGGGTGTATGTGTGTCTGTGTGCATGTCTGTGTGTTTCTGTGTCTGTGTGTGCTGTCTGTGCATGTCTGTCTGTGTGTGTCTATCTATGTGTGTCTATCTATGTGTGTCTGTCTGTGTATGTCTGTGTGTGTATGTCTGTGTATGTGTGTGTGTATGTATGTGTGTGTATATGTGTGTGTGTCTGTGTGTGTCTGTCTGTCTGTCTGTGTGTCTGTGTCTGTCTGTGTATGTGTATGTGTATGTCTGTCTGTGTGTGTGTCCATGTGTGTATGTATGTGTGTGTATGTATGTGTGTGTATGTGTGTGTCTGCCTCTGTCTGTGTGCGGCTGTCTCTGTGTCTCTGTCTGTGTGTGTGTCTCTCTCTCTGCAAAGTCAGGTCGGGTGTATGTGTATCTGTGTATGTCGGGGGTGTGCATGTCTGTGTGTTTCTGTGTATGTGGGTGCTGTCTATGCATGTCTGTCTGTGTGTGTCTATCTATTTGTGTCTGTCTGTGTGTGTGTATGTATGTGTGTGTATATGTATGTGTGTGCTTGGCTGTGCGTGTGTGTCTGTGTGTGTGTCTGTTTGTGTGTATGTCTGTGTGTATGTCTCTCTCTGTGTCTCTGTAAAGTCAGGTCAGGAAACACAGACACATACACACACACAGACACATCCATCTCATTTCCCCTTCCCCTCTATGGCCCTGTACAGTAGGCCTACTTGGTTGGGGGGAGGCTAATGAGGTCACGAGATTAGCCTAGTTAGTTAATGGCCTCCCTGCATAATGGGTGTTTCAAAGTGAGTGTCTAAAGGGGTGAGCTTATAAATTCACTGGTTATTCTGTATGTGCTGTTCCAAATCATTAGCTAATACACCAGTATCTAAGTTGGATATTTAGGATCAAATGTAAGTAGTTGTTTTAATTTTGACAAAATTATATTTCATCAGACCATGCAACCTTAAGGCTGATATCCACATCACCGTTATTAATTCTTGTTCTAAATATTAAAATGCCAAATATGTCAACATACACTTGTTTCAGAGAAATATATAACCAATATCTGATTAACCCTACTCATTTTCTAGTTCTACATATGTCATTAACCATAGGATATAAGTAAAAACATTAATAAAATAAGTAAAACTGACTCTGGATATGCTCTAACACTAGTCTGAGTGCCCAGATTTGTCTAAATCTAAATGCACATGGCATAAGATGTGCTGATTATATTGATGTAAATGCAATGCTGGATAAAAGATTAATATCTTAATTTATTATATATATTATATTAGTTGGTGTTCTATGTGTCAAACAAGAGCTGAGATGAGCTGAAACTAGCACATTTCATAGCTGCACCCAGTGTATTAGCATTAGCCATGTGCACCGTGCGGCTGGAATGGTGATGTAGTCTATTCCATCAGGTTCAACTGCTGTGTGATGCGAGCCTTCCAGAGAACACCTTGACTCACCCATACTGAATGGGTGAGTTGAGTGCTCCTCACCGTCAGAGGAAATGTCCAAGAGCTTTTGCTCTTGGCGTTCCTTGATGGCCAGAAAGGCCGGGAGGCAGTTTGCCAAAGATGAGTTTCCAGCAAAGGCGTGAGTGGTGTGAGAATAGTACAGCTGTGTTTCAAGTGCTGTGATACAGAAGAATCACTTCTCCTTCATTTGATTCTTCTGATCATCGTCCAGACTTTGCCCAACGGCATGCACATGGTAATACTGGAAACAAAACGTCTCCAGCACTGCATCCGCGCTTCTTTGATTGTTCTGTGAGCACAAGCCCGCAGAATTCTAAAGAGTGCCAGATTTTCAGCAGGTGGTCTCCTGTGGAATCTATGCTGAGCTTTCTTTCGCTCCTTAATAGCGCCCCTACAGCCGTCATCTAACCATGGAGGCGTCAGACGCTTGGGAGTTGCAGAGGTCTTCGGAACAGTTTTCTCTGTTTTTGATCTCAGCATCTCAGCGAAGGAATCAATCTCACTGATGTCTGGACTGAACTCCCTGCGGCATAGGGTCCAGAAGGTGGGCCAGTCAGCTTGACGCAGCTGCCAGCTCTTCTCTCGCTCTACGGGAGACGACCCCTAACAATTCAAAACAGAACCGCCAGAAATAAACAACACAAACACACCTGTGAGTAGGAATGTACAACCACCGACAACACGCAATGCACGGCCGGCCAGTCAACAACCCAACACGAATCAATACACAACACATTCGAAGGATATCATAAGAAAACAGTACAGTTACACACATTTTGCAACAAACTATGTTAATTTGTATAAAATCAAATATAAATTGTTAGCAATAAGCACCGTTGCATTCAAACGTAGGTGTAATGAATTTAACATAATGAGGTGCAGTATGGTAGTGAACATTATTGTAATATTGATAGTATATCACACCTGGTTATGTGGCGCTAATATTATTTGTTGCATTAGAATTCATAAGAATGTTTAGGAAAATGCAAAGCTGATACCAGTCGAGATATGTCTCGTAAATGTAAGAGGACTTCATGTGCAACTCAAAACTCATCCGAAGTTGGTCAATACGAGAATAGAGAATGACATTCATGATACATGTTATTTAGTGGGTTTTTTAGGATTATCTTTTTGTTTCTTGCAAAACTTCAAATATTCAAAAAAGTGCACCCTTTTATTTCTCCAGGTTCCTTCCGCTAATCCCGCCTTGAAATATATGCTTAGCTTAGTAACTAAAGCATTATTGTAATCTGCGAGTGTAGAAAAAAGGCAAAGAAAATGAATTAGAGACCGAGTTGTATTACAGATACAGATCAAACACACTATTGTCATGACAAACTTCTATTTTGGATAGGGCATAGTGCTGACACAATTCGTCGCTAACAATTTAGATTTCGAGTCGAAAAACAGCCTACTTAGAGCATCTGCTAGCACCAGGTCTTTCTTGTGGATGACCTGTACCTCGCAACAATTCTGGGCCGAAAATCTCCAGATTTCCCTTGCACAGGCACACAAGACTGGGTCTTTCCCAGCACCCGCAGATAACACTTTTTGTGATGCTTCATTATCAGTATTAATGATAATAACAAACTCTTCAGGGTGGACAGGACAAAGGTTTTTAAGCGCTACTACAAAATTTATGGCCTCTAATTGCGCGATGTGAAAATCATTATTAAAGAATTCTGGAGAGTATAACCAGAGAGCATGTATATAAACAGATGAGAGGGACAACTCCCATACCAGAGCATGTAACAGCTGCCGACTGTGGCGCTCCAAGTGGTGGTTGTTGAACAGCTTAAGCATATGGGCAAACCTCAAGGCATTTTCAATGGCAGTGAGCAATCTTCATACAGAAAACATTAAATATCTCTAAAACTACAACACCTAGAAACAAACTGATTGGAATACACATAGAAAACATGTTTACCAACGAGATTATATTAAATTGATATGGTTAGGCTTCTGGATTTCTATTAATTTTGAATAAAACTGACGTTTTTCACTACGCGTACGGCAAACTCAAGGCATTGTCAATGGCCTTGAGCAGTCTTCGTACAGAAAAAGTGAAATATCTCTAAAACTACACTACATAGAAACAAACTGTTTGGAACACATATAGAAAACATATTTAACAATGAGACTATATTAAATTTACATGGCTAGGGTTCTGAATTTCTATTAATTTTGAATAAAATACACGTTTTGCACTACACGTACGGCAAACTCAAGGCATTGTCAATGGCGGTGAGCAATCTTCATACAGAAAACGTTAAATATCTCTAAAACTACACCACATAGAAACAAACCGCTTGGAAGACATATAGAAAACATGTTTACCAAAAGGATTATATTAAATTGATAAGGTTAGGCTTCTGGATTTCTATTAATTTTGAATAAAAACAAATGTTTTGCATTGAGCGTACCGGCAAACTCATGGCTTGTTCAACACTAACCGCCAGGAACGCCACTGTAGCCTGTGTTACCGTTTTTCGCGGGAGTTGTCCCTCTCATCTGTTTATATACACGCTCTCTGGTATAACTGAGAAAAATAATGCGTCCCACTGAACGCCCCTCCTGCAAGAAGGGACGAGTCACACTCAATCACCCACCTTTTCCTTGGATACGGCCTGAGCAAAATTAACCCATTACTACCTTCCGCGAAACGCAAAAACCAGGCTACATCCCGAATTAAACCCTCATTAACTATAGCCTTACCCATAAATGGAGTATTCCTAAAAAAATCCAAAATTCTATTCATAAAGCGCCTAGATTGAACTACACATTTAGAAATAAATTGTAACCTACCCACTAATCTTTGAACATTCTTCCTAGTGACCTTACTTTCCTGTTTCCATCTATTACACTCCGTCAATACGTCTAAAAGCTTATCTTTCGGAATTCTAACTACCATATCATTCAAGTCAATTTCATACCCCAACCATACCATGTTTGTCGCTGGCGCAGTGCATTTCTTAATTGACAAATCTAGTCCTAACACTGTCGTCAAGTTTTTAATATAATCATATGCGGCTTGCACCTTTACAAACATACTTTCTACTCCTACAAAATCATCCAAATAACATAAAGCAAAAAATCCATTTTTAGTCATCAAATGCACTGCTGCTGACGTTGTTCTGGCACATGCCATACTAGACGTCCTACAACCGAACGGGGGTGCGATATCAAAATAGTATTTACCGTTAACTTTAATCCCGAATAACGGTACACTAAGAGGGCAGGTTCTTAATTGCCTGTATGCTCTTGCTAGGTCTATCGACCACATATAACACCCTTTACCCAATTTAGTCACTTCCCTAGCCAACGACATTATAGTGGGCAATTTATATTTATAATTACAGCCCTGGTAGAAACCCTTAACTATACCTGCATTAACCCCTCTACCTCTCGGAAAACTAAGATCAACAATAATCCTTCGTTCCTTGGTATTTTTCATTGGGCGGGTCATAATTCAACACCGAGACGATCTGCTATAATATGGCCTTTAATGGTATCGAAGGCAAGAGTCATGCGAACATGGAACAACGAGGTCATGAGGCGAGAGTAATAGCATGGAGTAAGTCCAGCATAAGAGAATCAATGAAGGTAAAGTCTACTTGTGATAGAAGGCTAGAGTAAGTCTAGAGGACGATAAGCGTTTAAAGGCTAGTTAATGTGTAAATGTCTAGGCAACGATAAGCGTCTTACGTAAAGGTAATGTGTAAATGTCAAAGTCTTAAGTTAAGTCTATCGAAGTTGGCGTCTGATGGTGTAGTCTATCCGTCGCCGAGTTGTTGATTCGGGCGGTCAGACCCAGGCACTCAACCCTCCCCGTGTCGTTCTCGGCAGTGGGTGGGCGGGGGGGAAAATTAATCCGGAGGTCAGCTCGTGTTGTCCAAGCGGCGTCTTGAGGCTGAGTGCCGGTTGGCGGCAGTAGTATGGCGTTCTGGGAGGTTCGTGGCTGCTCCGCTAGGGTCGACAGTTCGAGTCCAACGTGATAGGTGGCGCCACAAGCAGCCCGTCTCGGCGCCAGAATTACCCACGTTGCAGTACAACATGGACAATTCAACACCGAGACGATCTGCTATAATATGGCCTTTAAAGGTATCGAAGGCAAGAGTCATGCGAACATGGAACAACGAGGTCATGAGGCGAGAGTAATAGCATGGAGTAAGTCCAGCGTAAGAGAATCAATGAAGGTAAAGTCTACTTGTGATAGAAGGCTAGAGTAAGTCTAGAGGACGATAAGCGTTTAAAGGCTAGTTAATGTGTAAATGTCTAGGCAACGATAAGCATCTTACGTAAAGGTAATGTGTAAATGTCAAAGTCTTAAGTTAAGTCTATCGAAGTTGGCGTCTGATGGTGTAGTCTATCCGTCGCCGAGTTGTTGATTCGGGCGGTCAGACCCAGGCACTCAACCCTCCCCGTGTCGTTCTCGGCAGTGGGTGGGCGGGGGGGGAAATTAATCCGGAGGTCAACTCGTGTTGTCCGAGCGGCGTCTTGAGGCTGAGTGCCGGTTGGCGGCAGTAGTATGGCATTCTGGGAGGTTCGTGGCTGCTCCACTAGGGTCGACAGTTCGAGTCCAACGTGATAGGTGGCGCCACGAGCAGCCCGTCTCGGCGCCAGAATTACCCACGTTGCAGTACAACATGGACAATTCAACACCGAGACGATCTGCTATAATATGGCCTTTAAAGGTATCGAAGGCAAGAGTCATGCGAACATGGAACAACGAGGTCATGAGGCGAGAGTAATAGCATGGAGTAAGTCCAGCATAAGAGAATCAATGAAGGTAAAGTCTACTTGTGATAGAAGGCTAGAGTAAGTCTAGAGGACAATAAGAGTTTAAAGGCTAGTTAATGTGTAAATTTTGTCTAGGCAACGATAAGCGTCTTACGTAAAGGTAATGTGTAAATGTCAAAGTCTGAAGTTAAGTCTATCGAAGTTGGCGTCTGATGGTGTAGTCTATCCGTCGCCGAGTTGTTGATTCGGGCGGTCAGACCCAGGCACTCAACCAAATAAGGTGGAGAGTGCCTGAGGGGCCGTGGTGAATGCCGCCTTAGGGACATACTGATGGATGGCCGTGGACCTCCAGTTCCCCACGTCGCACACGTCGGCGATCGTGACGCTGGCGCCCGCACATGCCTGGGCGGTGCCCCTTCGAAGGCTGTGGAGGGTGACGTCGCTGGTGTGTTGGCAGCCTCGTGCGGCCAGAGCCATCCTCAGGGCCCTGGTCAGTGTGTGCGCGTGCAAGGGGGACCCACCTGGAAGCAGGAAGGCGGGGCCGTCGGGGTCGATAGTGCCATGTCGTTGGTATCGTCGCCAGGCTCGCAGAGGGCAGCAACCGGTCCCGGGGATCCCCGGGAGCGCGACGGAGTACGCATCGTCAATACTTCTGGAGGTCTTGGTGGTCTGCACGCGGACCAGGAGTGCGTTTCCTGCGTCCCTGACGTCCTTGCCGGTGAGAGTGTGTTGCGCGCCATGACCCGGTCCGGTGGTAAGAAGGTTGCTCCGCCGCAGCATCGTGAAGTATCCGATCAACAGTGCGGCGATTAGGACGTACGCTCCGGGCCCCGCCCCCCGTAGGTGGTCCACAAAGTCCTTCAGGTCTTGGACGGTAAGGGGAGGAGCCTGGCGGGGGACGTGCAGTGAGGCCCTGGTGACACCCCGTTTGATTATTGCGACCGGATACGCGTCGAACGCCTGGGTGTCGCCAGTCATGAGGGCCACCCAAGTTCGCGCGCCACTCAGGTAGTTGTGTACCGCGCCAGAGGAGCGGAGTCTCCGGGCCAGATGTGACACATAGCCCAGAATGTCATAGGTGGTTGGTTTCAGTGCGGGTGTGGCGCGTCGGGTTAGGTATCTCAGGTAGGTTGTGACCTGTATCGTCTTGTTTCTCCACGTTCCTTCTGCAAGTCCTGCCCTCAGGAGGGCCATGATGTCCTCGTCCGGCTTTCCTGGGAAGAGAGGGGCAAAGTTATTCGATCTTCCCAGGGTGTGGGCTGATGTCGAGATGTCTGAGGTCGTGGGTTGTTCGAATTCTCTTGAGACCAAGTCGTCTGCATTCGAGGTCGGCTCTCGCCGTGGCGGTCGTGTCGAAAGGTCTCCTGCTTAGTGCGTCGGCGAGGACTAGGTCCTTTCCGGGCTTGTGGGCGACCTTGACGGCGCAGGACCTCAAGGCCGTGAAGCGCCATATCTCTCTGGCGCAGGCACAGAGTGTAATGTCCCTACCCGCACCAGTTTCGAGCACGGTCTGGGAGGTCTGGTTGTCCGTGTTGACTTTGATAACGTAGTTGTGTGCGTCGGGTGGTGCAAGTTCATGGAGTGCCACGACCAGGTTCACCGCCTCGAGGTAATTGATGTGGAGCCCCAGAGCTATATAACTGGGTGTGTATGTTTCAGTCATGAAGCTGGTTTGAGAGTATGCTCCTCCCGCTAGCAGCGAGGAATCGCACTCGATTAGCCACTCGGGCTTGTTGGGGGGTCGCAGGAGGACCAGGCCATTGGTGGTGCGAGCGTAGGAGACGAACCAGGAGACGTCTCTCGCCAGCTCGGGCGTCACCCGGTGCTTCCCTTTGTAGGGGGCTGCCCGAAGGGCCGCGAGGATCCGTTTCATGAATCGTCTCGCGGGTCGGATGCACCGGGTGACGGACTGCAGCCGACCGATGAGCCTCTGGAGGTCCTTCCGGGTGGCCAAGGTGGTGTCTTGCCAATGGGCGCACTCCTCGACAATGTCGGCCAGCCTTTCGTCGGGGATCCGTACTGTCATGTCCGTCGTGGATATGCTGTATCCCAGCCAGTCGATGGCGGTGGTTGGCGGGGTGCACTTTGCTGGGGACAGCGCCAGGCCCAGGTCGTCTGTGGTGGACAGCATGTCGAGGTAGGCGGCCTCCGCTTCCCCCTTTGTTGCCGCCACCCCGACGAAATCGTCAAGGTAGCAAAGTGCAAAGTGGCCCCTCTTCCGTAGCAGGTAGACCACTGCACTTGTGGTCCAGGCACAGGCGAGGGAGGAGGTCCGGCAGCCAAATGGGGGAGCCACGTCAAAGTAAGAGTCTCCGTCCAGGGTCACTCCCAGCAGGGGGACCGAGAGGGGGCAGGTTCGGAGTTGTCGGTACGCTCTGGCGAGGTCCGCGGCCCAGAGGTACGCGCCCCTGGCGAGTCAAATCACCTCCTCTGCGAGGTCCATAATCCCGGGGAGGGTATACGTGGCCGGTCTTCCCTGGTAGAACCCCTTCCGAATCCCAGCATTCATCCGGAGGTCAGCTCGTGTTGTCCGGAGGTCAGCTCGTGTTGTCCGAGCGGCGTCTTGAGGCTGAGTGCCGGTTGGCGGCAGTAGTAGGGCATTCTGGGAGGTTCGTGGCTGCTCCGCTAGGGTCGACAGTTCGAGTCCAATGCGATAGGTGGCGCCACGAGCAGCCCGTCTCGGCGCCAGAATTACCCACGTTGCAGTACAACATGGACAATTGGGCTTATTTGTGCCCAAGGAACAAAAGGTGGATCACTGAAAGGTCCCAGCAATGCCCCATAAGATAGTTCGGTGGTCACATAATTATCTAGCCAAAATAAATCCTCATCATCACAATTATGATTAGTGTCAACCGGCGATGGTGGAACATCTCTAGTGTAGTTAGACGGCCAACCAAATTCTAAATACTCAAGTAAATTGTCATCTTCATAATCAATTAAAAGTGTTCTCCACATTTTGATATTAAGGCCAGAAGGAACAGGAATCCTAGATTTCAAATAATTCGGCAGACCTGACTGTCGTACCACCTCATAAATTTCAGAATAAGAACACCAGGAGGCTATGTCACAACTCCAATTAGGCCACAAGTTCATTAAAACATCCTGGTATTCAATAGGAGACTTCTCGCAAAACGTTTGAACACGGTCAATATTATCTATGTCTAATTGCATATCAATTTCAATATCAGATACATCAGTCACATCACTCCGATGATCACTTTTACCGACAAGTGCAGACGAACCGGTAATATTATTATTCTTGCTTTTTGCGACAGTGTTCAAACCTAACCGAACAATATTATTTGCACAGGACTTTCCACCATCACCATGTCTCAAAGCACGACTATGATCGTCAGTCCCTAACTGTTTCGAAATACAAACTCCATTCAACTGCTTAACGGCCAACGAAACATTTTTCAACAACGGCACATGACGAACACAAACAGGGTCAGGGGAACAAAAATCATCAGAACCATTAATATATAAGCCATGCTGATTAGCACTAAAGTTTGTGCGATCATGCAGTGATCTATGCACAGAGTTGACGGCTGGATCAACTAATGTTGTAAGTGCGGAAGTTTGATCAAACTCCGATGAGGTGGTGTGAAATGATTTATCAAACAATGAGTATTGCCCGACTTGAGGCTGATCGCCTATGCCACTGTCGTCAGAGCGGTGGTGGGATGCATGTCCATGACAACCAGCTGTTTGGAACCCAGTCGCCAGATTTGAAACAGCAAGGGATGGCCGCTGTAAATTGCATGAGATATTCACCTCTGCCGTAACCTTTTGCCCACTGGCTTTACATACAATATTATTATTGAGTCTCCTAATTTTTGTGTTATACCAAGTAATATTACTAGAGTTATCACCCAAATAGACATGGCGAAACAAGGCACCAGACGAATTGAACTGTTTACGCTTTCTAGTGTCAACTTTATCCCGAGCTACAGAAATAACATTCCCCTTTTTATGTATGTCATTAAATAAATCACCATTAGGCACAACGTATGTAGAGCTAGCAATGGGATCAATAAATGGCGTAGACTCAGTCATACTCATTGGCAATTTAACGCCTGTGACTAACACCTCACCGACCTGTATATCAACGGCGACTGGGTCAAACGAGGTCAGCTGCGGCATACGGAGGTCATCGACGTCAACCGGATGATGCCGGGTGCAGCTTGATGAGTCCAACATCAACACACGGAGCGCACTTGGTTCTTTGGTAGCCCCAGCCAGGCTGCTCACTGAAAATTCTTCACACGATTAGTTTCAACGGTAGATTTCAAGTCGCATGCTTTAGTCTTGTTCTTACAATCCAACTCCCTGTGGAAATACTTCCTTTTGACATGAAATGCACACCATGTACAAATATGCAAAAATCGTTCACTGCCAACACCATGACTAGAGAAAAAAATGCAGGATTTACCCTGGTTCCAGATTGTACATGGCTTGCCATCAGTGTCTTTATTATATTCAGTATTACCAACGTCCTTAGGGAGCTTCACAACAGAACTCGACAAACGGTGCCCCAAACCGCACACATCTCGTCGAACCTCTTGAATTAAACTGTCATTTTCCCACCCCTCGGGGAGCCGCTTGTCCGCGATCATATTAAATATTTTTTCCGAAAACGCCAAGCATGTTTCCCAGGTGTACGACTGAGCCATATCAAACAGAGTGTCCATATGCACTTCAAGTTTAGGCACCCAGCCGACAGGAACGTCACCAGGCTTCATCATGTGGCGAATCGCTGCAAAATACTCGTACCAGGTACTTTGACCAAGCCCAACCTTGCCTTTCTTTTCCCCCCAAATCAGATATTTATGAGGAAATAGTTTATGTTTACCTGACGCCTTTTTGACCCGGGCCCCCGCCACTCGTAACAAATCCTTCAAAAGTTCATCGTCAGAATCGGACCCAATATCCACATCAATGTTAACTGACGGTTCATTGCAATGTAAGGCACTGCTACGCACCACTAGCTCAGCAGAACTGCCACTAACTGAAGCAACCTCACCCTGATAAGACATCGCCTGCACTACAACAGGCGTACAATGTACTTCCCCACAACCAACACACGATCTATTCCCCCTAGCAGACCGGCGCCTGCTGCGTACCACTGGGGGCGCAGTGACACTGTGGAGGTCACCGACAGATACATCCACCCGCCCCAATTCGCCAATTAATAGCGACGACTCATTCAAATTTGATTCTAGACAATCCAAATGAGCCAGAAGTGGCGCAGTAACAGTGGAAAGTTTGTTATCAAGGAGGCGGGATTTATCCTCCAGCGACGCCCCTACAACATTACTCACAACAGGAGAAGCATTGAACGAAGATGTCATACGAACATGGCCTTGTGATCCTGGCGACTCCGACGGTACATGGCTAGAACTGCCACGACGAGTATCACTGGAATGCAGCAATGCATTGGAGAAGCCCCCAGTCCCATGAACCATGGACTTTACTTTAGGCATCGTAAATCCACAGCAGAACAGCAGAATAGCCTAAAATTGTCAGTTGTGGAAGAGCTCTGATCTGTACTGATCAACCAGCAGGTGAGGAATGAATTGTTTTTTTTTTAATCGACCGACGGAAGTCAGCTTCGGTCATGGTTACTGAATGCTATACTGCACTTGGTATCTATGGTAAGCATTACTATGCGGCCCGTCGTCATAGGCTTGAATTATGCATGTTACTGGCAACATGGTTAATGCATCCTTTGGCAGTACGGGGACTGTACGCGGACTGCACGTTCCCACCGGCTGAACGTATGGCTAACGTGCAGCAACCTACACCAACATATCCCTAACGTACACCAAACGTACACCAACGTATCCTGAACGTACATGCAGCGTACATTCAACATACGAGCCACATGTCGACACATGTTGGACATTTTGAGCATGCACAACATTTTTTTGGAGCCTCAACACCCAGCAACGTAAGATGACATATAACGGCCTACCCGGAATGTACCCGACGTAGCCCAATGTATACGTAATGTATGACGACGTACGCCGACGTGTTGGTCGAAAATCACATACGTTGACATACGCTAAGCTATACATCATAGTGGTACGGGCCCTTAACGTATGTGGACCTGAGACCGGTGTCGCGGTTTAAATTCTCCGTGGATTTAGATTCTACGCTGGGTTTCTGTACATGCCTAAAAATCGTTCAGCATTTCCGCTAGATTGGGCGTATTCGATTAATCAACTCGGGTGACCCGCACATCCTACAGACTCGGGTTGAATAATCGAATAGGCTTTAGAAATTTCAAAACATCAAACTGTGCAACCACCCACCAAACTGAACATTCTATGATTCAGCTGGGCCTGAGATTTAATGGTTTGACGGTATCCGCCGCAATTGCGCAGGTTTCTGGGTTTAATGCTATGATTGCAGCAGCCATTCTGGTCGTGCCTATGTGTTATCGTTTGGACAGCAAATGTGCCATTCCACAGCATATGCTTCGGAGGAGTTTCTACACTCACCTATGACAAACTGCACGCTCTGTGATCCCGAGCCGTCCGCCGGAGCGTACGCTGCGGAACGGCTGCTGCCATCATAGCGTTAAGTCCAGAACCCCGCACATTTGCGATGGATCCCGTCCAAACGATAATGCATGATCAGAACAGTTGCTGCCATCATAGCATTAAACCTGGAGATCTACACATTTGCAGCGGATCCCGTCAAGTCATTATTAATGCTCAGGTCCGCCTGGATCGTAGAATATGGCTACTGCCATCATAGCATTAAGCGCAGAACCCGGCGCATTTGCGATGGATCCCGTCCAAATGATAGCGTATAGGCACAACTAGAACTGCTGCTGGCACCACAGCATTAAAACCGGAAACCTGTGTATTTGCAGCGGATCCCATCAAACTATTAATGCTCATGCCCAGCTGATGTGGCCGGCATGGAACGGCTGCTGCATTAGCTAATACAAATGATCTGAAAGTTAAAAACTTTCAAGTGCACATATCTCACTCCATATGGTTCACTCCTTTTTACATTCAATAACAAGAAAACGTTTTCCTTTTATAAACAGTGTAACTGACAAATTTCAAACGAATGCTTGCAAAACACATGCATGTGCATCCTCTCATACATTTAGACCGCCAAGGATATGCGTACTGCTTGCATTTCTCCTGTACATATTATTGCTCTGTTATTAGTTACTGTTATGTCATCCATGTCTCATCCTCCCTCATACCATGCATAGTCCTGATGGCAGATGCAATTTTAATTGACAAATGTAAGATTTCTAAATTTAAATTTCCCCAAATTGATTAATTATATTTATAGAATTGACCAAGCACCATTGAATATCAAACATGGAGGGGAGGGGCAACATCCACCTCATTTCCCCTTCCCCTCTATGGCCTGCACAGTAGGCCTACTTGGTCGGGGGAGGCTAATAAGGTCACAAGATTGGCCTAATTGCTTAATGGCCTCCCTGCATAATGGGTGTTTCAAAGTGAGTGTCCAAAGGGGTGAGGTTATAAATTAACAGGTTATTCTGTATATCCTATCCGAAATCATTAGCAAATGCACCAGTATCTAAGTTGGATATATAGGATCAAATGTAAGTAGTTGTTTTAATTTTGACAAAATTATATTTCATCGGACCATGCAACTTTAAATTCATACAAAAAAAACCACCCTTTTACCTACCACTTACTTCTCAGGCTTCCTCTGTCGGAATCTGAGTATGTTGACATGTGAGTAATCAATGTCCACTTCCCAAGCGGCGTAATCGATTAAAACGACCTGGGCGACTCAGGTCATCCGAGTTGCTAGAATTTCAAATCGAACGAGTGGAGTTGACAAAAACACGTGCCGTCTGCAAGAAGGCCCAACCCCAGTAACTCACCTCTTGGCTGGAGTTGTCTAGGAATGATGACTTCACATTTGTGCTGGTACCGTCCTGCAGGATAACAGCTACCAGTACCAGTCCTACATGTTTTTTTTGGGTAATAACACAGATTAATGAAATGGAAATATAACTAAACCATGCAATCATAAAATACTTTAAATCCTATTTTGCTGTAGTTATATCGGTTATTAAAAAAAAAAAAGTTTTGGATTAAGCCACCATTTTTTCCACCCCAAGCATGGAGAAGCACATTCGATTATTCGACCCGAGTCTGTAGGATGTGCGCATGCGCCAACAAGTGGCTTGGGTGACCCAAGTTGATTAATCGATTACGCCCCATGTGACTTCAACTCCGAGGCACATGTTGAACGCAAATTGGCAAAAAAGACGTTGTGGAGCCGTCTCAGATTTGACTCTGCGGTGTACCCTGAACGAGGCCCTGGGCTGTGTTCAAGGTACACCTCGGAGAAATTCCAGACGTCACGCTAATCTGAATGACTTGAGCTATCTGGTACCTCAAAAATGGCGGCCTCCATAGGGGGCAGCCATTTTCAATTGAAAAGAACAGCTCTGATTGGCTGAAACCACTGAATTCGGTGGCCATTTTGGAAGCTTTTTGCCTCCTATCTGAAAAGTGAGAAGTCTCTGATGCGGCATATAGGCCAAAACGATGTCACGGAGCCGACTTGGAGTCGACTCTGAGGCGTACCCTCAACGCGGCCCTGGTGATGTATAGACATGTTGACCAGTGACGTCACTGTCACATGACTCACACCCAGAATGGCCCTGGTTGGCAAAACAAAAGCAGATTGCTGCCGGGTGCATAGAAACCAATAGAGCGATACTTCAATTGAATTGATCATTTTAATTATGTTCAAATTGAGAAAAAAAACCTGTGAAATGTGCTAAATATCAGCTCCTTATGGCGTTTTATTTTTTATTTGTAAAGTATGTGTGTGCCCAATGCTTCCAAAAGTTATGAATAAATAAATAAAACCAACAGATTCCCAACTACAATCCAGCTATGTCCTATGACTTAAAAGCAATATCTGTGGTAATCATATCACACTAATTATACAGAGACCAAAAATGCACGAAAGGAATGTTTAAGTGTTATATCATATATATACAACCTGATGATTTTAGAATTATGATTATCTATAGATCATGTAGTTGATTTTAATACTGACATATCCATAGAAAAAAAACACCATCTGCTTGGTAAAACTATATTCTTGACAGATTGGCAAATGCACTGAATGCAGTGAATATCAGCTTGCTTTGTTTTTGTCGCTGTGTGTGCACCTATGGGTGGGTTAAGAAAACTAAAAAGCTCCACAAGTGCACAGAACTCAGTGACGACCCAGTCTCGGCATTGCAGCTGATGACAAGCTTTGCCAAGTTGTTGATCACATTTGTTTGTTTTGGTTGTTCTATTCAGCAAACTAGTGTAGTAGTCTGTACATGAGCCCTACTACCACGCGGTAGCGGGGGAGACTATGCCGCACACCTACGAAGTTACACTGAACTGCGCTAGGTGGTGGTAGGCTAGCCACTGGGCAGACCCCGACTGGGCTGCCCTCTACTGCATATGGCTAGATCACCCCCCCCGCCCACCTATAGAGTCGATGTGGGACCTAGCGAGTGAGGGGCCGCGGAGAGCAGATTGGATCAATAAACCAAGTTGAAGCGTACTTATATTGGATCTTGGCATTCTTCCGTGTGTGTGTGGCATGGTGAGAGTCAGAGTGCCGTGGGCTATTACATTGGTGCCGTTGACCAGCTCGCCTACTGCATAAAGCCCAGATAGCACACAGCCGTCGGGCCAACATTGGCTATTGGGCGCACCGTCGCCACCGACTTTCCACCATCGGGCCACCGTCGGGCCGACGGTGGTGGTCCGATGTTGGTTTTCAATCTCTTTCCAGATTTGAGCCACCATCGGGATGATGGTGGAGGTTCGCCGCTGGGTTTCAACCTTTTGCACATGTGGGCCACCGTCGAGCCAACGTCGGGCTGATGGTGGTGGTTCGCCGCTGGTTTCCATTGATTTTCCACATGTGGGCCACCGTCGAGCCACCGTCAGGGCGATGGTGGTGTCCCGACACTGGGTTTCAAACTTTTGCACATTTGGGCCACCGTCGAGCCATCGTCGGGCCGACGGTGGTGGTTCGCCACTGGTTTCCATTGATTTTCCACATGTGGGCCACCGTCGAGCCACCGTCGGGCCGACAGTGGTGGTCCGCGCATGCGCAGTTCTTTAAATTTGGTTTCCGGCTCGAGTCGCCAGTGGAACACGTGCGATCGTTGAGCAGCGTTCTTTTTCAACAAATAACTCCAGAAATCGCAGGAATTTTAAGGAATTATTTAACAGGTTTGTTTATTAATATGTTTAGATTATTTTGTAAAAGTTTAGTAATTTATTACGACGTATTAATGGAATTATTCGTGTTAATACGATTTGAATTATCGGGTACGGTTTGTTGACGGTTCGACTCAGTTCAAGTCGCCACCGCAACACGTGCGATCATTGAGCAGCGTTCTTTTTCTACAAATACTTAAAAAATCGGAGGAATTTTAAGGAATTATTTAACAGGTTTGTTTATTAATATGTTTAGATTATTTTGAAAAAGTTTTGTAATTTATTAGGATGTAATAATGGAATTATTTGTGTTAATATGATTTGAATTACCCTGTATGGAATGTTGACGAAGAACCGCCATCTTGGTTTTTTCCGAGAAGACACTGTCACTATAGTGTCAATACGTACAGTTGCAAAATATTAGTTTTATTGAAAATTAATAGATATCAAGAACCCTAACCTTATAAATTTAATATAATCTTTTTGGTAAAGATGTTGTCTATATGTGTACCAAGCGATTTGTTTCTAGAGCGGTTGTAGAGATATTTCACTTTTTCTGTATTTAATTAACCACTAACCCTAACCCTAACCCCTAACCCTAACCCTAACCCATACAGAAAAAGGAAAATATCTCTACAACCACACCACGTAGAAACAAATCGCTTGGTATACATATATAGACAATATCGTCACCAAAAAGATTATATTAAATTTATACGGTTAGGGTTCTCGATTTCTATTAATTTTGAATAAAACTAATATTTTTGCACCTGTACGTAATGACACTAGAGTGACAGTGTCTTCTCGAAAAAAAACCAAGATGGCCTTCGGCCCGACGGCGTTTGTCGCCTTCGGGCCGACGTTGTTTTGTCGCCGTCGGCTCGTCGGCGGTTTCGGCCGTCGGGGCGACGGCGGCAGACGCCGTCGAGTCGACGGCGGGAGGTTGGACAAAACAATGTCGGCCCGACGGAGGTTTCCACCATCGGGCTGACCGAGCGGCCGCCGTCGGGCCGCCGTCGGGCCGCCGTCGGGCCGACGGCTGTGTGCTATCTGGGAGGGTGAGTCTTGGACCTGGACCATGGCTTCCGAAGGTAGGTTCTCTTCATAAATTGGTATGGAGGGAATGTTGACAGCCTGTCTGCGTAGTGGGTGCCCGTACCAAATTGATGGTGGTGGGCGTCCCATCGCGGAAGGACCATCGGTGAGCGTGGAATCTTCTGTGGTGAGTACGCCGCACCGGGCTGTGTTATTACCTGTTGGGGATGTGTGTACTAAGTTTGTTCCCAATACAGGTGCCGGTGTCATCGGGGAGGGCCGTGAGGTGTTAATTGGTCGGGGGGGCGTACCCACTCCTGGCCTAGCACCGGTGGTTTCACCCGGGGTCGCTGAAGGCGTCGCTGCGTCTGATAGTTATTGGGCGCAGTTAGCTCAATTGAGTGGCAGTCCTCTGCCTGGTATCACGCCGTTGTTTACAATGGTTGAGGGACGGGACGGGGCGCTGGGCACGCAGTCGGGCGCGGGTTCAGTTGATAGTGTTACGGCATTGAAAAATGTTGTGGCGGCTGACATGACGCAAAAGGTTCTCTCAGGTGACAAAACTACTGGGGAGGGCCTAACGGGGAGTGCAATGAAGGTGGGCTTCGCTCCCGATGCTATACGGTCGCTGTCGATCAATACTGATTCGGGGGCGGGTGTACATGAGGGTACCAATTCAATCGCGTATCGTGATGATTTAGGTCTGGGCATACGCAGGAGTTCTGTGCGGGAAGCGCCGCTGGAGTATCACCGTGGGGGGTTCGGCAGTCCGTTCTGTGGGGACGGGGGCCGGGCATTTTGACCCTCATCAACCCTGTTGTAGGGAAATTTACCCGGTTTTGAGACAGGGCCCGTAGCTGATGACTCGTTGACATTAGCGTTGGAGAATGATTTGGCTATGGGTCGTACGTTTTTGGGGTCGCAGACGGAGGTAGCGCATCAAGAGTCGATGCATATTCGCCATCTGTGTGCCTGGAAGCGGGTCCAGCTTGACAGGATGGCGGAAGAGAGACGAGCATTGGACTAAACGCGGCACGGCGCATTTCCACAGAAGAGGCGCGTTCTAACCGTCTCCTGGTTGAAGAGCTGCTTGGATCAGGCAGTCGGAGGACTTGTCAATGCGTGAGGCGCTGAATGTTCGGTTGCAAGACGAGAATCATAGGTGTGAACAATTGCTAGCTGCCGAGAGGTGCGGCATTGATTCTGCTATGGTTGCTCTTGCAGATGAGCATGCAGCTTTTCAAGCCGAAAAATCAGCGTCCCGACGTAGTTTAAGGCTTGGGGAGAGCTGTGTGAAGCTTACTGAGTTCACGCGGTTAGATAGCCGTGAGTCGCAGTATCCGGCGCAGAGTGTGCGCCCCGCTTCTTCGGGTAACTCGCCAAATCTGCCGGCGCCTTCTAAGGGGGTCCGAGGGAGCTGGTGCCTTCTGAGTACTGAGAGTATGGACACCTACATTCGCGAGTTAGAGCATCGAATACACCTGTGTGACTACGGCAAGTTGGAAGACGCCATGTTGTGTGACAGGTTGGTGTGTGGAATTAAAGACAATAAGTTGCGTGACAGACTGTTGCAGACACCTAACCTAACTTTGGATCAGTGTAGGGATATTAGATGGTGGGTATGTGAAAATTGTCATAGTCAGTTGTCAGAAGCAGCAAGCAGTAGTAGTGACTGTGTCGATTTCATAAGATAACGCCTTACAGCATATACAAGCCAGTCGCGGTACGCATCAGGAACACCACGTGGTCGCGTAGAACGCCCACCAAGGTACGAGCAACAGAAAACACAATGCGGCAAGTGTGGATATTACCACGCTCCAAACCAGTGCCCGGCCAGAGACAAGCCTTGTCTTTACTGTAAGAAGGTTGGCCATTTTCAAAAAGTGTGTCGAGCCAAGAACAGCTACAAGGCATGTGTAGACGAAATTGAAGTTTGTGATAGGCAGCAGGAAATGTCGCAGGATGACCATGACAGTGACGACGAAGACCTGTACATTGGGGAGATGTCACTTTCCGAGGACGACAAAAAACAACTCTGGTTTGCGACAATTCGGGTGGAAAATGAAAACATTGATTTCAAGCTCGACACAGTTTCACAAGCAAACATAATACCGAAAATATGTCAAATTGCAGAACACAGTCCTCCACCCATCGACAAATTGTCTGGTCACGTATTCAGGTCAGCGAATCATTCCAGAAAGGGAGGTACACACAAAAATAGAAGGAATTGACATGTGTTTCCAAGTTACAGCCTACGGAACTCCTATCTTGGGGAAGGACGCCTGCGTCGAGTTGCAATTGATCAAGCGTAAACGTCGAGGTGGGATCAAGCGTGGGAGGACGCGCCAGATACAGTCCGGCCGGGAGAAGACAACGCGTACAGAGACAGACGAGATAGACAGTATCAACGTTGAAGCGAACAATCTGGTAAAGAAATATAATGACATTTTTGTGGGGCTGGGAATGATTAAAGCTAATGCCAACATATTTATTGATGGTAATGTAACCCCTTCTGTAGACCCACCACGCCGGGTTCCCCATGCAGTAGCTGATCAAGTCAAAGGAGAGATAGACAAAATGCTCAAACTAGGTGTAATTGTACCACAACTAGAACCAACCCCGTGGGTAAGTTCTATCACAGTAGTCCGAAAACCGAACAAAATTAGGGTTTGCCTCGACCCCACATCTGACACCATGTAATTACAACATGTGAACACCACGACGACCAGGACACAAGTGCTTTATTATTAGCTCCTCTCACCGCGCCTCACGTGACCCACCTGTGGGCTCCCTACCCTGTAGCCGGCTCCCGACCTCCGGTATTACATATATTACACCTTCTTCTGGGGAGGATATTACTTCTCGGGGGGGGGGGGGGACGGGGAGGGGTTTCTGTGCAACATCAAAGTGGGGTTGTGCAGGATTCTGTATATGTGGGAAAATCTCATGTAGATATACGTAGAGAAGGGACTTCTAACCCGACAGGTTCAGACGGGGATGCATTACCCATTGTGTCGATGCCTGGACTGCCGGTGGGCCGTCAGTACTCTGTAGAGGAATTATGGTTGTTCCGGAATCATCCAGCAATAATGGATGTGATTCGGGAACCTGCTTCTATTCGGGGTGGGGCTGGCTGGGAGTCATGTAATCGGGATACTTTGGAGCTGGATGAAAATGTTTTGAGGTATCCTGTAGCTGGGTCTGCGCCTATCCCTACGTTACGTCCAAAACCATTTACAGGTATTAAGCAAGAGTGGAATACCTGGTGGCGGGACTTTACGTTGGATATGCGGTCTAATATGTGGGATGAGAACGTAGCTCTCATTCAACTGTTGCCTCTGTTGAGGCATGGGCTGGCGCAGGACTGCGTGGATGCGTCATGGGTTGATGACTATGAGCGAGCTACTCCACATTATCTCATATAAATTCCGTCCAGTGGATCCCATGGCGCGCTGGTATCAGTGGAAGAAGCGCGTCCAAACTGCCCGTGATGGATCGTACCGTGCGTATGGTTTGCAACCGCAGGTTGATGGCAGGGAGGCTGCGAGAGATACGGGGATGAGTGAGCGTGCGATCGAGACCAAAATTGTCGAGCGTTTTGTGTGCTCGCTCTTAGATCCTGCTGGCGTCCGGGCAAATTATCTCTGGAGGAGATGTTCGAAGTGGTCGATGATTACTGCGCCAAGGCGCTGCGTGCTGGGTGGTCGACTGCGGTGGAGGCTATTCGGCTCTCGGATGAGTCGGATAGTGAGTTCGAGGTTGAGGTGGCGGCTTATAATGTGCCACTGGGGCCTCGGCGTGATGGCGGCAGTAGTAACTTCCAGAGCAATTCTGGAGGGGGGGGCTATCGTGAGGGTAATGACTTCCGGGGTTCAACTGGAGGGGGCTATCGTGAGGGTGGCAACTTCCGAGGGAGCTCTGTCTTTTTTTTTTTGTGCCACCGATCACTAAGGAACTGGTGCAGAGCTGGGTCAGTGATGTGATGGGCGAGCAGAAATCTGCGGCACAGGTGCCAATGGGGGGACCTGGTCCCTCAGGGTTGTCTGCGCGCAGGCGCGTAGCTAAAAATGATACGCGTGCTCGCGATCATGAATGTGGTCGTTGCTTTGCATTTGGTCATTGGCCTATACAATGTACTGGGGTAAAGCGTACCCTCGAGGAGGCTGTGATAGCTGGTGATCGTGAGGGTAGGCACAACTCAGGTGTTGATCGGGTGAGGTTGGCGCGTCACCGTAAGGACAGGGATGCGAAGGCTAAGCCCAAATTAAACGCTTATGGTTGGACCGTGTCGGCTTAGGCCCAACCCAATTGGCAAGCCCGAATACTGCCAAAACGGATGCGGTGTTAACTAATGAGGAAGCCGGTGTGCAGTCTGATGCTAGCGCGGGACCGCCGGTGATCGCCCCTGGTGATTCGATCCCAGTGGAGTCGGTATTGTGGGATGGTATGAAGGAGATATCGCACTGCGTTTCTGCTTTGGCTACCATGCCTCTGGACGACTGTATGCAATTTATAGTACAGTGTCAGGGGTGCGACCTATCTCACCCTTGTGGTCGATGCCTGTTCGTGGATTCCACTTTCCGGACTTTGGACAGAAAACGGTAGTATATGAGAGTGTGCGTTAGAGGGACTATCGGGTATTTCTTAATAGACAGTGGGGCTGCGGTCACATGTGTTGGACGGAAATTGGGGCAGTTGTTGGCCTGATCTGCGTGTCGCGCAACCGCGGGTGATGCAGTAAAATTGTCCCTCTATTGTTCTGAGTAGTAGAGGGGAAGTGGGCATTGCAGCGCTGAGGGACGTATCTGATACGGTAACCTTTGGTACTACGGAGGCGTGCGTGGCACCCCCTGAGGTATCTGGGGCCCCGGGTGACAGCTTGCCTGCCCATCTTGTACGTTGAGCTATGGGGTGTGAGGTGGTAACTGAGTCTGAGCGGGTTACCTTTGGTACTACGGAGGAGTGGGTGGCACCCCCTGAGGTATCTGGGGCCCTGGGTGACAGCTTGCCTGCCATCTTGTACATTGCGCTATGGGGTGTGAGGTGGTAACTGAGTCTGAGCGCTCTCAGGTTGTGGGATTTCTGGAATGTAATATTCAGGTTTTCGCAGTTCCTGGTGAGACGTTGGGCTGGACAGAGGTGGTTAAGCATGGCATTGATGTTGGCGATTCCGCTGCTTTTAGGATTCCCTATCAGTGCTTCGTGCATTCAAAAAAGGATGCGTTGGAGACAGAGCTGCATAAGCTGTTAGATAGTGGGGTGATTAGAAGTAGTGACTCCCCGGTGGAGTTCACCTGTCCACTTAGTCAAGAAGAAAGACGGTTCAATTCGCTTCTGCATTGACTATAAAAAACTCAATACTGTGACGCGGAAGAATGCTTACCCGTTACTGTGCATAGATGAGTCGCTTGAGAGTTTGGGGGGTAATGAGTGGTTTTGCACTCTGGATCTGCAATCTGGTTATCATCAGGTAGCGATGGATCCGGAGGACATTGCTAAAACTGCTTTTAGTACTAACATGGGCTTGTTCGAGTAGACTTTTTAGGCGCGAGATGCAGTACCTAGGGAGTGTTGTTTCTGCTGGAGGGATTAATGCGGGGCCGGAGAAGCTCGCGGGTTGGCCCAGGCCTGAGGATATGAAGGGGGTTAGATCATTCCTTGGGTTTGTGTCATATTATCGCGATTTCATTGCCGATTTTGCGTGGTTAGCCGTTCCTTTGCAGGACTTAGTCGTCACTAACTCAAAATTGTGTGGGGCGTGGCTCAGGAGGCGGCATTTCTGGGTCTAAAAAATGCCTTTACCCAGACCCCAGTGCTGCGATATCCGTGGGTGGTGGGGCAATTCATTCTGGACACTGATGCATCAGGGTTTGCAATTTCAGGCGTGTTAAGTCAGGTTCAGGATGGGGTGGAGGTCCCATTGTCTTTTGCGAGTAATAAACTTAATAAAGCGCAGCGGAACTACTGCACGACGAAGCGTGAGTTGATGGCTATCGTCGTGTATAGTAGTAAGTGGAAACTTTTCCTAGTTGGGTCAGATTTTATTATCCGGACAGATCATCATGCTCTTCGGTGGCTGTTGAATTGAAAGGAAGCTGAGGGGATGATGGGGCGTTGGTTGGCCACTTTATTTGAATATGGTGTGAACATTGTGTACAGAAAGGGGGTGGACCATATCAACGCAGATAGTCTGAGTAGAATCCCGGTTCGTAAATGCGGCCGGGGTGACTGCACGGACTGCGGCGCGCATAATTGTGTGCTTGCAGCAATATCTGCGATGCGTCTGGCGGACATAGCTGATGATGAACTTTGGACGTTATCGGAGGTTCGTTTGGCGCAGTGTCAAGACTCCTCCATACTGCGTGTGATCAAGTGGTTGGAGGAGGGCTGCTCCAAGCCTTTGCGTGACGAGCTGGCGGTGGAGAATGCAGAGACTCGTAAGATTATAAATCAATGGGATCTGCTGGAACTGCGTGAAGGTGTGCTCTGCAGGTGGAAGGTAGTGGGTGAAGACCTGCGCAGTCGCCTGCAGATCATCGTGCCGTTCGCGTTGCGCGATGATGCGTTGCTGTTTTGTCATGGGCATTTTGGACGTGTTCGCTCCACCAAACGTCTGGCTTGGCGTTTCTATTGGCCTGGCATGACTTCTGATATTAGATGGTGGGTATGCACTTGCCATTAATGTCAGGTGGTGAAGCCGGGTGATGGGATTGCTAAGCTATCGTTGACTCAGGAATTATCTGGGCATCGGTGGCGCCGTCTAGTGTGTGACTTTGTGTCCAGGTTTAAGACGACGTCTAGGGGGAATGTAGTGATGATGGTAGTCCAGCACTATTACACTAAGTACATGCAAGTGTACCCCTTAAAAGATCACACTGCACCCACTGCAGCGCAGGCATTGGTGGATAATTGGGTATTGATATTCAGTGCCCCAATGCGGATCCATTCGGATCAAGGACTGGAATTTGAGTCCACACTTTTTCAGTCCATGTTGCGCTTGTTGGGCGTTAAAAAAATGCATACAAACCTGTACTGTCCACAATCGGATGGTATGGTGGAGCGCTTTAATAAGACGCTAATTTCTGCGTTGGCTTGTACCGTGAATGACTTTCAAGATGATTGGGATTTGCAGGTCAAGTTTGTGGCACATGCATATAACTGTATGGAGCATGCATCTACGGGTGTGACTCCGAACAAGTTACTATTTGGTGAGGAACTCCGACTGGCAGCTGATCTGCAGTTTGGGGTAGTGAATCGTAGACCGGCCTTGTGAGATCGTGTTTTTTAAGATGGTTGGAACATTGCTTTCACCATGCATATAGTGCAGTTCGCGATGCTTTGGATCGGGTGGCGGTTCGTCAAAGATCTGACTAGGGGCCTGCTGCATGGCGTCAGTTCAAGGTGGGAGATCGGGTAGTGCGGTATCATGCACCGCTAGCTCGCGTCAAGCTCGCGAAGAACTGGGACGGTCCCTTTACTATAACAGAAGTTGTCTCTGACACCACAGTTGTTATGAAGGGCAAGGATGGGAAATACCGTAAATCCAACGTTAAGCCTTGTTTACACGGGCAATTGTGAAGCGAATTAGGCAAATCGATTTATATGAAGCGATATAGTGGCGCGTTTACACGGACCGAGTTGAAAGTGTGTCGGCGCCGGGAACCAGCAGCCTTAGTGGTGAGCCTGTAGCCGGCGAGCACCGCTATTTTACACTATCGCCGCCCAGGAACCAGCTGAATCGATTCATATAAACTACCTTGACAAGTGGTTTATATAAAGCGAATCATATGAAGCGAATCAGCCCTAATGCGCTTCAGTGGCGCGTTTACACGGCGAATGTGAGGCGAACTAGCCAAGGCGATTTATATGAAGCGATTTAACTCGCCTGTGTAAACACGGATTTAGACGTCTTAAGCTTTACACCGAGCAGATGTCTAGAAACGCTGGGCCATCCTCCTGGTTGGATGCTCATGTAGGAGACGGGCCGATGCCTGCAAAGGTGGAGGCTGGCACTATAGATGCGTCTAGTCGGAAGAGGCTGTGCGGCCTAAGCGCCATCGACCTAACAAGCGGAGAAATAAACTTCGGCATCGTGCTAGATCAGTGTCTGATACCGATAGTGTTGTTTCCGTGCACAGTAGCTCGGGTAGTGACAGTGACTCTGTACCAGTTAGACAGAGGCCTGACGTGAGCTCAGATGCGGCGATCTGAGCATTTAGCGTTACGCCCCAGATAACTGATGTGGGTGGGCTAGCAGGTATTGAGGCTACTCCACCCTGGTGTTGTCGGGTCTCCAGGGGTTGGGCGTACCTAAGTTACTCCGATCCCTGTCACACAACGAGTTACGCAGTATATATGTTCAGTTGACTTTACTATGCAGTTATTTGAGAGTGGTGGGGAAAGACCGGGGGCCCCGGGGGCACCAACAAATGGGTGCAGTTACTACTGTTCTGTGTAATGCCTCTGCCTAAGCCATGTGTTTATTATCTACCGTTTCTTGTCTAACGAATTAGTTATAATTGACGGGGCGTACTGCGTCATAACTGCTATGGTAGGGGAGTGTTTATCTTTAACTTAAGCGCGGGTGTGTAGCTGTCACGACTAGTGAGCCAGGGTAACTGGGTCACCTATACTGGGGCGGTTGGTGATTATCTGCCTGGCAGTACGGAATGACGTAGGTGGGTACTGCGGGGGGCGGGGAATTCTCCCGCGGGATGGTTTGGCGGATTCCCTAAATAAGGTCACGTAACTCGGAATGGTGGCGCACCTCGCGTTACACGGGCGAGGTTGCGCTCCCTGTTTAGCACGCCAACTGGACTTCAAGGACTCGCTCACACAGTCTGTGGGGGGTTCAGTCATTCTACGCCTACAAGGTGAGTTACGCATTCCGCTGTACTTATATGTTTGTTTCAGTAGTCTGGCAAGGCCGTCCATGGCTGTGATAGGCCTGTGTGTACTGCGCACAGGCGGTTCACAGCGTGTACGGTGATCGTCTGACATGGGGAAAGTGGTGTGACTGTGAAAGCGGGCCGCTGCTTTGTTTCATGGCAGATGATAATAATGCAATAGCATTATCGGCTCAGCACCAAATTGCAGGGTGTTGAGCCTTCTTATCCCCTCGGTGTTCTCATTGCAGAGGCTGAGGGTAGCAACACCTCGGGCATATTAATTATTGGCCATTAGGCAGTGACGATAATTCTATGGAAGAGTTGCTGTTGAAGGTCAACCCGCAGATGCTGCCTGTTGGCGATGGCATGAGGCTCATTGGGGGGTGCGGTCGGCAGCCTGGTGTCTCCACCTGGAGTTGCCTTTCTGTCACTTTACTCCACTTTGGTGCCACCGCGCCCTCAGCATGTACAAAATTACAAAGGTCCCAGGCTATCCTAGTGGATCTCGAGGAGCTTGCCCCGGGGAGGTTCGCCAAGATCGGTCTCTCAGAGGATGGCACAGTCTCTCAGCGGTGGTTCACCGGGTTCACACCAGGTGGCACCACTGTCTGCAGTTGCTGTTTGACCTCCTGCGCAAAGTGCCATGGGTTCTGCGTGTGGTGTAGCTGCTGCCTGCGGGCAGTTGACTCCCACACTGCGTCTCACGCCGCAGTCAGCAGGGGGAGGTTCGACCAAGCCGATGGGCGTCAAGGTGTCTGACTTTGGTCCTTTGGTAGATGTGGGCGGGAGGACTCTTATAGTTCCTCCTTTACCCACCCGGGAAAATTACCTGGAGATTTCCGAACCTGGGATATTTTCTCCCAGGTGCAGTGTCATAGATATGCTTCACAGCAACTAACGCTGACGGGGAAGTTCAGATGACAGGTGGCGGTAAGGTGAGCGACGACTAGCCGCTCGCGCAGTTGGCCAGCGCTCGCCCCTGCTCGAGGGATTTTGGACGTCCCGTCAAGGTTCAGAAAAAATTGTTTGTCCCCCTTACGGGGATGGATACCACCATATATATCTATTTAATATAATACGATAATATATACTTTTTTTGTACTATGACGCGATTTTTACATTAATAGCCACGATGTTAATTAGCATTTCGTACTGCCCATTACTAATGCTATATTTTCTTTGCAGTACGTTTGTTATTGTTATATGTTGTGGTGAAGAGCTCAGTTTCTCCTGATTGGACGAGCTAGTTTCTTGTGTTCTGCCTATTTTTGCAGTAAGGGTCGGAATAATCTTTTTTATATATATATATATGCATACCTTAAATCATTAATTATTATTCCTCAACTTTCACCCCATTTGTCTTCCTTTTTCCACACCTATTAGGACACATTATCTCAAAATTTATCTCGTGGATCAAGGTTGTCGATGGTGTCGGAGTTGGAGGGTTGGCACTGTTACATTTCACACTCTCTATTTTCATATACAGTGCCTCCCTAACTCTTATATTTAAACTGCATTCTTTATATTTAATAATTACTATTTATAGTAAGCGCTTCTGGCAGAACATGATAGACAGCGTGTGTGTCGGCTCCTGTTAGGAGAGTTGAGGTTGCACATGGATATGATTTACTTCATAGTAGGTTGGGTTGTCGCTGGCACCCGTAACTTCTTATGGAATGTATTACATGCCGAGCGTTGTATCTGCGGAGACTTTCTCAATTGTTATAGTAACACCGCCCTTCTACTTTTATGCACTCTACACCTGAGCGGGTCGCCGAGTGTGGCGGGTCCTGGGTGTGTCTGCTTGACGTGTCCGTGGTATAATACCATCTGTAGCTAATGACCAGGCGACACGGGCACAAGGAGGACGGACTGAGGAAGCTCTAAGAGGAGCCGCTCCGCGCAGAAGGAGGAGCACCCTACTACCGGTTCTCCTCAGATGGGGAGGTGGCGGGGGGTGGACTGAGCAGTTCTTTGCTTCCTCTTGTCGAGGGAGTTCCACTTGTAGGGTATGAACAATTCTCTCCCAGCAAAAAACATTCTATTTACCAACTACATAGAGGCTGGGAGAGGTCGTTTGTGGCAACGTATCATTTAAAGCTCCTTTCTTCACCTAGATTGATGACATGTTTGCCTTGCAGCTAGCTAGCTAGACATTGCTATTGCTGCATGCAGGTCTAGGCATTGCGCATATGGATACGAAGATTCTTTGTAAGGCTTCTCTCCCTTTCTAGTTAGTTCTCATGTTGACTTCTATCATTTCTCGATTCTCATCGGTTTGCAGTCTGCGACCTGTGAGACTCTAGGGGTGTGGCTACTGTGTGTGGCTAGCTCACTCCCCCACCCACCTATAGAGTCGGATGTGGGACATAGCGAGTGAGAGGGCGGGTCAGATGACTGTGGACGCCGTGGAGAGCAGATTGTTTCAATAAACCAAGTTGAAGTGTACTTATATTGGATCTTGGCATTCTTCCGTGTGTGCGTGGCAGGGAGAGAGTCGGAGGGCCGTGGGCCATTACACTAGGATAGTGTGAGGCCTTACATCTTAATTGAAGTTAAATACTATTATGACTAGAAAATGGTATTTTCTTGGATTTTAAATGTAAATTTAGCTTTGCAGGTGGGCAGTCAATACTAGATTCTTCAAACGTTCAAGTGTCCTGCCATAGACTTGACAACTAACCAGGACAAATATGTTATCGTGCTATCTATCTGTCGAGCATCTGGTGGGTGTACATACACACACAGGGTTGCCAACCCTTACAGTTTCACCATAAGGTGTACAATATTTGATGTCCCTAATATTTTATGTCATCACCTTACCTTGATCTTCCAGTTTTTCATTTTCCAATGTTGGCAAACCCGCAATGCCATTAATTTAGTAATATTATATAAATCTTGCAGATGGTTGTGCACCACAGAGTATCTAGGAGTAAAAAAAGAATTCCTAGTGAATACCCCCCAGACCCCCCAACATAACATCCCTTAAGATCTTCCGGGTTTTCATTTTCCAATGTTGGCTACCCTGCACACATGTTGTTTAAGTGCTTTGTCTGATTATATCTAAATAAGACAAAAATAGCAATAAAGTACAACTCCTACAATTTGCACACCAAACTAATATGTACATTATTTTCTCAGGCGACTACAAATTACTTTAGAATAGCGTTTGAAAAAGAAAGCACGATCAATCACACAAAGAAATCTGTGGTCTATAAAGAGCTTCTCGGAAGGCGCATGGGGCACATGAAGATGGCTGGTATCATTAAAAAAACCACGAGAGGTAAGTAGGGACTCTTTCTACTAATATGTGTCATTAAAGGGCCTACAATGTAATTAAAGTTGCATAGTCCATTGGTCTTGAGCTTATGTCATTTTTCTGGGATAAATATATTAAATTCTTACTTCATCTTCCGAACACCAGAAGTTAAGTATCAGGGGAGAGGACAAGCTCGCGCAGGCCGGAAGTAGCCTCAGTTTGAAACTCGGCAGCAAAGTGGCAACAGCGAGTTGGAGGAGGCTACTAAAGGTAGGTTTTGCAAGGAGGATTTAAACTATACGTGTGATATTATCCATATTTCGGTGGTAGAGTTACAACCTGAAGGGTGTGTAGAAATGGTGTTAAAAGACTGATGTTGTCGTTTCAGAACGACCAGTAAAACTGTGAGATCAAGTGCACGGACACAATCTCGGCCGTTCGATAGAAGTTTCTAGACTGTCTTGACGGAGTGGTCGTGTTACTGAAGTTTGGTTGATTATTGACCAAAATTATGGCAAAAATGATGTCTACTGACGACCAGATATCGATTTCGCTACATTGTTTAAGCGAATCGGACAATGAAATGCCTGAACCGGCTAGAACAGCCAAGCCGAAGCCACAAAAAAGATGGCGGCCGATACTAAGGCGAAGACGCACGCAAAGCACGCCGATGTGGGTCAAATGGCAGTAACGGTCACGGGGCCGTTAATTCCCGAGAAATCAACAGCGCCTGATTTGTTGGACGTTCAAAGTTGTACGATGACATGCTCGTACTGAGAGAAGAGGCTAAGGCTTTTCGAGCTGAATCGGAGAAATTACGGGACAGCGTTAAAGACGAGATGGATTACGAACACGTGTCGTTGGTGGGTCAAGATGGCGGCCAAGGAGACTATGTAGGTCATGTTGACAGTGAATGGCCCGATTACGAACAGGAGGATGAAGATCAGGAATCCCAATATTGGGAGGAAGAGGAGATAGAATCGTGTGGTTCATTAAACACAGCTGAACAATTAATAGCATTAAGATCGGGCCTAGTTAAAATAACGCCAGTGATGACTGGAGATGACGAACCGGTAATGAAAACGAAGTTTTCTTCGCATTTCGAAGGCTTTAGAATTCCACAGCCACCAAAGAAATTGCCTGACGAACAGCCAAAGGCTACGGCAACGCTGGCTAGTAGCACGGCATCTACGTCGCAGCGTACGGCACAAAAACCAAGACGGGAGTTTAAATTAGACGAGAAACTCCATAAAGGCTCGCTTCTGTCCGAGCTCCAAGAGACTTACAAGAAAGTGAAGAAACCCGTAACTCCACGTATTACAATAAGTGAGAGTATGGCGGGGGCGATCCAACATTATCATGGAGGACCGCAAGAAGGAGCACAAAAACATTTTAAGACTATTCGGGAAATTTTTAAGCTCTACACAGGGTTGGCAGACGTGCTCCTCGCTAGAGTCCAAGTGTTAAATGAGATAATCAGGTTCGCCGAGAGTCGGAAAGAAGGAGAAAATGCACTCCTGACTGCGTCTAAAGGCATAGTGGGAGTACTCACTGCTATAGCTCCCACTATGGAAATTATTCTACAACGGGGATCAGCCGATCCAGAATTGGATGCACAAGGCGTCCATATGTTAAATGCCATAAAGCTAGTTTTGGCGACACACACGCAAATGAAGTTGGATGGGAAGTTGAGCGTGCGGAAAGTGGTTCATTCCAAGCTGGGAAAAGAATTAATAAACGACAAGCGGGATGTGTATGGAGATCTTCCAGAATCGACGGAATACTTGTTGGGAGACAACCTGGGAGAAAGGAACAAACAGCTCCTGAAGTCAGTGAGGGCGTCGAACTACTGCATGAGTACAAATCATGCTTACAGAGGAAGACGTAGAAATCCCTTCGAGCACCAAGTGAGGAGTGGCCCGTACAACAGACAATTCAGGGGAAATGCCAGGTTCAGAGCAAGAGGATCAAGAGGAACCTCAACCTGGGGCAACAAAGTACAGCCGCCCTTGAAAAGGTTTGGCAGGACGGCAGAAGACTATGCACAGTACGGGAATGTGCCGTCGTTCCCGAGAGGGGGGCGTGGTCGTGGGGCACCGAGCAGGGGTTTTCAGAAGTGAGGCACACTGACCAGGTGGGTGTCTCCACAGACTTTATTAAGGGTAAGGAACATTAAAAATGTTTAAAGCAGGGAACATAATTAATGCTTATAAAAACTGTTCTAGATTAACTAGTGATAAATGGATTTTAAGTTGTGTAGTAGGCCGAACTATACCGTTTGAAAAGACCCCAATACAAACAAGAGAACCATTTCCATTTAGGATGGACAGTATGGAAAGAGAATTTGTAAATTTGGAAGTGGCTAAATTAATAAAAAAAGGGGGTACTTTTGGAGGTAAGTCCAGTACAGGACCAAAGGATCTCGAACATTTTTCTGAGACCTAAGCCAAATGGAAAGTTTCGTATGATCCTTGACTTAACAGAATTAAATATAATAATTCATTACGAACACTTCAAGATGTTTAACTTAAAAACCGCGTTAGATCTACTGAATGTAGATATGTGGATGGCGAGTGCTGATCTTACTGACGCATATTACTCTTTAAATATAAAGAAGAAACACGGAAAATATCTGAGATTTCAGTTAGGTAAATGTTTACTTGAGTTTGCCGAATGGGTTGGCACCGGGACCTCGCATTTTTACAAAATTGCTAAAACCCATCTACTCAGAGATGGGGGAAAGGGGACATATTTGTTTCCCCTATTTGGATGATAGCTTTGTCATAGGACGGAAGTCACGTAAGGCTATAAGAAACTTTGAGAAACTCATTACCCAAGAAGCCAAGGATAATCCAAAATCATTTTGGGCATATATTAACTCTAAGATGAAAACCAAGAGTGGAATAGATGAACTGGAACAACCAGATGGGAGCCTAGCTTCAAAGGATATTGATAAAGCAGAGGTATTAAATAATTTTTTCTCAGGAGTTTTCACTAGAGAGGATGTTAACACAGTACCCCTGGTACAGAAATGCAAATTAGTGAAGGACTTCCCTGAGGTGCTATTCACACCAGACATTGTTAAAAAAAAGCTGGACAAACTCAAAACAGGCAAATCACCTGGACCTGATGGAGTACATCCAAAAGTGCTGAAGGAATTGAGTGTGGTGCTTGCAAAACCACTTGCTATAATTTTCAATAAGTCATTTGAATCTGGTTGCCTACCCAACGAATGGAAAATAGCAAATGTTATCCCAATTTTCAAAAAAGGAAACCGGCATTCTCCAGCAAATTATAGGCCAGTAAGCCTCACATCTATAGTATGCAAAGTAATGGAAAGTATCATCAGAGAGCACATGCTCAGCCATATGCTAGAGAACAAATTGATGTCGGACCACCAACATGGGTTTCTACCAAAGAAATCAACAGTTACGCAGCTACTAGAAACTTTGGAAATATGGACCGACGCAATGGATAGGGGGGAATCACTAGATACTATATACTTAGATTTCATGAAGGCATTTGATACTGTCCCCCACCAGAGGCTAGCTACCAAGTTACAAAACTATGGCATCGAAGGAAATACTCTGAGATGGATCCAAAGTCTTTTGACTGGAAGGAAACAGCAAGTCGTAGTAAATGGCAGTAAATCTTCCTTCAAAGAGGTTCTCAGTGGGATACCTCAAGGGAGCGTCCTGGGTCCTATTCTGTTCGTTATTTTCATCAATGACCTGCCAGAGATTGTATCATGTGGGATAAAATTATTTGCAGATGACGCAAAGATCTACAGAACTGTGAATTCCACGGAAGACTGTGCTGATCTGCAAAAGGACCTGCTGGAAATGGAGAATTGGGCCAAGCAGTGGCAGATGAAGTTCCATCCGAATAAATGCCAGGTCATGCGAATAGGGAGACACCACCCAGACTATACATATGTTATGCATGAAAATTCTACTGGCCAGCCACTAAATCTCGAAGAGAGTGAGGTAGAGAAAGATTTAGGAGTATTTGTAGACAATAGGCTAAGTTTCTCCCAGCACATACAACAAACCGTATCCAAAGCTAATAAGATTGTGGGAATGATTCGCAGAACCTTCAAATACTTGGACGAAAAGATGCTGATCACATTGTACAAGAGCCAAGTACGGCCAATACTAGAGTATGGAGTCACTATATGGCACCCAACGTTGAAGAAGGATATTAAATCCATTGAAGCTGTTCAGAGAAGGTTAACTAAGCTAGTGCCACATCTGAAGGACCTTAGTTATCCAGACAGACTCAGGAGACTCAAGTTACCAAGCCTCACATACAGAAGATTTCGTGGGGACATGATCAACACATGGAAGTTCCTGAATGCTGAGTATAATGTGGATGAGGCCTTGCTATTCAGACGCATACAGGGAAGCAATACCAGAGGTCACTCCAAGAAGCTTTTCAAGCCAAGGTACAACAGCTCACTCAGAGGGGCCTTCTTTTCACAGCGAGTGATAAACATGTGGAATGAGCTACCGGAAGAAGCGGTGGAAGCAGCTACCATGAATCAATTCAAGAATGCGCTGGACAGGGCCTGGGCCAGAGAAACATTCCTGTACGATTTTGAGGCTGCATACCATTAGAGCTGAGAGCTACGAGCTTTGTATAGGCTACCACAAGCCTGCATCAAAGAAGAGGATAATAATAATAATAATAATGAGAAGACATCGTTGAGCGTTGGGGATAGGAGGTGAAAGGAGGTGATAGGTGCGAGTGTGTGAGGTGTGCGAGTGTGAGAGTAGATTTGAGCTGGTGTGCGAGCAGTGTGGTGAGGCGAGGCATGGTCAATCGGTCGATCGGTCAAGCGGTCAGACACCTAGTGGTAACGAAATGAAGTATCTTTCACGCAGGTGGTGCCATCGGGCGTGAAGATTTGCAACTAGAAAAAAAGACGACCGTCTGACCTCTGTTGTCCGGTGCTGCCACCTGGAGATATTAGGTTAGAACCGTGAAGATCAATGATGGCACCACCTAGTGCCTATGGCGGGAAGCAAAAAGTGCAGCCGCAAACAAACCTTAAGGTAAACCATGGTTGTTACTGCATAACTACATGCAGTAGAAGAAAAGTCGATGCAGTAGAAGAAAAGTCTATTCCATGATTTCCACACAGCAAAAATACATTCGGGATTTGGTTGCGTCCTATATAAATGTCGTATTGTCACAAGTCTATCAATGCGTTCATAGGTTATCGTCGGTAGCGTAATGCAACGTGGTGAACTATAGAAATAATTAAATGAATAAATAAATGAATACATAAATAAATGCATAAATTAATAAATGCCTGTAACTACTGTTGTCACTATCCTGCACTGCCGGACCACCTATGCAGCCTCAGCCATTCGGTCCCGCCGAGTGAGGGGCCTCTTTTTGATAGCTTTGGACGAATGTGGGGGTTTATGTAGGCTCAGTCTTTTCATATGTCAGGCTTTGGACAAACATGGGGGTTTATGTAGGCTCAGTCTTTACATAGGTCAACCTTGGACGAACGTGGGGGGTCAGGCCCCTCCTTACAAGAACAACAGATATTTATGGAAAAACAGTACAGAATGCCCTTCGGCGGAGTGAGCCACATAAAAAAAAGTGTCATACCGTGAAGTGAGTCGTACGTGCAAAAAGGCAGCGAGTCACTCGCTGCCCGTTCTTACAGAGACTCAGAAAGGCGTATGACCGCGGGTTGGGTGATCCTGAGGAGATAGCACACTTAAATGTGTTAGAATTAAAAGCGATTTACTTTGGCCTAAAAAGTTTATGTAGGTTAGAAAATACTCATATTAGGATAAGAACAGATAACACTACAGCCCTTGCGTATATAAAAAATATGGGGGGCACCAAATCAGAAGATTGCTTGATAGAAGCAATAAAGGTTTGGGAATGGGCAGAATCATCTAACAATTGGTTAACGATTACTCATATACCGGGTGTAGAGAACGTCTTGGCAGACCTACACTCGAGAATTTTTTTAGACCATTTGGAATGGAAACTAAATGTAAACTTATTTAATACTCTATGTGAAAGGTGGGGTACACCCAATGTAGATATGTTTGCATCTAGATTAAATGCCCAATTACCTATATATGTGAGCTGGGAACCAGAACCCGAAAATTGGAAAACAGATGCTTTCTCATTTGACTGGGGAAATAATTTTATTTATTGCTTCCCACCATTCAGCTTCATCCCCCGAGTAGTAAGGAAACTACAAAAGACAGGACGAGGGCGATTGTAGTCACCCCACACTGGCCAGCTCAGCCGTGGCACCCACTTCTACAAGAGGAGTCAGTGGAACAGCAGCGATTTCCAAGGAAGGAGGGAAACCTCCCTGGGACAGGGCACCTACAAGTTGAAAAATCGGACGAGGGGCTAAACAATATAAGATTAATGGGATACCTCTTTTGGCCAGAACATTACAGGGGTATGAGGTAGATAATAAAACTCTCCAGTATTTTAAGTTCACTTGGAGGGATTCAACAAGAAAAAACTATCTCACCCATATAAATAGATGGGCCCTTTGGGCCTTAGAAAAAGGGGTAAAAGTGTTAAACCCAAGGATTGCAGATGTGTTACGTTACCTACGCATTTACTTCGAGACAGGTGTAGGGTACGGGGCATTAAATGTTGCACGGTGTGCACTGAGTTTAATTTTGCCAAGGTCACAGGGAAAAACTGTTGGTGAGCACTATTTAGTTAAGTGTCTCTGTAAGAGCTGCCATGAGCAGCGACTGCCACAACCCAGATACGACAGTTTCTGGAGTGTGGAGGTGGTACTAAATTGGATTCTTAAACTCCAAGGTAATTCACAGTTAAGCTTGAAAGCACTTTCATATAAACTTGTTGTGTTACTGTTACTGGTCTCATCACAAAGGGGCCAGACAATTTTAAATCTGGAAGTAGACAGAATGAGATTTGAAGAGGATTCTATAGTATTTAAGATGAAAACATTGCTTAAACATAACCAATTGGGTCAACCACCTGACTCGGTGAGGTTCTATAAATATTCAATTGACAAAAGAATATGTGTTGTTAAAACAATAAAATGCTATATGTTAAGAACAGAGAAGGTAAGAAAAGAAAATACACAACTTTTGCTCTCTTACATAGGGCCGCACGGACCTATTTCTAGGGCAACCTTGGCCCGTTGGACCATTGAGGTGTTAAGATTAGCAGGAATACACACCACTAAATACAAAGGTCATAGCACCAGAGGCGCATCTGCATCCTCGGCAAAAGCCATGGGGGCAAATTTAAATGCAATTATGCGAAATGCTTCCTGGTGAGACAGCACTAGTTTTGCAAGGTTTTACCATAAATCAATTGATGATCCTGGTGAGGTACAAAGAACAATTCTGAGCAGAACAGTGCAGAGAAAATAAACACCAATGGTGGGTGTATTGAAGAAATAAGATGATAAGCTAGATATATAAAAAGTTATAATAAGCGAGCTATATATATATACATATATATGAGATAATGATTAAATAATAAAATTAAGTTGTTGGAAAATAAATAAAAAGACGCAGTTGGGATAAATGAAAATAACTGAGATATGAAAAGTACTTTTCTGTAAAGAAACGTTCATTAACAAGAAGGGTACAAAAGGTATTTAGATGCTTGTTAAATTACTGATAGTAAATTACTGATGGTAACTACAATGTTACAGTAGGCTGACAGAGTAGACAGCGGTGCGAAAGAGAACAGGGAAACAGAAAGAAAGGGGAAGAAAGTAGAGGGGAAAGAAGAGTCAAAAAGAAGGTCGGTACACAAAAAACCATGCTTCAAAGACTCTCCCCTGATACTTAACTTCCGGTGTTCGGAAGATGAAGTAAAAATTTATTAGTTATACTAGACTTACTTGTAAGTTGAAATATTACTAGGATTCTTACGAATCTACGAGTACGAAGGTAAGGATCAGGGGCCCACCCTCCCACACCTATAAGATGAGAAGGAGCAACCCAATAACTTGAGTTTAAAGATAAAAGATCAAGGGTTGAATGGAAATTATAGGAATATTTTTAAGGGAGTTAGGGGTCCTGCTCCTGGTTTTAGGTTTTTTGCTTATCTCCAACTACGAAGACTGAGGCTACTTCCGGCCTGTGCGAGCTTGTCCTCTCCCCTGATCCTTACCTTCGAATTCGTAGATTCGTAAGAATCCTAGTAATACGTCAACTTACAAGTAAGTCTAGTATAACTAATAAATTGATTGTTATAGTCTACCTCACTTTAGTTTACAGTGCCTTTTATTTTAAATGGCAAAGTTTTGAGATATTTGAAGTGTAAACATGCAAAAGTAGTTTCGGCAAGGACGTCAAAACTCCATATGCTTAATAAGTACATCAGTATCTAAGTTAGATATGTCAAATCAATTCTAGATAATTGTTTTGGTTTTTGCAATTTGATGCTCAATGTTCCCCTTTAAAGTTTTAATGGAGTAATACTAATAGGGCAGTCGGGCACAGAGGAGGTTGAGGTCGAATTGGGAAGCTGGTTGGTTGTTGGAGTTTTACATCCTGGTAACATCTAAGGTCATATCAGGACGGGTACCGATTTGTGACAATGCGCAGTCATGGCGACTTTATAGTGCTGCCCCACTGGGAGACCAGGACGCCAGCATCATGACCTGATATCCCACTGTCACATTATCCTGACACTGAGCCAACCAGTCCTTGCCCTATCCTAATAATGCTGAGCATGTGGGTAGGAAGTGGTGAGGTAACCTTTTCGGGTGTCAGTGGTTACTCAATCAGCGTGTCTATGTGATGTGACAATTGTTCTATTACCTTTCTTCTTTGTTTTTGTGATTGATAAAAGATTCACCCCACACTTGTAGTACATGGGTGAACGACAACATAGTCTAAATACTGGCGAAAATAGCTTTAGTATGGAACAGGAAGTAGAATCCCTGGTTCCAGTATCAAATTGCTACATATATTGGCACAGAGTTGGTGAAATGAGAGAGACTGCAAAAACACAAGATGGCAGTGATAGAACGGTGTCGATTTTACTTTAAAAGTCTATGAAAGTACATGTTTTATTATATTTTTCAACTCAAAAGTAGGGGGTAAATATGAAGATGTATATAAAGAATATATTTTGCTTCTTAAAATAAGAATTTATCAGCTCAGTTCATTTCCCCAGCATGTCAAAATTCTTCGCCAGCTTTTATATAAGGTTGTTTTTCACCCCTACTACAAGTACGGGGTGAATCTTTTATCTAGGTAAGTCTGAGTGTGTGGTGAAGACTGGCCAGCCAGTGTGCGGGACACAGGAGGAGGGTTGTGTGTGGGGAGTGGTGTGTGATGATTGGTGGAGTGGAGGCCCAGCGGCGAGGTTGTGGAGTGAGGGGGACCGGGTGTGATGGCCGAATCGGTAGAGCGCCCGCCTCGCATGCGGAAAGTCAGGAGTTTGGTTCCCAGTTGAGTAAAACCAATGACTTATCAAATTGGTACTTGTCGCTCCCTTGCCTGGTGCTCGGCATTAATAGGATAAGGTAAAGACTGTCAGGATAATGTGACTAAGTGGGATATCAGTTCATGGTGCCAGGGCCTGATTTCCCAGTGGGGCAGCACTACAAAGTCACCATGAGTGCACACTGTCACAAGTCGGTACCCATCCTGATATGACCTTAGATGTTGTCAGGACATAAAACTCCAACAACCAACTAATGGAGCGAGGGGGAGGGCCGGAGCACAAGGTCTGTGATTGACAGTTAAAGGCTTCCCTAAAAACACCCAGAAGTTCAAGTAGCCCAAGCCAGGCCAACGCCAACCAGGATGAGTTGATTCAGTCCCAGACCAGCGAGCGGTCCACGGTTAGTCCAGGCTCAGGTTCCATCCAGTCCCATGTGTAAAAATATACAGATTTTCGGTTCGGATTTATATATTGGCAAAGAGCATTACTATTCTCGGGCAACGGAGTGGGGACCAGGATTATGTAACAGAGAAGCAATGGGTGGCCCACTCGTTGCGCTTGTGCTGTGATGTTCTTATTTAAGAGACGGTTAATGATTAGTGAAATGTCCCCTCCATGCACCAGAAAGAATGCAAGTGGAGGGGAAGGGCATTTTTAATATATGTTTATTGTAACTGTCTGCAACTACCTGTTACGAAGGTACCGATGGACAAGCACACCCAGCCATCCTGCATACATTATGGACACCACCTGCAGCTGAGGGTTGAGTGACAGCTGCCCCCTATTAGGGTGTCGCCACCCAGGCTGTAGAGAGTGTCTGATTGGCTGGCTGTGGGAGCCCAGTCACCTGCATTCCTTATACCTGACACACAGACCCCACTCTTGGCACTCTTGTCCAGGACTCCAGACACTCTGTCTGAGACTCCACTTTCTACACACAAACTAGCAGCAGCTATTCAAAAGCACTGAGCTGTTTGCAACAACCATGGGACTCAGGTTCAATGGGCTGTAGGCACTGATTCTTAGATACACCAGCAAGAGTCATGAGGATCTGTGTGGACAGTTAGTAAGGAGTGAGGGTGATAGGTTGCTAGTAGGTGAACAGGAGTTGATGCCAATAAAGCACAACTTCTTCACTGTCAATCTTGTGCAACTTGTCTTCCTTTCTTCCTTATGAGTTTGTTGAGAGGGACACCAGGTGGGAACTGACAGACAGTTGTCAGAACACACCTGGGGAGAGTAGTGATATCCGGGGCTCTGACGGCCGAGCTATGCATATATTACACAGGGTTGCAAACCCTTACGATTTCGCCCTAAGGAGTACAATATTTTATGTCCCCATCATCACCTTTCGCCGATCTTCCGGTTTTGTTGTGGTTCAAATTTGTTACAATTCCAGTTGAATAATATCTTTTTTCAGCACCGAGGCTGAATTTTCCAATGGAGGCAACCCTGCAATACCATTAATATAGTAATATTATATAAATCTGACGGATTATTGTGTCCAAAATGTATCACAGAGCATTTAAGATTTTAACATTTTACTGGGCGAGTACACACAGACCCCCCCCCCCCCCCCAATACAACATCCTTTAAGATCTTCCAGTTTTTCATTTTTCAATGATGGCTATCCTGCAGTCCAGGTTCTCATCAGTCTCCAGGCTCCATGGTCAGTCCTGGTCACTGCAGGTTCAGTCTGAGTCCGGTCTTCTTCGCACATCATCAGGTATTATGGGTGGTGACAGGCAGCATCGAGAGGCGGCGGCTGGGATGGGGCTGGAGTGGGGCTGAAGTGGGGTAGGGTTGGGGGTTCTGGTTGGGATGGCGCTGGGATGGGGTTTGGGTGGGGGCTGGGATGGGATGGGGCTGGGGCTGGAGTGGAGCTTGGGTGGGGCTGGGATGGGACTAGGGTAGGGCTGGTATGGGGGCTTGGGTGGGGATGGGCTGGGGTGGGGTTGGGATGGCGCTGGGGTAGGGCTGGAGTGGGGGCTTGGGTGGGGGCTGGGATGGGACTAGGGCAGGGCTGGGGTGGGGGTGGGGCTTGGGTGGGGATGGGGCTGGGGCGGGGCGGGGGCGGGGCTAGCGGGAGAACCGCGAGTCATGCCGTTTCAAGCTGTAGGATTTCACGGTGACGATCGTAACCGGTAAAGTGTCGTTACGGTGCTGGGGAAACTATGGAACCGAAATTCCGTTTCCCATCATATTAATAAAACACAAGGCAATTTAAAAATTAAAAAAAAAAAAAATGTTACAAACGGTTGTTTTCATTACATTGTAGATATATATATATATATATATATATATATATATATGTACAATTGCTGCACAGGAGTGTTCAAAATATACTCCTACCAAATTTAATTAACTGTTTCAAGAATGAGTACCCATCACCAATTTTACGGAACTGAAAAACAGTTACCCATGGGTTTCCATGAGTACCAGGCATGGAACCCAAAAAGTGTTTCCCATGAAATCTGAAATCCTACAGCCTGCATTTGAATGAATGTCCTCCGACTCGGTCAGTCCATCTGTCTCACACAGATAATGCTCATTACACTCCGTGTGTGTACATCAGTGTCACATAGAATGATACAACCCAATTAACAAGGACTATGTTCAGCACCACGCAACATCCATTACACACTCTGACATCGATTTGCTCTATAAATTGTTAACTCCCTTCGATACAACGCTACAGCTCATAGTTGGATGAATATAACCTTTTGCTAGAACACAAAAGGCACCAACCTTTATTATAAAGAAAAATGTTTTGCTTGCAGACAGATTCAATACCACACAGATACGCATTGGCTCCCCTGAGCCATTTACGATGCTGAGCACACTGTGGGCTGGTGGACAGGCCGAATCAGTAGAGCGCTGGCCTCGGGTGCGGAAGGTCGGGAGTTCGGTTCCAGGTCACTCAAGGTAGCATACAGTGGATAGTGCTGTGACTATGATAGGGAATACAACAGGCGTGTTATGAACGGTATAGACAATCAGATCACGACTGGACGTGATGGCCGAATCGGTAGATCGCAGGCTTCCCGTGTGGAAGGTCAGGAGTTCGATTCCTGGTCGAGTCAAACCACCGACTTACAAAATTGATACTTGTCGCTACTTTGCCTGGCTCTCAGCGTTACTAGGATAGGGTTTGATAGTTTTTTGTTTTACGTCCTAGCAACATCTAAGGTTATATCAGAAAAGGTACTGACTTGTGACAGTGCGCACTCATGGCGTCTCTATAGTGCTGCCCCACTGGGAGACCAAGCCACCAGCACCATGACCATATCCCATTATCTTGACACTTAGCCAACCAGTCCTTGCCCTATCCTAATAATGCCGAGCCCCTGGCTAGGAAGCGAAAAGTGTATATTTTTAAGTCATTGGTTTGACTCGACCAGGGTTCGAACCCACGATCCCACGGTCTACCAACACGGGAGACGGATGCTCTAACTCATTCGGCCAACCCGTCTGGTTACTAGGATAGGGCAAGGACTGGTTTGATCAGTATCAGGATAATGTAACTGAGTGGGAAATCGGGTCATGGTGCCGACAGCCTGGTCTCCCAGTGGGACAGCACTCTAAATTTGACATGAGTGCGCACTGTTACAAGTTGGTACCTGTGCTGATAATGACATTAGATGTTACCAGAACATAAAACTCCAACAGACAAACAATCAGAGCACTCCCACCCAAATAATGGTCACAGAACATGTTATGCCTCATATAATGTGGTACATGGAGACTGGGGTGCAGCTAGATAACAGATTCACCCTGTACTGTTCTGTACAGTAGGGGTGAATGAAAAGGTAGTCTAAATACGGGCAAAAACAGCCTTAGTATGGAACAGGAAGGGGGAATTCCTGGTTTCAGTATCCAATGGCTACTTATATTGGCGCAGAGTTGGTGAAATGGGAGAGAATGCAAAAAGACAAAATGGCGACCATAGAATGCAGTCGATTTAACTTTTAAAGTCTATCAAACTACATGTTTTATTATATTTTTCAAATCAAAAGTAGCGGGTAGAATATATTTTGCTTCTTAAATTAAGGATCTATCTGTTCATTTCATTTCATTTAATTAACCATTTCGCCACTTTTTCTTATGGGATGTTTTTCACCCCTACAGCAAGTATGGGGGTGAATCGTTCATCTAGCTGCAACAATCATTAATGTACATTATTAGCTAAGGTTGAAATGTTTATGCAACTCTCTTGCAGTGGTACTTATATTGATGCCTGGCGTGGAGTTGCTTCAGTTCCTGTTAGCTTGTTGGAGAGAAGGATTGATGAATGGTAACTATGTGTTCCTCACGATACAGGCTGACTTAGGTGAGTCTTAGAATAACAAATCTCAACTAATCTTCCAAGAAAGTCATGTATTTCATTTGATTATTACAGTTAACACAGTTTCTATTCATGCGTGTTGGCCAATTGAAAATATGGGCATTCCGAGTGCCATGACCCAGCATGTTTATACACCAGAAGTTGAAGTTGGTGCACCTCCTTATCCTTTAAGTTCACTTTGAACCTATAACCAGGTGCCATGCAGTTGTTTCTAATGTAAATTGCAGTAAAATTGCCTCAGTAAATATTTTACATTAAATAAAATACGACTTCCCGTATGCGTGTTCACCAGCTCCCCAACCCTCTGACACTGCTGAGTGTTAACTCTGAGCCGCGTTCAGGGTCTGCCTCGGAAGTGCCTCGGAGAAATTCTGGACGTCGCGCTAGTCTGAATGGTGTGAGCAGTCAGTTGTCTCGAAAATGGCGGCCTCCATAGGGGGCAGACATTTGCAATTGAAAAGAACAACTCTGATTGGCTGAAACCACTGAATCTGGTGGCCATTTTCGAGGCACTTTTTGCCGCCTATCTGAAAAGCAAGACATCTTGGGGTCGACTCAGAGGCACACCCTGAACGCATATAGGCCAAAAAGGTGTCAGAGGCATACCCTGAACGCGGCACTGTCCACATATGCCTTATCCTAATGGGGAGATTTTTGTTTGCATTACTCTCTGGTCAGATGGCGCACCATGCCGGTCCCATTTCTTGTGGAGGTGTAGGGGTGTGGGGAGGAATTGGGCGTGTGTGGTGGGGGTGTATGGGGATTTAGGGGTGTGTGGTGGGGGTGTAGGGGTGTGTTGTGAGTGGGTATTGTGGGGTGGGTTTGGTTGGGGTGTAGGTGTGTATGGTGGGTGTGTGGTGGGGGTGTATCTTTGTGTGGTGGAGGTGTAGGGGTGTGGTGTTGAGTTTGGTGTGTGGTGGGTGTGTGTGAGGATTTAGGGGTGTGTGGTGGGGGTGTGGTTGGGGGGATGTGTGTGGTGGGTGTGTTGTCGAGGTGTAGGGGTGTGGTGAGGATTGTGGTGTGTGGGGGTGTATGGGGATTTAGGGGTGTGTGGTGGGGGTGTAGGGGTGTGTGGTCAGTGGGTATTGTGGGGTAGGTGTGATTGGGTGTAGGTGTATATGGTGGGTGTGTGGTGGGGGCGTATGTTTGTGGGTGGAGGTGTAGGGCTGTGGTGAAGATTTTGGTGTGTGTGGTGGGGTGTGGGGATGTAGGGGTGTGTGGTGGGGGTGTGGTGAGTGGGTGTGGTGTGGTGGGTGTGGTTTGGGTGTAGGTGTATATGGTGGGTGGATGGTGGCGGCGTATGTTTGTGTGGTGGGTGTGTGGTGGAGGTGTAGAGGTGTGGTGATGATTCTGGTGTATGTGATGGGGGTGTAAGGGGATTTAGGGGTGTGTGGTGGGGGTGTAGGGGGGTGTGGTGAGTGGGTATGGTGGGGTGGGTTTGGTGGGGTGTAGGGGTGTGGTTGGATCTTAGGGATATGGTGGGGGTTGACGGTGTGTGTGGTGGAGGTGTAGGTGTAGGTGGTTTATGGTGGAGGTGTAGGGGTGTCTTGCAGAGCGGCACGTCACAATCATTAGCATCCCTAAACCCACACCACACGCCTACACCCCCAACACACACTTTCACCCCCACCACATCCCTAAACCCCCACCACACACACCTATACCCTGTACACCCCACAACACACCTATACCCCCACCACACACCTACACCACACACACCTACACCCCCACCACATCCCTAAACCCCCACCACACACATACACCCTCAACACACACCTACACCCCCACCACATCCCTTAACCCCCCCCCCCCCCCCCACACACACACACCTACACCCTTCTATCCAACCTGATGGCCGACTTGGAGGGGGAACGGGTACTGCCACATAGTGTATAACGAGAGAAATGGCTCATGAAAGGTTCCCATTGGTAACCATAATTCCCCTCTCCCCACCTCACCCCACTACTACCTGCGTGTATGTCGCAGGGACCACTGCTGTCCCACACACTGACCACGCTGTTCTGTGTTGCAACTACTGTATGTCCCCTCTGTCTCGCATGTACACTTCATCAGTTTTCTGGATTACTGCAGTATGTTTCATTTCCACCCTAGCAGGGCCAGGAGCCTGATGAATGGCTAATGGGCAAATAAGTGTTCACACTTCCTGTCTGCCATTCGCTATTATCAATGTCGATGTGTGCTTGTATTACACCTTCACACCCGTGTATGTGTTAAGGGAGCATTTTGTTTTGAGAATTTTGATTAGCAACAATTGCTAATCAATTTAGAATTTGATAGCGATCTACATAACTTGTATCATGATTTGTGACATGATACCGAACAAAATGTTCCCTCTACAGTAATGTTACACTTACAGGGAGCATTTTGTTTTGAAAATTTTGATTAGCAACAACTGCTAATTAATTTTGAAATTAATTTGCGATCTACATAACTTGTATCACGATTCGTGACATAATAACGAGCAAAATGTTCCTTGATGTTATCGTGTGATGCTTATGTGAATATTTTGATTTCTCTATGTTAGATGATGCCAACAATTCTGTTCAGAGACATTTCGCCATGGACGCTTACAATGGCATCATTGATATTCATGTGTCAACACCAACTGGGAAAGACTGGAAGTTATTTACAAAAAGAATGGTCAATTCATTCAGTGACCCTCACTTTTCTCACGCTCGGAATCCTATCAAGGCTGCAGAGGTGATATCTGAATTTAAATTATTATTAGTCCTATTCTTAGTGGAGATATGTTCAGGCTTTCACTTCCCCATCTTGTATTAAATTACTACATAATTGAAAACATAGAATACCTTCAAAGGACTTTGTCTATTTTATTACATACCAAAAGAAATGCCGCCCTACGTAAAAAGTACATTATTAAGCAGATCAAAACTGACATTGATGCGGACATATGCATTATAATTATGGATTAAATCTGACATGCACAGCTTGAGTGTGCTTACTGTTGGAGGCTATTACACGGACCAGTCTCACACTTGCAAGGCGCCATCGACAATTGCATCTAGCTTTGAGATGCAATTGACGATGGTGCCTTTTGTGTGCACCGGGCGCATCTAAGGTCATACCGTGACGGGCGCCGACTTGTGACAGTGCACACTCATGGTGACTTTATAGTTCTGCCCCACTGGGAAATCAGGCCACCGGCACCATGACCTGATATTCCACTCAGTCACATTATCCTGACACTGAGCTAATCAGTCCCTGCCCTGTCCTATTAATGCCGAGAGCCAGGCTAGGAAGCGATGATATACATTTGATTAGTCAATGGTTTGACTCAACTGGGAACTGAACACGCGATTTCTAACTCCTTAATCCGACCACCTCCCTAATTGGACCACTTTATGTCGGTCCCATGGTCGGTTGATTTAGGGAGGTTTTACTGTATATAGAAAATTATGTATATATATATATACATATAGAAAATGATATATGGGTCATTCTCTGAAACTGGGCACTAATGTGTGACATGGAATCCAGAAATGAAAACCTTTCAAATAATAGCAAAAAACATTCTAAGTAATAACAGAATCCATGTTCATATAAAGGTTTACATGTTGTGCATATGTCAGAGTTGAACAAAAAATCTATTTCGCTTTTTGATTTTGACCTTATACAAATTGAGCAATACATTAATAGCACTCTTATAACATGGAAATCAAGCACACATCCAGAACATCATTTTAACATACACAGCAAATTCAAACAAGATTTTATCGATTGCAGTTAAGCAAACAACATGTATTACAAGAAAAAGGTTGAAAAAAGTTAGGTTAAATGCATAGTATCAATGTGTGAATTCTCACATTTTCCTACTCATTAGCATAAAACCATACGAGCACATTTGTTATACATTTTGTAGGATAGATTAAGTACATGTAGAATTAGCAAATACTTAACTCGCAGAGGCAACAATAATTATTTGACTTGTTACTAAACAAAAGAAACTATTGATCATCACCATAGTAATGCGGAAATCAAATATGTGGTGCCTAGTTTCAGAGAATGACTCATATATACACCAGCAACATGAATATAATCAACTGGTAAGGTATTAGGGGTTTTGTAACTCTGTTAACTATCCATGGTCTCAGTGCAAGTGAATGCTTTAATCAGTGTATATATATTGTACAGATTATTCTATGTTCTGCCTCCTCCGTCTCATGTTCATGCTCATGACAAGACGAGACAATAATAGGTGGACTGGTGGCTGCCCCTTTATAGCAGGGATGAAAGACCTCCAGGATTTTGCGGATTTCCGCGATTTTTTATATTTACTGATTAATGTTAAACAAAATGCCAAGGAATCAGGATTATATGATTTGGTTCATTCGAATCCCATTCTTATAGAGGGAATGCACGTGACGTCATCACTCAGCAGTCAACGGCCATCCATCTTGGATTACGAGTACCCTCCCTAGCCATGTTGTGAATGCATGCAGATGCAGTAAAACAGATTTTTGTTGTGTTCTGGGAGGTTCTGGGCAGTTTACATCCAATGTGTGTACTTACAGAACTTTAGCAACAACTTCTGAGGCCAAACTGCTCAAAACAAATAATCCACCAAATCAGTAAATATGCAGTGTGGGCAGTTGCAAGCCTTCTGTATGTAATCCAACATGGCCATCGAAAGTTGTCTTCTGACATCATTACACTCCCTCTATATGACATTAGATGTTTCTAGAACATAAAACACAACAAGACTGAGTTAAGTATAGGCGATAATATAGCCACAGCAAGTATATTTGAAACCTGAGTTGTGGCTTTTTTAAGTGATGCCCGAACAGTGCTAATCCTATAGGAGAATATCCGCATTTTCGGGGAAATTCGCCGTCTGTGTAATATACATGGCTTGGTTCTGCTGGAACCCGCTAGGTGGCGCCAAGGTCGCGGCCCGATTTCCGCTTTTTTGGCTGGGATGCCACTTTCATCCCTCTATATGTCATATGCAGTGTTTGTACAGAGTCGGATTATCCGATTTTCGTTGGATATTCACGTTTTTGTCGGATAAAGTCCGATTTTCGATAATTTGAGTGAGTACTTTTGCATTATTTTTATATGAATCCATCGGATTTTGCTTATATTTCTTGGTCAAAACTTAATTTGAATGTCATAAATTCTTTGGAATGTTATTGTAATAAGTTACTTTATTCAGAATATATATTGTTAATTATCTGACAGCTTTTTTTTTTCATCCTTTAAGTACTGGAGTAATATTAAGATTTTGGTGGCCCAAAAGTAGGATTTTTATTTCTGCTTGGCACAAACACTGCATATGTCATTTCTTGAGGGTACCACGTTGTTATTATATTGAGGGTAAATTAATGCTGGGTTCTAAATTAAGCACTGACCTGAATGTTGCTATTAAAGGTGGATGTGCAGGCTCTATTCTTGTATGACTCCGTTCTTGCCTGGGCGTTTGGCATGCAAAGATCTGGTAAAGTTGACGACGGCAGAGCAATCACTAACGCGCTCAAAAACCGTAAATTCCAAGGCAAGTCATTAAGTTGCATTCATGTTTATTATTATTATGCCATTCCTCATAATTTCTCTAGAATTCCAAATAAAGTGGCAAATGTTAAGGGAACTATCAACATTGCATATCTTATGTTTATCACGATTAATTAAACCCGGTTATAGATGATTTGTTTTGATCTCACTGGCAAACTTTTATGAAACAATTGATTTTGACCAAAGCGAAAATAATAACCGTGAATCACAAATGGACAACTTCCGCTTTATTCCTGGATTTTTCGTACCAAACTAACAGACGTCGCGCTTTTTGTGTAGGAGCCGAAAACGCCTCCAAGCCTTCAAAACGGCCGTGGGTATCAGCCAATCAGAGCTCTTCTTTCAATTGAAAATGGCTACAGGAAGTGCATGCTATGGGGGGAACCATTTTCGAGGAACACAAATGCTAAAACGTCGTTCAGAGTAGCGAGCCATGCAGGGATGAAAGATTGCGCGATTTCGCGGATTTCTGGGATTTTTCCTGTAATCTCCCTACTGCAATCCCGCACCACGATCAACGTATAGGACCTACTAATACGTTGTGCAAACGCCACAGCACTATAAGTGTATACTAATACGTTGTTTCACACTGCAGCACCATCAGCGAATACTAATATGTGGTGCAGATGCCACAGCACTATTAGCGTATACTTGCACCTCACCACCAATATAAAAATTGTGAATCCAAAACGGTTATTCAACCATGGGATTGCGAGTTCATTACAAATATTTAATGCCATATTACTATAAAAACTGACACTAAATGTCAAGAGAGCGAATGCCCGTGCCCATGAGAACTCTAGAGTGACACAAAGTGTTTATAAAATAATAACGGATGAAACGACTTCCCGGTTCCTAGGCTAAATAAACCATCACAAACAATACAGTTTTATGTTAACTGGGACATCCAATGGCAATGGTAATATATAAATAACATAGCCGGCAAAAGTATCAACCTAATGTTTTACCCCCTTTACCAGTGATCGGCGCACCAGTTTAACCGTTACCTAAAGCTAAGATTCCATATATAGTCCAGAGACTGCCACAGAGACCTGTATACAACTGCTGAAGAGAAGAATTGGGTTTGAGTAATAGACATATATAGCTTTAAAACTTCACTAGGTGGAATTTTGAAAACCCGTGCAAAACCCGGAAATGGACATGTTTTCAAATGGCCACCCATAGCAACCGGGTGGAACTTTTAATGATTATAATTCCAAAGTTATTTCGCCTAGAAGAATGGATTTGGGGTATTTCCTCACCAAATCAAGGCAATTTGAGTCATTAAAGGGGTTTTTAAGGTTGCCTGAAGTCTAGGTCACCAGAAATCCAAGATGGCCCCCAGAGCAACCAGTTCAATATTTCAAACAGTCATAACTTTAAAGGTATTTCACCTAGAAGGATGAATAATGTGTTGTTACCCACTAAATCTATGTTGCCCGAGTCATTAGAGGGAGTTTCAAGGTTGTTAGAAATCTATGTCACCTGGAAATGCAAGATGGCTGCCCATAGCAACCAGTAAAATAGTTTCACTGGCTGTAACTATGAAGGTATTTGACTTAAAAGGAATGAATAACATATCTTTCTGATGAAATAAAGGTTTCTTGATTCATTAGGTGAGGTCTAAAGGTGGCCCAATGTGCAGCTATTGAAAAGCCAATATGGCCACCCAGAGCAACCACTACAAGATTACACATAGTCATAACTTGGGACACTCACGGCAATGGTACAATGAATAAACTTATTTCATTTTTAGTCAATGCAACTGATAATCATTTTTTAAGCCATATAATGGTTAATTTTTATTCCAATGAAACTGGTGGCTTACTAATTATATAAGCAATGTTAATTTCCCAGTACATACTACTTATTTTGAAATTCTGATTCCTGTGACATGTGATATACTACACATTGAAGTCCTGCTTTTGTACATTTACAGCATTTGGCATTGCATTTGCAACCACATTTGCACACAATAAGCTCTTCAGGTGGAAGGGGCTTCAGACCTTTCACTGGCAAAATAGTGCCACCATCAGAAAAAAGCCAGCCATGGTGAGTTGGATGTAGAACCGTGATCATGGAAGAGATTGACCATATTGCATACAATGACAAATTATCTCTGAATCTGATTACGAATTACACTTGATGTAGGTGACAGTTGTCCCAGAGACTGATGTAGCACCCTTAGTGTGACTAAGCACCCTTAGTGTGACTATCCAGTCGGTGCTGGTCAAAGGTCCGACATGTTGTTTTACATCCAGCACCAATCCAAACATGAGCTAGGTATTCCTCTACTTTCTGTAAACAATCCTCGCTAAATTCATTGGACTCTGCAAAGTTTTCCAGGTATTTCTCAGGATCAAATGGGAATGCAACATGCTTTCTTCCAATTTTACTAAGAGCATCATCTCTAGTTATCACATGCACTTTCACTAGGTTTTGACAAACTACGGCCAATCTTCTAAGCAAGAATATGAAGTGGCAGATGTCTCTTTCGCTCACCCAAGCCAAATGCCACCCAAAGCTCATGCCGACTATGTTCACGCCACTGAGTGATAAAGTGTAGCAGTCTTACTACTGTATCAGATCTGTGCACCTTCCGGATTTTTCCGGATTGCAAGGGTAAAGACGGAAATACGGTTTCTTGGCCTTTGTTCTGGAAATTGGTCTTTTTTTTATCACACTAACACCCATTAATTTTTCTTTAAACACCCAACAAAAAACCCATAAAACCACAAACATTAAAAAATAACATCTTTCAGATAAAACTAAGTATTGCACAGGGCTGTAATAGGCTTGTGGTTTTGAAGGGAGATTATTATCAAGCATGAAAAGTTTGCTTGTGGATATTATGTAATTGTTTATTTTTCATTGTAAATGTGTTACTGAAAGTCATTCAAGAATACGGAAAATAGCTTTAACAATACGGAAAGTTGTGAGATCAGGTGCACAGGTCTGCTGATGATGGCCAGAACTTGTCAATCTCCTGTGCTATTGAGACATAGGGTCCAATGAATGGCATATCAACAAATCTACCATTAGTGCCACATTGAGTTGTTTCATCCACTTTGACAGAGGATTCCAGATGGCTGTCAAATACAATGTGGAGGCTTGTTCTGGTATATACAGCTTGTCCTGCAGACAGTACACATCTTATAGCATTTGCAAATATCCCAAAAGAAGACCGGTTTGTGAACGAGTGGATTTTAGACATGAAGTCCACTATGATAGCTTCTTTATCTTTCGGGAAGACCATATCTTCTTGCTGTAAATGCATCTCAATTTCCACCACAATATTGCTCTTCTCTGGTTTTGAAGCTATATTGCCTTCAAAGATGATAGAAGATGGCAGGATATCATGCAAATAGATTAATGACAATGGCGATCCTCGCTCTTTCGCAATATCAATGTCTTGCTGAGCAGCTGCCAATATCTTCTCAGAGACAACATCAGTAGATGCACTGGTGTCAGATTGTGATTATTCTATTTTTGTTGTGATGGGTGTATTTATACTGCTCATAATGGTTAAGTCTAATGACTTGTTTTCGCCGCTTGACAGTACTAGTCTTGTGACTCCCCTTCTTTTTATCAGTTTCAGTTGTTGTGTAGCTAACTACTGCATGCATTCTTTCTCTGTTTGTAAGCATTCTCCCACATCCTCCAAACCTCTGTGAGTTTGTTCGTTCTACAATTGGATAATTGTTTGGCTACCAATAGTTAATTTCTCTGAATGTCTTCACCTTGCTGTGTTAGTGGTCATTAGGTTTTGATTTAAAGTTTAAAGTTTACCTTTTCTATGTATCATGCATAGCATCTATACCCTATAAAACTTTGCTTGAATTATCAGTGTATTTTCTATTTATTTATTTATCTATCTTTTCTTTTCTTAGTCCTCTCAAAGTATCTGGTTTGTGGCTCTGTTTATTATCAGTCTGGGGCCATCACTACCTCTTGTTGCCTTTTTTGTTACCTGCACCCTCCCATGCTTCCTTGTCTCCCTGAATGCTACTATTTGAAATGTGCTTTTCTCCTGTCATTTAGTGTGTTGACTCTTGCTTTCCTATGGAGATCATCAGTTGGGTGGCTATGTTCCACTTTCAGACATAGCTTAAGTGCTCTATTCTGTAGTCTTTGTAGTTTATCCAACATTGTTGTTACCCCCATATATATTACATCACCATAGTCAAAGTATGGTGGTAGTATCCTACCTTTATAGATTTTAATAGCCATATTTGTAGATATAGTTTTTGTTGTGGAGAATCCCTTTCTGAACCCTCCCTGTTTGTCATTTAGTATTTTCTCACTATCTAGATGTTTCATGATGTGCTTGTACATTAATTTCTCTATCACCTTACCTGGCAGAGGTAGGAGTGATATGGGGTGGTAGTTGCCCATGTCCCCTTTGTGTCCACCCTTGTGTATTGGTACCACTGTAGCCTGCTTCCTGGCCACGGGAAAAATACCCATCTCAAATGAATTATTGATTAAGTCACATATAACATTTGGTATGGCTAGCATAGCATCATTAATTATTTTGGCTTGTAGGTTCTGTATTCCTGATGACTTTCCTAGATTTGAAGTCAAGACAGGTCAAGATTACACTGTTCAAGTGCTCTGTTTTCAACCTATGAGATCATGATGCACAACTGCAGATTCACTATGGTCCATTGAAGTATTATTTGTCATCTCTCTCAAGTTATTCGAGATGACAAGAACCTCATGAAAAATTGGTCGTAATGCTTGCATTGCGTTTGATTTGCAGTGGAGGGGACCCCCCTCTCTCCTTCATCTCACTCCTCTGACCCCCCCCGCGGGCGCTGCCCTACTGGTCCGCCGCTCCGTCCAGGGAGGAGTACAGCCTCACCCTCCGGATGCTCGAGCCCCACCCTTCTTTCCCTTCCGACTCCATCCCCACTCTCACCCATCACACGATCACATTCTCCGCGACAACCTGACGAATCGGTGGCCTACCGTCCGCCGTTATTCCGAGATGGTATTCACGTGGGATCGCGGACGGTAGGCTCCCTGACGGATGGCACGACCCGGTCGCCATCAACGCCATTCGCCTCGAGGCCCTCACCATCGCCACAACGACCGCGGCGGGCACGACCTCGACCCCCCGGGCCGCCGAATCAGCCCACAGCAAAAGCCACCCCGCACCTCGCCGCACCACTCAGTTACATCACCCCAGATGTCACTGCACTGCCAGGAGTCGCCGGAGCCGGTCACCTGACTCGCCCGGGCCTGACTCCCTCCGCGGCCCACCTCTCAGATGTCGCCGCAGTCGCACCTTCACATCTCGCCGCCTGCCCCGCACTGCTCGCCGCCCGCGCTGCCCCTGCCCCGCCCCTTGGGTGCGGGGCGGGTGGGGGTGGGGTGGGGGTGGGGTGGGGGTGGGGTGGGGGTGGGAGTAGGGGTTGGGGTGGGGATTGGGGGTGGGGTGGGTGGGTGGGGAGGTAACCCCTGGGGGGGCCTCGGGGGGTGGGGGGATGGGGGATGGGGGGGTATGGCGGGGTGACACTTATAAACTCTTAAACTAGAGATTCCTTACCTTCTACATTGTCCTTAACATTAAACTTGACATTTGATATCTACTTGCCATTTATACTTATTATACTGACGTTTATTCCTGCTATCATTTATTGTGAATAAATTGTTTTTCTCTACCCCGCCTCCTTGTTCCTCCTTTGTCGCGTATCAACTGCCATTAAACCACAACTGCTGTTTCTTGTCTGGCCCACAATTCCCCCATACCCTTAGATGCCCTCTGGATAGACTGATCTAACTTCATGTCTGGTATACTTCCGACTTTTAATTACAGTCCTTCAGGAAGGATTAACAATTTTTTTGAATATGACCTGACTGTGCAAGCAGCTCAGTAAACCTAGCAGTTCGCATTGCTCTTACTCTTCCCAAACAAGGCCGTCCTTAGTTCCACTGAAGCTGCCGTCACCTCACCATCTACCTCACGATCGTGCTGTGTGATCCATGACCAGAACCCCTCCCACATCAAGGATATGATGACATCTGACACAATCAGTAGGCTTTGGAATGATCTTACATAATGCGAGCCTTCCAAAGCAGAAATTAGGATCAACTTGCCAAATACCTTTGTCTCAATAAACCTATCTTCACTACCAGAACCTCACAGATATGGTCCAGTACCTTCACCCAAGGAAACATCCCCATCATGCCATGTATGAACAAGGGAATCATAGGGGAATCCCATCAAAATCCCATCAACCATGTGGATTTCTGTGAGTTCTTATTAGCTAATAAGGGCCATTTTATCATGCTATTTTATCTATCCATTATTCCCACAACATCTTTGGAATATACTTTATCATTATATAATGTAATAATAACAAAATTCTTCAAATCACCATGTAAATCTGACCAAAGCATCCTAACAGCTCTCCACTTCTGACATGGATCCATTGAGATAAAATATCTAGGGTGAATATATGATAGCCATGAAAAGCCAGTATCATGCCAAATGTGTGACCCATCGTATATGTTTGGGTGTGTGTATGTGTGTGTATATATGTGTATGTGCAACATTTGGAGTATCAGGTACTAAGTTAGAGTAGAAAAGGGGCTTTTGACACCCTCTAATTAGGACAAATAGTCCATGACATATGGCCGTGGAGGATATTGGTTGGTTGCTATGGGCAGTCGTCTTGGATTCCAGGTGACCTACATATCTGACAACATTCAAACCCCTTCCAGTGACTCGGGCAACATAGATTTAGTGGGTAAAGATACATTATTCATCCCTCTAGATCAAATACTTTTAAAGTTATGACTGTTTGAAATGTTTAACTGGTCGCTAGGGATGGCTATCTTGGATTTCTGGTGACCTAGACCTCAGGCAACCTTAAAATAAAAACCCCTTTAGTGACTCAGGTTGCCTTGATTTGTTGAGGAAAAACCCCCAAACCCATTCCTCTAGGCGAAATAACTTTGGAATTATAACCATTAAACATTCCACCCGGTTGCTATGGGCGGCCATTTTTAAACATGTCCGTTTCCAGGTTTTGCACGGGTTTTCAAAATTCCACCTAGTGAAATTTTAAAGCTATATGTCTATTACTCAAACCAACATTGAAATTCTTCTCTTCAGCAGTTGTATACAGTTCTCTATGGCAGGTCCAGGACTAATACGTGGCATGCGGCATGCAGCATAGATACCCACGCCGTTTTCTTTCTTTTTTACTCCAAATTTGTGAAGGAATGTCAAAGTTGCAGGTATACTCTATGGGAAATGGAGCCGCATTTGCACCGATCGGTACATGGACCGATCCACTTCCCACATTCACATGCTTTTCCATTTTTTCCCGCATTCGCATTTGCATTCACATACCATGTATATGGAATCTTAGCTTTAAGCTAAGATTTCATATACACACTAAGCTAAGATTCCTTCACAAATTTGTAGAAAGAAAGACTGAAAGTCGCATCGGTAGCTATCCTGCATGCCGCATTCACATTCGCATGCCGCATATATGGAATCTTAGATGTATGTGGCATGCGATTGCGAATGTGGCATAGATACCCATGCCATTTTCGGTGTTTTTTCCTCCAAATTTATGAAGGAAAGTCAAAGTTCTTGTTGTTTCCTATGGCAAACGCAGCAGCATCTGCATTTGCATTTGCACTGATTGGTCCTCGTAGTGATCCACTTGCCACATTCGCGTTCACATTTGCATTCGGACATATGGAAGCACCCCTGTCTATTTACATGCTTTGCCAATTTAAAACAATCGAAAAGCATGTAAAGGCACAGTATGCTTCCATACGCCCGAATACGATTGTGAATGCGGCAAATGGATCGACCCATGGACCGATCGCTGCGAATACGAATGCGAATGCTGCCCATTTGCGATAGGAAACAACGGGAACATTGACTTTCCATCACAGATTTTTATAAAGAAAGATCGCATTGGTATCTATGCTGCATGCTGCATTTGCATTCGCATTAATTAAACTCAAATAAACTCTTTTCCTCCAACCTATGTCTCAGGCTTCCTCTATCCAAATCACGGCGTGATTTTGTATATATATATATATATATATATATATATATATATATATATATATATATACGTGGGTGTATGTAAAGGTTTCACTATAACTGCTTCGAATAGGGGAAGCCGGAGACCGAGTGGGAGGAAAGGTTAATGTTTATTACATGAAAGGCACAAGGGGGGAATCAGTCGACGGCGTTGATGTCGAGGGAACCTTCCTCAATCGCTGGGACCTCTGAGGCCGCCGGAGCTGACCCTTGCGCAGTAATCCTTCAAAACCGAGCATAAATGAGAGCCAGGCAGGCCGGGACGAAGAGGACGATGGCCTACGACGGCGACCTGATAGTCTTGGACGAGGAGATGGCGACTCGGAGCTGGCCTGGCGCCGGGCTGAAGTCCCCCCGTCGCACTGTATGGGGTCTTCCCACCCGTTGTGGGAGGGGGAGAGGAGGTTGGATTGATGCATCAGGTTGAAAAAAGCTATTATGATCGTGGCACAGGGGAGCACATCGCGGTGTCTCTGGGCGCGGAAGTAACTGTGGAGGTGGGCGATCATAGCTGGGTTGATCGACGGGGCATGGTGCACCAGGGCGGCAAAGAGTCTTTTCCCACCCTTCTGGACCTTCTCCATGAAAGGCGCGTCAAAAGGAGCGGGGTCGCCACCTGCCTCTCGGACCCAGAAGCATGCGCTGGAGAGCACGTTGGCCACTGAGGATGGCGATGGTAGGAGGCGATGGAGGTGTGCGATGAACTGCGTGACGTCGTAGGGGGATGTAGTCAGTTGGTCAACGTCCCTGTCAAGCTTTGTCTTCCGGTTATGGTTCCTCCAGGTGGTCGGGGCCAGCGCCGCATGGTGCAGGGTCATCGTGTGTGCGTGCGCGCCCTCATCAAAATCTGGAAGTATTCGAGGTCATGTGAGAAGATATCGGGTAAATGGTGTACCCTAATATGGTGAGCAGCAGCTCAACCCTGGGCTTGTGTCTTATCGTGATGGTGGATGAGCCGATTGAAGTGAGCAGCCAAAGCTTGCGGGCGCACACGCCCACGGTGACATCGGAGGGCTGCCCAATGTCCAGGGCGCACGCGGAGGCGGCGTTGTCGGCGTACAAGCTAACCACCATAGGTCTCAAGAGTCTGGACCACGAGGATGATGTTCACAGCTTCGAGCTCGTAGATGGTGGGGTAGGAGAGGTCGACGATGATGCACCTCTTGTTGCCTCTTGTCGGGTGTCGATTTCGGCCGAGTCATGATTGGTCTGGACTGTGCCCATGGAGTGAAGGGGGGGACCTTGAAGGGCCCGAGGAGTGCACCGTGCTCAAGCTCCTCCACCACATACTCAGTTATGAAATGGGCGTGGGCGGGGTCCTCCTGGTGGTTGTGGAAGGTGGGCGTGGGGGGGGCCTTAAAGCAGAGTATTTAGCGTGGAACCCGAACTCAAGTTAGTTGACTAGCGTGGTGTCCGGGTGGTCAGCCTGGAGGGAAGGGCGACGCTAGCGGTCATAAAGTTTGGAAGGGCCGCGCCAAATGCTGCTGCATACTATGGGTACCGTCGCCAGTTTGAGCCGGATATCACGGGCCACATGCTGGCCAACGTCTTTGTATTCAATGGCCTTGTCGCACGACTCGGGGTCGCGATGACAGGCCGAGCATTGTTCTGTCTCAACGGTCAAGCGAATCCGAATGGCGTTGTAAAGGGGTGGGTGGGGGGGGGGGAGGTCTGTAGGTCACTGATGTTCGTCTCTCCCGCTGGAGTCGTGGTGGGGCACCCGGCTCCCCTCATCGAATCAACCACAATTTGGAAATTATGCGCCAATGGGCTAGCCCACTGAGTTAGTAGGTATCTAAAGCCCCGTTTACATACGGACCTTAAGTCACCTCAACTATTTCACCTCATCTAATCCACCTCGCAAAGCGGTCTACATGAGGCAAACTAGTTGAGTCGAATTAGCCCTAATTTGCCTCAACGGTGTGTTCAGACACCTGTTTTGAGTCGACTTCGATGAGGCGAACTAGGTGAGGCGACTTAAGGCCCGTGTGTGAACGGGACTTATGTCCGGGCATTGTACTCTCGTTTGTACTAACTGCCGACGGTGTACTCCATCGTTGGCTGGGAGTTCATAAGACTGTTTATGGGATCATATTGCTCCCTTCCCTAGACACACTAAGCTACCTTCTAGGAGGACGAGCTACTATCATATCTGATGCATAATGTATAAATGTGTGATGTGTTCTCGACTAAGAGAAATAAAGCTGCATAGTCTGATGAAAATATCAAATTTTCAAAGCCAAAACAATTATCTAGATTTGATTGTACATATAACTTAGATACTGGTGCACTTATTAAACATGTGTCATCACACAGAAGGGAATACAGATGCAATTTAAGAGAACCTGTTACTGCAGAGGCCTTATCGTGCCAGAGTTTTGGTGTGCTTGCCAAAATTAATTTTGCATGGTTGTACTTCAAATATCTGCAAAGTTAACCATCTAAAATAAAAGTTACTTCAAACTAAAGTAAGGTAGTCTATAGCGATCAATCTAATCTATTGTTGTGGTGTTCTCTGTGGCGGAGTGGTTAGAATGTCTGACTTTTCTAGGTCGGACTCCTAATCTGAAGGTCAGTGGTTCGATTCCCCGTGACCCCACCTCTGCCAATTTGGATTTTCACTGCTGTGTATAACTTACAGCGACATCAAAGGCCAGTTGCTCTCATACCATGCCTATGTGGTGTGGGAGGTTAAAGATCCCTTGGGTCGGTAAAAGTGTAGACTCAGGCTTTCTATCGACAAACTGTCTAATGGTGAAAACAAGTCTATTCAGACTTATCCATGATAGGCAGTATAAATCTTCAAGAAGAAAAAAGAAAAAAATTTATCTCAGAAAATGACAGAAACTCTAAACCATCGGACTATGCAACTTTAATAGTGTATAAAGAAGTTGATGCTTGTACGGTTATAATGAGGAATACTTTGAATGGTGAATGAAGGCAGCGAACCCATCGGGTTGACAGTTAGAGCAAACGGCTTTATTACTTACTACGAATTATCAATATAGGATGTCAGTAACACTCATGTTGTCGTATAATAAAGTTTGATACATACATAATAGCATAAACACTTGCATTACTTTATTAATTACGTAAATGCCCTAAGGTACATCGGAGCGTGCCCCAAACATGTCTGATGGGTCAGAACGCAGAGGCTTGAACATCTCCCCTCGCTAGGAGAGTCACCAAGGAGACTGGTGCGTCTCCTAGCGACGAGATGCAGTAACAACCATTTCCCCTAGCTTGGTCCCCCGCCCGGAACAAGCAGTACTTAGGCTTGGCACAAAACATTACCGCATCGGACCATACAGTAAGACCTCTCTAACCGACCACCTCCACAGATCAACCACTCCCCGATATCTATCGCTTTACTTGGGTCCTAAACGATCGCCCATACAATACCATTGTAATGATTTTAAAAAAACTCCATAAACCGATCATAAATGGACCATTTAAAATAGGTCCCATGCTCTTCGGTTTAGAGAGGTTTTACTCTATATGGAAGACCTGTAGGGAGGGACTAGTGTAGTTGTTCCTCTGTGCGGCATGCGCTACTCTGCGGCGAATCGTCGTCAAGGCGTTAAGCCCATAGGCCATCAATTTATTAAGCCTATGAGGTATCCCAATACCGGCATCTATTATTGGAACGATATTTACATTCCTTAAATATATATAATTAAGCACAATGAACACGACAGAATAAATTAGGAGTGGGCATTTTTATCTTTACGATTGCCTTATAACAGTCCTTGCTAGAGTATATATGAAGGCGAGGGTAGAGATCGTTAGCCCTATTGATACATCATTATTGTAGGGCGGGAGGGATGGCCAGAATTGGTAGTGGTGTGACTTGACGTTCACATTGAAGTGAGGATTGTTTAGGCCTGCACCTATATATATAGTGTCAGTCAGTTAAGCTGCTAAGTGGTGCATCAGTAGTGTCCATATTTTACTTGGACGTAAACCCACTAGTCGGCGACATTAATACATAACATAACAATGGCAATTGTAAGGACAAGATGTTTCAACACCACGAGGACTAGGAACAGAGAGCGTGTATATAAACAGATGAGAGGGACAACTCCCATACTAGACGTGTAACAGCTGCCGACTGTGGCGCTCCAAGTGGTGGTTGTTGAACAGTATATGACACAGCTGTCAAACTCAAGGCATTGTCGATGGCCGTGAGCAATCTTCGTACAGAAAAAGTGAAATATCTCTAAAACCACATGACCTAGACACAAACCGCTTGGAACACATATAGAAAACATATTTAACGATGAGACTATATTAAATTCATATGGCTAGGGTTCTGTATTTCTATTAATTTTGAATAAAATACACGTTTTGCACTACACGTACGGCAAACTCAAGGCATTGTCAATGGCGGTGAGCAATCTTCATACAGAAAAAGTGAAATATCTCTAAAACCACATGACCTAGACACAAACCGCTTGGAACACATATAGAAAACATGTTTACCAAAAGGATTATATTAAATTGATAAGGTTAGGCTTCTGCATTTCTATTAATTTTGAATAAAAACAAATGTTTTGCACTGCACGTACCGGCAAACTCAAAGCTTGTTCAACACTAACCGCCAGGAACGCCACTGTAGCCTGTGTTACCAATTTTCGCGGGAGTTGTCCCTCTCATCTGTTTATATACACGCTCTCTGCTAGGAATCAACTGAGTTCATTCTTAGTTAACATTACTCACGTGTTCACGTGATGTCATCTCGGTTTGATGCTCTCGTGGCATGAATCGCAGGCCGCGATACCATACTCGTCTATTGACGATACTAAACTCACATATATTACATCTCCCCATTTTTTTTTGGTAGTCGAAGTATGTGTTACCGTCGAGTGTTATGCCGAGTAATGGTACCAAGAGGGGGAAGGTCCTCAGCTGCCTGTAGTACCTGGCCAAGTCGATGCACCAGAGGAAGGCCTTAGGCCAGGCGGGTGGTCTCGATACTTGGTAAGGTGTATGTGACCGGGTGTCCTTGGTAGTGCCCCTTCCGTATACCAGCGTTGACGCTCATGCCCAATGGGTAGCTGAGGTCGACGATGACCCAGCGTTCGTCTGTGTTCTTCTTCGCACAGGTCATCATCAGGTTCGTCTGGGCCCATGGGGTCAAGGGGGAGTCCTTGAAGGTTCTGAGGAGAGCTCCGTGCTTCAGCTCCTTCATTATGTATTTCTGTATCCATTCGGTGTTTGCTGGGTCCTCCCGATGATTCACCACTAATGGTACTAGTGGTGCGTCGGCCGAGGAAGTCCAGGAGCTGGTCGTTGTGGTAGCCATACAACAGCTCCCTCCATGGTCCATGAGATCAGAGGGAACTGGTATCCTTGCAATCATGTGGTTTGGTAGGCCGGTTTTTCGGACAACGTCATAAATGTAGCTATATGTGTCATTGCACCAGATAGTTGGCACGGAAGTGGGCCAGATCCTAAGGAGGGTAGGTCTGTAAGATATTGGGGTGTGGGCCGGATGGTACGGGAGAGCCACACTGAGCTCTTTGTGGTGGGCGTTATCGTCGATGTCTTTGGTGGCGTGTGCCCTCTCGTCACATGTGAGGAGTGCATCAGGGGGTTGTCCGTTGTTGTCGTCTCCTTGCATTTTAGGGTCTGGTGGTGCCACACAGCCAGTCGGTTGTATGCAAGCGACGTGGTGTCGGTCAGGTGGTGGTGAACTACAACAGCTGCCATACGTCTGCCGTTGTCTTGTGCATTGTTCGTTGCTGGGGTCACGGCAGCGTGTGGAGGGTGAGAGTTGGTGGGGAGTGGCTGTATGTTGGCATTGGCTGGTACGGTGGGAGAGGTAGGCAGGCGTGTTGGAGGGGTCAGGGTGGGTGCACTGGGCTGGGGGTGTTGTTGGTTGGGGGGGTGGGGGGAGGTGGGGGGGAGTGTAGCTGGTGAGTGTAGCAGAGACTTGCCGGGGCATGTCTGCGGGTGGCTTCCGGTCTGGGTGGGGGGCAAGTGTGGGGTGAGGGCTTGTGTGGGGGTTGGGGTTGGGGTTGAGGGGGTGAGGGGGAAGTCGCTAGAGGGGCGGCAAGACGGGGCGCGCTGTGAGTGGTGCAGCCGCTGGGTGCTCCGGGGTGCCGCCGTGGCGTGTGAAGTCTGGCAGCAGCCAGCGACGCTTGGGTCGTTAAACCGGTGAGGGGTGTCGTCGATGACCACGGTTAACAAACAACCCATTAGCGTCTGAATGGTTGTTAAAGGTGAAGGTCCGTTGGCAATGTGAGCTGCTCACGGGAGTGCGTCCGTGGGGGGTCGCATCCATTGGGCGTCTGCTCCCACGGGGGTTGCTTTTGGCAGGAGTTCTCGGTGGCGTGCATGAGGTGTGTGGGTGGGGGTTGACCGACACCACGTGTCTGGTGTGGGATGAATTGGTGGTCCTTTGGTTTGGGAGGCTCCTGGTGGAATATATTAATTTAAGGGTCGGTGAGGGTGTCCGTTGGGTGCTGGCTTCTGCTTTGTTTTCGTCCTCCTGACCAGGGCCGCTTATCGAAAACCCGACTTGTCACTGTCGTCCGTCTCGGGTGCCGCCGCTTGTTTCTCAAGTTGCCTCTTTTTATTGTTGCAATCTTGCTCTTTGTGGGGGTTGGATTTTCGGTACTTGTGTGCGCACCACGCACATATATGTGGGTGAAACGGTCACTTCCTTGCACGTGGGAGCTGGAGAAACCGCAGTCCGTGCTCCAGTTCCATCTGTGGCACGGGCGCCCATCGGTTTCGCTGTTGTGTTCGGGGCACTTGTACTGGGTGACGGAGGGTGTCGATGCCTGATAGTCGTTCCTGTATGTGCCTGTCCTGTGGTTGTAGTCCAGTTTGGCACTCCACTTTTCCTCCTCTTTCCTGATTCCTGACAGGCATGCGTCCCGCTGCAGATCTTTTCCCCTGGCTGTCCTTCCAGCCTCTCGGGAGGTGGCCGTCGTCAATCATGGTGAAAACTCGTTCTGACCATGCCAGACAGGTGTGCCACTGCCACTCCGTGGCCATGGTGAATATTTGATCTTGGTGGTCAAGCATGGGTTTGATCCAGGCGTGGGGAACTGCTGGGTCCTTCCTTATGCGAGACAGTGCCACAAAATATTTGCGCCACATGCTCTTGCCTAGCCCCACTCCTCCTTTGCGCTCATCGCATATAACATAGGTGTGGGGAATCAAGGGCTTCCTACCTCTCTTCTTCTTGCATTTGCGTCGATTATGGCGTCGACCACCTCTCGGTGGCGCGCATCGTCTTCAGTGGATGTTGCGGTGGTATTTCTGTAAGTCTCCTCCTCCTGGACGGTCGATTGTCCGAGCTTGAGCATCGTCGGTGGTGCCTTTCAGTTTTTGTCTTGGTGCGTCGTGTCTCTGGAGCGTGCCCGAGATACTTGACCACGTGGTGAATCGGTTGACGCGGACAAGTCCTGGGTGGCGTACCGTCCGGCCACGTGTCCATCATGGGGGGAGCGGCGGGGCGGGGGGGGGGGGTGCGAGTAGACCTTTTCCTTCCTTTTCGTGCCTCAAGCGCATGCATCTGGTCGATCATAGTCTTGGCGAACTCGGCTTGCTCTTCCAGCGAGCCCGTTACTGACTGTCATAGCACTTTTATTTGTGCTACCGTGGCGCCGCAGTTGTCTGACAGGCCTTGGTTTTCTTGGTTGGTTTGGGTTTGGAGACAACCGATCGTGGGGGTCTGCATTGACGCGGAAGGTCGGTGGTGGCGGTGTTGTGGGAGGCGCTGATCTTGCTACTGTGTCTCGTGGAGGTGCTGGTGCCAGAGGCGGTAGCCGCGGTACGGTGGGTGGTTTTCCATTGTGGCATCTTGGCTGGAGATCGGCGTTGCGGCGTTGCGGTGGATCCTGAAGAAAGGAGAGGTGTGGGTGGTCCGGCGTCAGGAGGTGAAGTGCCAGTCTGGCGGGGCGGAAGGAGGAGGAAGGGGAAGGAGAGGCGGGGGGGGGGGGGGATGGCAGCTGGGAACCAGCGGAGGGTAGGGCGCCCTGTCGCCACCTGGAGCAGAGAAGGGGGGAAGGGGGAGTGTGGAACCGGCCACCTACCGGATTGTGTGGGGCGCTCTGTCCAGGCGTGTAGGGAAAGTAATGAAGGGAGAGTGGCCTGTGTCGAGGTGAATTACCCACGTTGCCCTACGCAACATGCCCAATTGGGCAGGGGACGCATTTACTGTTTCTAGGGGCATGTTACGGTAGTTGAGCAGTGATAGATTGTAAGCTATGTCATTTGCTTGTGCTTTCTTTAAACTTTTTTTGATCGTTTGGACGTAACATTAAACTTGCCTATTGCTTTGTGGGTAGTGTGGGTTTGATGTAATATGTTCAAACCCATATTCTAAAGCAAATTTACGAAATTCATAACTAGTAAATTGGGGCCCATTGTCGGACGTTAGTGTGTTCGGAATTCCGTGTGTTCCGAATATTTCCGAAAGGGCTTTAATTACTGTTGTGGTCCTTGTTGTTTTTAGTTCCCGGTGTGGTGGTTTCAGCGGGTTCCCGTGCTCAGAGGTGTCCCTCGCTTCTGCGCATGCGTCAGAATCTAATAAGGATGGCCGTAATCGATTAACACTACCCGGGTGACTCGGGTCATCCGAGTCGTCAGAAATTTCAAATAGAACACGGCGAGTGGAGTCGACAAATACACGTGCCATGTGCATAAAAAGAATAACTTAGATTAATTAAATGGAAATATAGGTAAACTGGGCCATCATAAAATATTTTAAATCCTATTTTGCTGTATTTTTATCGGTTATTAAAAAAAAAAAAAAGATTGTCCACCCGAGCGCGGAGAAGCGTATTCGATTATTCGACCCGAGTTTGTAGGATGTGCGCATGCGCCAATAAGTGGCTCAGGTGACCCGAGTTGATGCGAAATCCGCGCATGCGCAGAAGCAGCGCAGAAGCGAGGGACACCTCTGAGCACGGGAACCCGCTGAAACCACCACACCGGACTTCGGGAAATTTAGAATAGTATTCAATTGCCAATAATAAATATGTTTTATGTTGGATTTCGAATAAGTCTGTCCCCACCTTTTTAAATGGGGTTCCTGGGATGTTGTGTGAAATCACTGGTTCTGCATGAGGTATCTTTCAGTACGGTTGGCATGTGGCACATCGGCTTACTTTGTCTTCTATTTGCTTACTCATTCCTGGCCAGAACACGCCGTCTCGGGCCAGTTGTTTACATTTGATTGTGTCTAGTGTTTCTTTTTGCAATGAGTATGGTATGATGATTTGTTTACCTCTTAATAATACTTCATTATTAAAAGTGATATCTTCTCTGAAGGTGTAGAAAGGTTTGACTTCTGCTGGTATGTGTTTATTGGTTGTTGGCCATCCATCCTTTACTAACCGCACTACTTCTCGGAGTGTTGTGTCTGTCGCTGTTGCTTTCTTTAATGCGTTGTAGCATGTTTTGCGATACATCAATACTTGCTATTGAGATAGTGTTGTCGAAAAGGTGATGAGGCACGGTGTTAGTAGTATACACTCTCGATAGGGCATCTGCAAAAATAGATATTGGATCTGTTAATATGTTTGACAATTAAATTATAATAAATTTTGCAGGCGCATCCTCATGCGCTGCATACGTGATGATAGCAAATGCAGTGGTTTGGTCATGATATTTACCAATGGCTTACGGTCGGTTTCAATAATTACTTGCTTTCCATACACATACTCGTGAAACTTCACGCACCCAAAACATATTGCTAATAACTCCTTCTCGATAATCGTGTAATTGGACTGTGTATCGTCTAACGCCTTGGACTCCATAGCGACAGGTTTATTATTTTGAAATAAGGCTGCATCCAACCCTGATGTCACGTGAACACGTGGATAATGTAAACTAAGAATGAACTCAGTTGTGTCCTAGTCCTCGTGGTATTGATATGTCTTGTCCTGTCATGGTGCAGATATAGACAAACCTATAGACATGGTGCTCACAGGCCTGAAACCACCGAGATTCATCAACTTGAATTGTTACTGTTCCTTTAAAATTATAATATTTAAGGACTGGAGTGGAGATTAACAATTATTTTAACAATTTGAAACCTTTTTCTTGTTCGTGTTGCCAGTGCCACACTGTGTTTTATCTCAGAAAATTTGGGGATAAACTTACTGACATATCCCACCATTCCCCAAAATCGCTGAATCTCTGCTTTGTTAGTGGGATTTGGCATGTCTACGATTCGGACAGAGGAAGCTCAAGACTGGTGTGGGAGAAGGAGGGTTTATTCAGGTACAGTTATAGAAAAAGGTATAGAGGCTTAATTTCAATGTTAGGTAATAATAATGGCATTTGAGCTGTGGGTTCAGTCCACCTGGTCGATGTCTGCTGAGGGTAGAGGGAGGACCTGGGAGCCCGAGGAGGTAGGTCCGGGAGCCGACCCCCACGCGGTGGCAAATAAAATAGAGGGCGGGTGGGCGTGGTAAAACAATGTCTTTGAAATAGGAGCCCGAATGCGGGTCAAGCGGTGTAGGCGGGGGATAGGGGGATGGGCGCATGCGCCACTTAGTGATATGAGCATCTCGGGCTTCCTCCGCCGGATCAACCACAATTCTAAATTATGGGCCAATTCGGACAGAGGAAGCTCGAGACTGATGTGGGAGGGTTTATTCAGGTAGAGTTATAGAAAAAGGTATACAGGTTTAATTTCAATATTAGGTAATAATAATGTCATTTGAGCTGTGGATTCACTCCACCTGGTCGATGTCTGCCGAGGGTAGAGGGAGGACCTGGGAGCCTGAGGACGTAGGCCCGGGAGTCAACCCAAAGAACAAAGCCAAGGCTCTCGGGGCTTCCACGGGCACAAGCCTAGACACGTACGCATACACTGCGTCCGACTCCAGGTCCCCTGGGGCATAATGGTGGAGAGGTCCACCCTCCTGGAGGAGAAGGCCTGGGCAGCGCCCCTGCGAAGGCCGTGGAGGGTTACCTGGCGGCCTCTGGGACTCCAGCGGCCTCGAGGGAGTCCCGGAGCAAGGGGGTGACGTCGGGGGCGGTTAGAGGCGTCCCCGCGCGGGCGAGGAACGCCGGGGCTTCGCCCGGAGCAGGCACCAGGGACACCGCCCTCTCCCACACGGGGACGGGGCACATGGGCGACCCGGGAAGTGCAGGGACAAAGAGCGACACCGCCTGCGCCGGGGAGTGGATAGTCTTGGAGGAAGAGATGCGGATGCCGCCCGGGGTGCACTGGACATTATCGTGGCGCAGCGTGTGCGGGCCTCCCCATGGGGCGTGGGAGGGTGACAGCAGGTTGGACTGCCGGATGAAGGTGAAGTACGCAATGACGACCGCGGCCCAAGGGGGACCCCGAGGTGCCCCCGGGATCGCATGTGGGCGTATATCCCGGGGATCATCGCGGGGGTGATGGCAAGGGCCCTCCTCACTGGGACAGTGAAGAGTTTCTCGCCGCCCTTCCTGACTCGCTCCACGATCCCCATTACACGACACTGTTCGCAAACAATATCACGGGTGACCCGGGAATAATGCGCTCGGCTGAGGGCATCTGCAAGGACCAGCTCGATCCCCCACTTGTGGTGGATGGTAATCGTTAAGGACCCGAGCGCTGCGATGAGCCAGATTTCGCACGCGCATGAGCTATGGGGGGGGTCCGAGGAACGCCTGGACCAGAGGGCCAAGGCCGAGGCCACATTGTCGGTGAGACGACGACCTCATATCCGCCCGGGGCCTTCGGTCTGAGGGTCTGCACCGCCAGGACGAGGTTCACGGATGGTGGGGTACACGGGCGATCATGGCCTCGTCGTAGGCTTCAGAGAAGCACTGGTCGCGGAAGAAGGGACCCCCACCGGTCATGCAAGAATCGCACTCGATCACCCATCGAGGATGCGACGGGGGTGGCAGAAGGCAGACACTGTTTCCTCTGGCCACGACGTGGCGGAACCAACGGACATCGCGCTTAAGGTTGAGGTCCACGTTGGCAGAGCCGGATGTTGGGGCTGCTCGCAAGCTGCAGAGAATATGGCACATGAACTTCCTGGCCGCCAGCATGCAGGTACTTATGTGTGCGAGGCGGCCAATGAGGCTCTGGAGGGCCTTCCTCATGAGGGTCGGCCGGGCGAGCCAGCGCTCACAGTCATCGATGATCTCCTCGAGCTTCTGGTCGGGAATGCGGAGGACCAGGGCCTCCATGTCGAGCTCAATTCCCAGCCAGATCAGCCTTACAGTTGGGGGGCAGCATTGTCGTGGGCGAGGGCCAGCGGGAGCGCGGCGCAGATCTCGCGGATGGCATCGAAGGCGCGCATCGCGTCCCAGAAGGACAGCTCTCAGCCGACAAAGTCGTCCATGTAGACGAGGCTGAAGAAGCCTCGCTGCCGGAGCATCCAGGAGACCACCGCGGTGACGTGGACACAAGCCGCGCCTGATGTGTGGCAGCCGAATGGCAGCGTGATGTCCAGGTATAGGCGGTCGTCGACTGTGATACAGAAGAACGGGCTCGACAGGGGCCGCTCGACAGGGGCTGCTCGACAGGGGCCGCTTGAAGCTCCCGGTAGGCCCGGGAGACTTCCGCAGACCAACAGAACATGCCTCTGCCCTCGAGCGACATGCGGCGGCCCATGTCTGAGGAAGCCTGTAGCTTGTGTATGTGGGGGCGCCCCAGGTATTCTCTCCTACGGATGCCCGAGTTTACGCTACCGCCCGGGGGGTAGGAGAGGTCCAAGATGATCCGGCGCTTGCCGGGGTTGGACTTGCAGCGCATCATTATGGGTCTGCACTGGCCCAAGGGGTAAAGGGGGGAACTGTGAAGGGGCCCAAGTCAGGCGCCTTTGCGGAGCTCCTCCGCCGTGATGTGGTGTGCGTAGTTGGAGTCTTCCCGGTGGTTCCGGAAGGTGGGCGTCGGGGGGCCGGCCATGGTGTAGTTGGCCGAGAATTCAAACTCGAGGTGGTCAGCCAGGAGCTCATCGCGTGCCCTTGTAGCATCTCGCGCCATGCAGGGATTTTCAGGTCGGAGGTGACCGGAACTCGGGTAGCCAAGTAATTCAGAAGGGCCGAGTTCCGGGTGGCGGTGTAGGCTGCCACGTAATCGGGATACTCAGACCAACCCTCCCCCGATAAGATGGGCCAGAATCCGTTGAGGGTGGCCCTGTACTCGACGTGGGATGGCCCGTAGGCGGGGGCGGCCGCCAGGGACTGATGCAGCGTGTGGTCGATGACCTGTTCGGCCGGCTCGCTCGCGTCGGCGCCGCGGTCACGTCACACAGCACACAGGGGGCTCCGATGCCGTGAACGCGTTATGACCCGTGCGGGCGTGCTCCACGAACCTGCCATATGTAGGCGAGGTGGGCGCGGGGGGGCGGGGCCTCCGCGATCAGTGTTTTTGTTTACTCTCCGGGTGGCGTGGTGACCGGCGACTGTTGGGGGCCGGGCCGGCGGGCTGACCGGGAACCAGCTCCAGCGCATGGCGTGACGTCATCGGGCCGGTGCCCTTTCGCTTGTTCTAGTGTGTTCGCTGTGAGCTTACGGCTGCAGGCATGACGTCATTGCCAGGGGTGTCCGAGGGGAAGCCACACGGCTTCTCTAAAATGTCAACAAACAGTGGGGCTGCACCAGGAGGCTCAGCTGACGTACGGGGAGTCGGGGGACAAGCAATGGGATTGTCTTCAATGGCACGGTGGGGTGGGGATGCTTCAGCGGCCCGCCGGTGCACTAAAAATCCAGCTGGGATTTCTTACCGGGCCTGTCCCTGGACTTCTTAGAGTGGCAGCTGGCCTCCGTGTGGTTGGTGATAATCCTCCTCACGTTGGCGAAGTATCCGCACACGTGGGCGAGTGTCTGTTCGCCCATGCCGTGCGACTCCCTCTTTGCCGCCTTGTCCTATGTCCCGGAATCCTTGTTCTAGGCAGGGTTGGGCGCACCCATCGCCACCTTGTCGTAGTGGCTGCAGGGGTCTGCGCCTGCCTTTTGTTGATGCTGCTTGCCTTATTGGTGGTCGGCCAAGCTCGCGGTGGCGGTGCAGACGTGACCTGCCATTGCGATTATCTCGAACCGGACGGCGTTTACAGCTGCCGTCTCCCTCCACCTGTCGGGCAGCCGTGCGTCCGCGATCCTAGTAAATATTTCCTCGGAATATCTTCTCACGACGGGCCAGGACAGGGAGCAGTTTTCCTGGGCCACCATCTCTTGGTGGCGGGATAGGTCCTCTAGGGCGCTAGCCGGGAATGACGGCTGGTAGTACAGGCGCTTCAAGCCTAGCGTATATTCTTCCCGGGTCACCTCCCCTTTTTTAATTGATTTCCCTTCATCCCCCCGCTCAACTAGATCATAAGGGAACAAGTATTTTGATGGGATACCCTTCTTCCTTGTGTTGGATTTCCCAACTGCGGCCACTACGATCAGCCTGACCGCCTCTCGGCCGTAGATCAGGCGCCCCTGCCGTACACGTCGTCGTCGTGTTGTCGGCTTGCCATCACGCGTGGGCCGGGGGCGTGGACCGCAGTGTGCATCTCGCAGCGTCGCTCGCTCTGGTGTCGCAGCGACAGGGAAGGCGAGAACCAGACGCTCGCCGGGCTTCCGTGTCGGACGTCATGACCTGTGTTCCAGCTGGTGCGACTTTTGGCTGGCGTGGCGCTAGGGGACGCTGGCGACAATGTCCTGGCGTGGCTGGGGAGGCGCCGGTCTGTTGACCTCTGCCGGCGCCACGTTGGTTTGGTGCGGGGCACGGACGGCGACCGGGTGGCTTCGCAGTGGCGTGCGGTGGCTGTGGCGGCCGCCAGCGAGGCGGTGGCTTCCGCATGACTGTGGCCTGTCCATTTCTGTGTTGGTTTGTGCCATTACACATACCCAGGTGGACTGCGCCATGTGGTGATGGTTTCTCTGATGTCCTTAGTGCTTAGGGGTGCTAGTGTCCATATTTTTTTTCGTATCTACCAATTTTCTGGCCTGTCTTTTGCAGAGGGCCCATACCCGGCCGTTGCAGCAATGCGTTTTATTTTGTGCTCAGGGGCAGGTGTGAATTTTTTTTCTGTTGGGAAGTAGTTTCTTTCTTTGGTAGTTTTTTGTAGTGGTCAAGATTACGGATTGCCCGTTGTTTTTTGTTTTGCTTATTCCAGGCATGTGCTGCCATGGCGAGTACACTCCTCTCATAGATTTTGGTGATACTCATTTCTGTCAGTAGTATCCGGGCCACCATATGTCTGGTGTCCCTGTGGGGGGTTACTGTGTAGCCTGGTTTTGTGGTGTAGTGGTGTGCTACTATTTTAAGGTGAGTTTCCCTTGTATTTGTCAATGGTGTTGTGTTGCATTTTTTGTGTAGTTCCATTGTAGGGTATCTTTTGTGTACCTGGAGACATATTTTGAGGGCTTTGTTTTGTAGCACCTGCAGTTTGTTAGAAGTTTGGTATTTACCCCCCATGAAAACTACATCACTGTAGTCGAAATAGGGGAGGATCATACCCTTATATATTTTAATTGCCATGTTTTCAGTCATGTAGGGTCTTAATTTTGCCAGGACCCATATTTTGTGGTCTGCTTTTTTTATCGTGTTTGTTATGCAGAGGTCATAACTTAGGTGTTTGTCTAGGTCCACTCCCAGGTATTTGTACTTGTCTACCTGCTCTAGCTCGCCGTTCCCAGGAGGCACTTTATAGTATTATTACTGGTTAGTCTTGTACCAAATACTACTGTTTTTGACTTACTGCTATTTATAGTTATTTTGTTTAGGTTGCACCACTCAGTCAGTTTTGTTAGTGTTTGGGTCAGTTTTGTTTCTAATTCTTCAGTTGATTTGCCTGCAGAGTATACCACAATATCATCTGCATATAACTGGATGTTATCAATGTTCAGCCAGTTGTTTAGATCATTTATGTATATGAGGAAAAGACGTGGACCTAGGACTGACCCCACAGGTACCCCACAGTTGATTTTTTCCTTGTTTAATATGGCCCCATTTACTGTGGTGCATTGTTTCCGATTTTCTAGGTAGCTTGTTAGGCATTTGCCTGTTGCTCCTGTTATTCCCATTTGGGATAGCTTGCTAATTAGGATTGTGTGGTCCACCGTGTCAAAGGCTTTGCTGAAGTCAATGAATGCTGCACCCACTAGTTTCTTTTTGTTGATATTGTTAGAAATATCGTGTATTAAGTTAGCAATTGGTTTTATTGTCGAGTGTTTTTTTCTGAATCCGCCCTGCTAGTACTTGTGTTCGTTTAGGTGGTCCATAACATGTCTATGCATTACTTTTTCCATTAGTTTACCAGGTAGTGGTAATATCGAGATCGGTCTATAGTTACCCAGGGTTTGTTTGTCCCCCCCTTTGTGGAGTGGGGTTACTTTGGCTATCTTCCAGCAGTCTACATATGTGCCTTCTCTGAATGGCTTATTGAAAAGGTTACATAAGACATCTGGGATGCATCCAAGTGCATCCTTCAGGACTATGCTCGATATGTTTTCGATGCCTGACGGTTTGTTGTAGTTAATTTTTTTTATGAGATCTTTTATTTCTTCTATTGTGGTTTGGCAGTCCCCAATGGCTGCGTTTAGTGTTGATGCTTTCATGGCCCAGTCAGAGTTAAGTTTTTGGATATCTTATTTCCTATTGTGGAGAAATGTTTGTTTATTTTGTTTGCTGCATCACTGTTGTTGATTTCAATTCCCTCATTGTTGTATAGGGTAATCGAGTCTTTATTTTTGTTGTTTGGGATTAGTATCTTTACATTTTTCCAATATTTATGTGAGTTTTTTCCCCATTGTTGATCTGGTTTGACAATGTACTTTCTCTTGGCTTTCCCCCGCTGATTTCTGACTCTGATTTTGTGCTTTATGGTAGTCTTCTATGTGTTGTAGACACCCGCTTGTTTTAGCTATTTTACCTGTTTTGTATTTGTCAATAATTGTGCTGATTAATTCTGGGGTTACCCATGGCTCTTGATTATTTTGGATTTAGATTTTTTTTATTGGGCAGGTAGTGTCGAGATAATTTCTCACTTCCCCAATGATAGTGTCCCATTGGCCATTTACATCTATGTCGGTTGGGATTGGTAGTTAAAAAGTCTTTTCCAGGTGGGCTGCTAGCGCTTCCTTTGGGTAGTTTTTGTATGATCTCCCCATACGGAGCATTATTTTGTTTTTGGTTTTTATTTTCTTTCTAGTAATGTATATCACTTCATGGTCACTGATGCCCCAGTTCCTAGTTCCTGAGGTGTGTCTATGGTTTGAGGCTGTTATCATTAGGTCTATTATTGAGCTATTTTCTCCAAGTCTACTTAGTTCACTAATTTTTGGCCTCAGTCCCTTTCCTTTGATTAGGTTCTCCAGTGAGTGTTTGTTTTTATTGTTTGTTTTGTGGTTTATATTGAAGTCCCACGGCCCACCAGCTGGACAGCCCATGAGAGGTAACCCCCTGCCAGAAAACAGCCAGATAACATCAAATCCAAACATAAACCAACTACCTATTACGTACAAGCCTATAATATGTAAATAGAGTAGGCTAGTCTAGAATTAAGTGTAGGAAAAAATAAAAAGAGGAAGACTCTTACCAAGAAAATCCAAAAAAAACTAACATAGATCACTAACCACAAACCATAATCTTAAGAAACACAGACCGATAACTGCCCAGCATTGAAAACAAGCTCGATCATCCGAGCTTATATGCTATGGACAGCATAAACATCCCATACATTTTTTTTGTTTGTTTAAAGTCCCACAGTAGGAATATCTCAGCTTTTGCAAGCTTTGACACACTATCAAGGGACGTTTCTAGCTGTGTGTTAAATTCTTCAATGTTCCCATTTGGCGGTCTATATAGACTCCCTACAGCTATGTTCGCTTGTTTCTCATTGTTTATTCGTGTGCTTACTAACTCAATATTTGTATCTGACCTATTTGCTTCTTGTAGTGTTTTATCTTCTGAGTTTAGTTTTTTTTGGTGTGTATTGCAACCCCTCCACCCTTTTTTTGTGTTTGTGCATTTGTCAGTATCTTTCTGTCCTCTCTCACAAGCCAGTACCCACTAATTTCTAGCAGTTGGTCACTATGCAGCTCATGAAACCATGTTTCTGACAGTGTCAACACATCAAATTTACATATATCTAAGTGTAGCTTAATGCTGTCAAGTTTACTATAGGCACTTTGGCACTTTAGATGGCATGTTGACAGCTTGTATATGTCAGGCTATGGGTGTCTTAATTTTCAGGTTAGTTTTTAGTTGTGTCAGTTGTTATTTTGATTTATCCCTCATTTGCACTTGGTGCTAGTGGTTGAGGGGAAAAGAGAGAGTAGTAAAGAGAAAGAGAATGGCGGGAGGAGAAGAATAGAGGGGTGAGGGAGAAAAGTGAAAAGTGATTGAGGTACTTATCCATTTGCGTTTTCATCTGCCTCACTTCGGTTCGCAATGATGCAGTCAATTATTTTGTCTGCCATTTTGTTGGCAAAGGTTTTTGAGTAGTGGACACCATCATACAGGCTGTACGCATAGCAAGTCATCCATTTTCCTTTCCACAATTTGTGGATATACTTTGCATATCTTGGGGTTCTTGGGTTGATGTTCAGTAGCCCCTCATTCAATCTGTGTATGAATCCATTAATTTCAGTTATGCAGCTGTCTATTAGTTCCTGGTAGCCGGTATGGCTCCTATTCTCTGTGTACGCTGCTATGTCCATCCCCACCAGTTCACAGATTATTGGTGTTTCAGTTATTTATAGGATAGATGTTTGTGTGTGTCTGTATTCTTCCGTCATACACAGGAGTAGTGAAATGCGGGGTTAGATCCCTCCTTCCTGGATTAATGGTTAGATCACAGACTCCTGCCATTACATAGACCTGGTCTAACCTTTTTGTATTGTATTTCCGAAGAATTCGGTCTACTATTTTGCTGGTCCCTGTGCCAGGATAGGTTTCTGCGTGTACTCTGAAGTTTTGTTGTGTTTTCCACTTTAGTTTCTCCACTATCCTGGGTGCGATGGCTCTTATCCTGGAGTCTACACAGAGCAGGATCTTTGAATTCATTTTCTCAGTTTGGTTGCTGTGCGTTGTTCGCGTGCTTGGTTACTTTGGTGTTATTGGGAAGTGATATTTCCCCAATATATAGCTCCTTGTCATCAGATTCTTCATGTGCTGTCTATGGCTGGATATTGTCTACCTCTACTTCATCTACAAATGACTGGTTGTTTTTTTAACTCTGCAAACTTGTTGAAAGTGTCCGACCTTCTTGCAGTAGAGACACTGTTTATTTATCCCTAGCTGGGAATAGGTTGTCTGTAGTAGCCGATCGTGTACAGACTCCACAGACTAATCTGTCGCACAACATGGAGTCTTCTAATTTACCATAGTCACACAGCTTAATTCAATGTTCTAACTCACGGTTATATACATCAATGCTTTCACTTGTCTGGTGGTATGGGCTGAATTTATAGTGTATTACTGTAATGTTGGTGTGCCCAGTACAATAGTCCTCGAATGCGTCAATTAATTTAGTCTTTCTCGGCCTCGTCTAGCTTGAAATTTTGGTATAATTTCTGGGCATCTTTGTCCGCAACATGGAGAAATACACAGCACTGTACCTTTTTTCCCTTGTTTACTGCATCCGCGTATATGTCATGTCATATGAGTGTAACCATGAGCGCCAGTTCAATGCCAGATTGCCTTCTAGGCTCAGTGGGCTAGGAGGTTTCAGGCCTGTGAGCGCCATGTCTATAGGTTTGTCTATATCTGACACCATGTCAGGACAAGAAGTATCAATACCATGAGGACTAGGACATGACTGAGTTTATTCTTAGTTCACATTACCCACGTGTTCACATGACATCGTCTGAGTTTGATGCTCTCGCAGCATGACTCGCAGGCCGCGATACCATACTCGGCTATCGGCGATACTAAACTCACATATATTACAGCGGTGATGTGATGTTTACATAAGCCCCGTTCACACTGGCGAGTTAAGTCGGCTTAACTAGTTCGCCTCCTTTAGTTCAACTCAAATTGGTCATGTGGACACTACGCTGAGGCGACTTAAGCCTGAGTCGCCTCATCTAGTTCGCTTCAACTAAACCACCTCTCGAGGTAGTATAGATGAAGCGAACTAGCTTAAGTCGGCCCACCTTGCTTGTGTGGACGGTAGCGGTTTACTTGAAGCGGATTAAGCACGTCACACTATATAATATAATTTGGTCTATGAACCGGCTAGAGGTGCACAGATATTTTTTTCATCATTTATTTTTAGGGTTTCACTGCCCAGCAGAAGTTTTGACCGTTCCAAAACAATATGATTCAGTCAATACATATCTAGGTCGAACCCACACTCTCTTGTGGTGATGTCGACGAACCGAAACTGGCGCTGGTTAGTATGGATTTGCTCATAAGCAGAGATCGATTTCTGCCTTAAACCGCCCCAAGTACTGCTTGTGTGGACAGGACGCCTAGTTCGCCTCCTCTAGTTCGCCTTATTTAGTTCGGCCTAAAGTTGTGCTGTGTGAACGGGGCTCTAGATTAGTTCCAAAAGACCCGGGTAGACTGTCCGATTTCGTCTTAGTTCTCTCAGTTCGAGACAGGTGGCGACCATCGCAGGCAATGGTGCCCATGGTTAGTTCAGAGCAATCCGCTAATCGTAAGGTAAATTATTGAAGGGGCACATATATCAATAGTATGATCACTTACCTTAGTCATTGTTTTCAATTACCCATGTTGGCACCAACATGCACAATTCAAATAAAACTCTCAAAGGGAGATGCTGGTTCATAGTTATTACACAATATAACCATAAGTCAGGCCTGTGGGCTTAACGCCTTGACTGCCCTGCCGCAGAGTAGTGCATGTACAGAGGAACTGCTTGTTCGTGGCGGGGGACCAAGCTAACATTTCCCCGCACTTGTGAACTCTTGAGGGCCCATGTAGGTGAAGTCACAAGGGCCGCGTTCAGGGTCCGTCTAGGAGACGTCTCAGGGAAATCCCTGACGTCATGCTAGTCTGAACGGCTAAAGCAGTTGGTCGCCTCGAAAATGGCCACCCCCATAGGCGGCAGCCATTTGCAATGAAAAAGAAGCGCTCTGATTGGCTGAAACCATTGAATACGATGGCCATTTTCGAGGCGCTTTTCGGCTCCTGTCTGAAATGAGAGACGTCTCCGAGAAGCACCCTGAACGGAAATATGCCAAAAAGCATCGTGGAGACGTCTCCGAGACGCACCCTGAACGCGGCCCTGCAAATAACTACATGTCCCCCGTCCCGGGCCTACAAAGGCTCAGGGTCGCTTGCAGGCTCGCCCACTTCAATATCATATATCTTGCAGGTCTTTTTGACGATGTCTATATAAACGAGATGGGTGATCGACAACCTGACTACACCTTCTCGATAGTACAGAAAATGAAGAGAGTCCAACTCTTTTTCTTTCAAGGCAGTTCCCAACTATTAAGGAAGTCCTATTTACCCAACAGTCCAAATAATTTTAGTGGTATCGTGTGGAAAGGTAAAGCACTTGTTCCTCCTTCGGGCCAACCAAGTTGCGGGTGGAGCAACGAGAAATGTGTTGGTTAGTATGATCTTTATGTACTGTGTAATTAATATTGGATTTAGCTATTACCACAGTTCTGTGACATTGATATTCTATTCAACTATTACCACAGTACTCTGTCATTAATATTGGATTTAGCTATTACCACAGTTCTGTGACTTTGATACTCTATTACCACAGTACTATGTCATTAATATTGGATTTAGCTATTACCATACTACTATGTCATTGATATTCCATTCAACTATTACCACAGTACTGTGTCATTAATATTGGATTTAGCTATTACAATACTACTATGTCATTGATATTCCATTCAACTATTACCACAGTACTGTGTCATTAATATTGGATTGAGCTATTACAGTACAATGTCATTGATATTCAATCCAACTATTACCACAAAACTGTGTCATTAATATTGGATTTAGCTATTACCACACTACTATATATGTCATTGATATTCCATTCAACTATTACCACAGTACTGTGTCATTAATATGGATTGAGCTATTACAGTACAATGTCATTGATATCATCCACTATTACCACAAAACTTGTCATAATTGATTACTATTCCACATACTAAGTCTGATTCATCACTACCACAGTACTGTGTCATTAATATTGGATTTAGCTATTACCACAGTTCTGTGACATTGATATTCTATTCAACTATTAAACCCACACTGTGTCATTAATATTGGATTTAGCTATTACTACACGACTATGTCATTGATATTCAATTCAACTATTACCACAGTACTATGTATTTAATATTGGATTTAACTATTACCACAGTTCTGTGACGTTGATACTCTATTCAACTTTTACCACAGTATAGTGTCATTAATATTGGATTTATTTATTACCACAGTTCTGTGACATTGATACTCCATTCAACTATTACATTCACACTGTCATTAATATTGGATTTAACTATTACCACAGTTCTGTGAGATTGATACTCCATTCAACTATTACCACAGTACTGTGTCATTAATTTTGGATTTAGCTATTACCACAGTACTGTGTGTGACATTGATACTTTATTGAACTATTTATTACCTCAATACTATGTGATTAATATTGGATTTTCCTATTACCACATCACTGTCATTGATATTTCATTTAGCTGACACCAAAGTATTGTGCAGGGATGAAAGATCTCCGCGACTTCGCGGATTTCCGGGATTTTTTAATCCCGCTTCACCATCAGTGTAATATGTGGTGCAGACGCCGCAGCACTATCAGCATATACTACTAATAAATGCTCGAAACGCCGCAGCACTATCAGCGTATACTACTAATACATGCTTCAAACGGCGCAACACTATCAGCATATACCAATATATATGAAACCTGACTTGTGGAAATGTTCCGTGATTCCCTGACAATGCTAAACGTATAGGAGAATATCCACATTTCCGCTTTTTCCCCCGGAGACTACTTTCATCCCTGAATTTGTGTCATTAATATTAGATTAAATTATTACTACATTACTGTGTCATTGATATTTAATTTAACGAATGCCACAGTATTATGTCATTAATATTAAATTTAGCTATTACCACAGTACAGGGTAAGTAATATTTATTTAGCTAACACCACAGTATTATGTCATTAATAAAGGATTTAGCTATTACCACAGTACAGTATCATTAATATTAATTTAGCTAACACTGCAGTATTGTGTCATTAATATTGGATTTAACTACTACCCCAGTACTCTGTCATTGGTATTTTATTTAGTTATTGCCCCAGTATTGGATTTTAGCTGTCACCACTGGGATGAAATATCTCCGTGATTTTGTGGATTTCCGCGATTACCGATTCTCTGATTAACGTTCACAAAATGTCAATATATGCCAGGATTGATTAGTTTGAATCTGAATCCAATTCTTATATGGCCTTAAACATTGCTAGAACATGTATTGCGTGTATGTATGTGCATCCATGTATGTATTCATCATGCATGCACACATGCATACATATAAAGCATACATGAATATTTATATATATATATATATATATACATATACATGTACGTGCATACATACTTTTTTAATACTTTTTTTCTGCAAAAGAATTGCCAATCTGGTAATTTAAAACTCTTCAGACTTAGAATCAGGAACTTGATGAGATTGAGAGATGTGCTTTGCTAGTCTCCTTGCAGGAGTGGTGTGTGTTCTGTTGAGTGGAACTTTTGCTGAGCTCTGCTGTCAGTGACCAAGTGACACTAACAGTGCACTAAACTGTGCAAAACTGAGGGCTCAACAGCCACAACTCCTCACAACACTGCATACATCATTCCTGGAGCATCTTCACAAGCAGCACATGTTAGCTTAACGAGGTAGCAAATGGTTAAAAATCAGGGTAAGTTTACCCTTATTTATCCTTTTTTAAGACAATTTTACTACTTTATTTTGACAGATTCTATACTTTTTGTGTGTGTAAAATCCAGAGTGGCAGCACTGACACCTATTCAGTATTTACTCCCCCCAATAGACTACATCATGGTTCCGACTGCGCATGCACTGAAAATGGTGTTGGGAGCAAAGCAAAGGTGTACGGCCATTGAGTTTGCCGATACGCATTGGGCAAAACTGGCATTTTATTAAAAATAAATAGAAACACATAACAATTTGGCACAAACATGGACAGAAGGATGCAATATAATAATATGATGAATATGTTTAAGACACAACTCTCCATAATTAAGCATTTTGAGTTAAGAAACATACAATTTCAGTCACTTTACAGGCTGATGTTTACATCACCATTGATTAGCCAGAAGTAATTCTTGTTCTAAATATTAAAATGTCAAATGTTTCAACAGAAACTTGTTTCAAAGAAATATATAACCAATACCTGATTAACCCTACTCATTTTCTATTTCTACATATGTCATTAACCATAGAATATAAATAAAAACATGAATAAAATAAATAAAACTGACTCTAGCTATAGCTCTAACACTACTCTGAGTGCCTAGATTTGTCTAAATCTAAATGCACATGGCATAAGATGTGCTAATTATATTGATGTAAATGCAATGCTGGATGAAAAATTAATATCTTAATTTATTATATATATATTTTTTTAGTTGGTATTCTATGTTTCAAACAAGAGCTGAGATGAGCTGAAACGAGGACATTTCCTAGCTGCACCCAGTGTATTAGCATGTGCCATGTGCTTCTGGGGGGTTTGTTTTGCTCTGACGCATCCCACAATGCACCGCGCCACTGGAACCGTGATGTAGTCTATTGATTATGAATGTGACCTAGTAGTTCGACGTATTCGTTAAGATAATATAAGATACTAGACAAACACGGCTTTTAGTAACCCCTTGTTAAGATAATCCTCAAATTACATGTAGCATTGGTGTCTGATTTCTAGTATCGAAGGCAATACACATTGCAACTATTCAATTATTTTCAGTTAACAAAGGACCCATAATTGCATTTTTGGTGACCATTTTCATCATCTTTATAATCTTCAGCTATATTGGATATAGGTAATCAATCTTTTGTTATCTTACACATTCAGTTCCCTTTTCCCTGAGTAAATAATGTTAAAGTTCACATTCGTGCACTTAGTTGATTGTGTGTGTATATATGTAATATACATATATGTATATATGTGTGTATATATTTATATTCATGTATATCTATATACCTGTGTTCAGACATATAAGGTAAGTGACAACTTAGCTAACCTATTTGTAGTTTAAAATCCAATACAAGTATCCGTCTGCCACTTGGCCTTGGGGGAGTTTTGGTGCCCTCCACTGGTTACAGGTCAGTATTATTCCTTCCATAACAAATCAGACGACAAGATAGACGTATTGGATTGGGTCTAAGACAGGGTGGCCAGTTATACCTCGTGATGACGGGAACTGTACTCCGACAAATGCTCTCCAAGCACAACCTTGTTTAGTTTTTATGTTTATAGAACCAAATATGTGTGGGGAGAGTAGTGGACCCACTTCACCACCAGAAGTGGGTCAGTGTTGAGGTCACGGTGGGGGGGGGGGTCTGAGCCTGGGACTAGTCCTAAACCTTTTTACATTCAACAACAAAAAACATTTTTCATCTATATGTGTTTCTCATTGAATTATGCAATGTAATTGTACTAACATATATTTTACATTAAAGCAAATATATTTCCTCTTTGAACTACTCTAAAGAAAATTGAAAAAACCTCAGTTTTTCCCTCCCTTCTTTCCACTGACCCAGCCATTTTCACAACAACAGCTGTCACATGACCAATCTAGGTCACTCTACACCATCAAGTAGAAAAGTTCAGTACTAACCATGCACCACCCTGTGGCACAAATCTGATCTAGGTCACTCTACACCACCAAGTGGGAAAGTTCAGTACTAAGCATGCACCACCCTGTGGCACAAATCTGAACTATTCCAGTGTTTGTTTTCCCGACGAGGTATAGCTCACCCCTTTAAGAACTATTGTTAGATTTTATTGGGCAGAATTGGAAGTGGAATGGGATAGATAGTAGGGGGCTGAGGCACCACCTGGGCCGTATTCGATTAACATGACCTGGGTGACTCGGGTCACCCAAGTTGCTAGAATCTCAAATCAAACACCGCGAGTGGAGTTGACAAATACATGTGCCAGGTGCAAAAAGGCCCGACCCCAGTAACCCACGTCTTGGGCCGGGGTGTCTAGGAATGATGACATCACATTTGCACTGATACCGTCCTATAGGATAACAGCTACCACTACCAATCAAACATGGTTTTTTTGGGTAATAACCCAGATTAATGAAATGGAAATATAACTAAGCTATGCAATCATAAAATACTTTAAATCCTATTTTGCTGTAGGTATATCAGTTATTAAAAAAAAGAAAGAGGTTTTGGATTAAACCACTATTCTTTCCACCCCGAACGTATTCGTTTATTCAACCCAAGTCTGTAGGATGTGCGCATGCGCCAAAAAGTGACTTGGGTGACCGAGTTGATTAATCGAATACGCCCGTGGAGGGCAGGAAGGGGATTAGGGGAGCGCCTTGCTAGCAGACCTCCTGCTCTTCAGTCTGCACCCCAGCCTCCACTAATCCAAACTACAAAGGAGCATACCAAAGGAGGTTACAGCAGTGGTAGATAGCGACAAGAATAGAAGAATAACAAAGCAAGAGAATTGCATACATGAATAATATTATATACCTCACATTATTAATTCATTCCATAACAAATTAGAAGACAAGACAAACGTATAGATGTATTTCCCGTGATGTCTGCATAGATAATTGGGTATGTGCATGCACAACTTGGCTGCAAAACAATACCGGGTTATACTTATAGCTGTGTTAAGATATGGTTTGTGATGTATGTGTAATAGACGTCTAGACAAGTCTCTAAATATGCTAATGAGATGATGTCATGGAAAGTTTAGCCGGCGGTTCACTGAGCCCTGGACGGGAATAAACCATTCAGTATCCAGAAGTCAAAGTGTTCAGACGTTGTACTTTCACATGGTATCAGATGAGGAAGAATGCCGCCCGCTAATACACTGCTGGGTTTGCGGCTGCCTGGTCAGCTTGTCCTCAGCAACAACGCAAGATCGAACTGGAAAACATGGATCAGACCATATGACATATACACCATTGCTGCAGATGTCATATTGAAGGCAGCATGAGTGCAATGCTGCATCTTTCTTCACGTCGCTGGCGAAGAAGCGCAAAATGTTTTCGCCAATATGTCCATCACGCTCACTGACCGAGACAGGATCGGACCACTCACAGAAGCATTCCAGACATTGTATAGGCAAGTGCAGTTTGATAATAACAAGGTACAAGTTTAATTCACATAATCAAGCTACAGAAACTATGGCCACGTACATCACGGTGCTAAGAGACAAAGTAAAGGATTGCAAATATGGGTCAGTGGAGGAGTCGCTGTTGTGCGATCGGTCGGTGGCTGGCTTGAAAAACATTAATTTGTGTAACAAACTGCTGCAAACTGCTGAGTTAACTCTGGAGAAGTGTGAGTATGTGTGAAATGAGTGAATTCAGTTCGGATCTGTTGGAGGACACCAAATCAGATGTTGAGAGTAAGGAAATTGATTTTCTTAAGAACTATGCGACTGCGCATAGCGGTGCACCGGTGGTCCGGTCATTGGTGATGCCATCTTGGAAATCGCCATCTTGGAATTCTGGCGGTGCCGGTGCAGGAGTGTTCAAGATCCGCTGTCAGAACTGTGGATACGAACACCGCCGGGGAGTCTGCCCAGCGAAAGGCAAAGCTTGCATAGCCTGCAAGAAGATCGGGCACTTCGGTAAGGTCTGCCAGAGCAGACTGGGCAAGGTCAACGAATTGGCCGTCGAAGAGCCCGACCCTCAAAATGCTGAGCAAGACCCAGATCCGGCAGAGGTGAATGTGCTGACAACGGATCTGTTTGTCGGTGCCGTTGACCGCGGTGCCGAGCAAGATGCCGAGCTGTGGTACGCGACCGTCCGAGTGAACGGTCGCCCTGTCAAGTTCAAGCTCGACACCGGGTCGGAGGCAAAGTGCTTCCGAGGAACGTCTTCGACAGAGTCGCTCCGGGGCAGCTGACGAACACCAGGTGTTTGTTGGTGACGTTCTCAGGACATCGGATCACTCCTGATGGTGAGGCGTCGGTCGACGTGAATGGCAGAAACTTTAGGTTCCAAGTGGTGCGTAACTGTCAGCCTATTTTGGGGAAACAGGCTCGTGTGACATTGAACCTGCTGGCGCGGGTTGACGAGGTGCACTCTGCCGTGCCGACAAACATTTCCAAGCTGAACGACAGTCCCAGCGCCCGGGCTGAACAGCTGGTAAGCGAATACAAAGACGTGTTTCAAGGTTTAGGTCTTATCAAAGCAAATGCTGTCATTCATGTGGATAAATCTGTACAACCTGTTATAGATCCGCCTAGGAAAATCCCATTTGCAATTCAAAGTAAAGAACGTAGTGAACTTGATCGTAGTGTCAGGTGTAATAGTTGAGCAGGATGAACCTACCGAGTGGGTTAATTCCATAACTATCATAGAAAAACCAAATAAGATAAGGATTTGTCTGACTAAGTTGAACAAAGCGATAAAGAGAGGGCCTTTCCCTACCAAAACAATTGGCGAAATTATTGCCAAGACGGCAGATGCAAAAAATGTCTCAGTTTTGGATGCAATGACAGGGTATTGTCAGATAGAGTTAGATGAAGAAAGTTTGCGTCTGTGCATGTTTAGCACTCTGTGGGGCCGGTACAGGTACACCCGCCTGCCTTTTGGCATCAAAACAGCCAGTGACATTTTTATTCAGGAAATGCATCATGTCATGGCCGACCTACCCAGTATCGGGATAGTCACAGACAACATTTTGGGATATGGGTCAACAGTTGAGGAACACAACGAGAGGCTCAAGTCTGTGTTGGACTGAGCTAGGTTGGTAAATCTCAAATTAAATGAGACAAAATCTTTGCTATGTAAAGCTACAGTAAAGTATGTAGGTCATCAACTTACCCAACAGGGTGTGAAGCCTGATCCAGACAGAATACAAGCAATTGTAGACATGCCAGAGCCACAAGACAAACAAGGCATCCAAAGGTTCCTGGGCATGGTTGGGTATGTGCAAAAGTTCATACCTAACATGTCCGAGATTGCCAAACCACTGCGCACGCTCCTCGCTAAGGATGTAGCGTGGCACTGGCAAACCGAACAGCAGGGTGCTTTTGATAAGTTGAAGGAGAAGTTGAGAACTGCTCCTGTGTTGTCTTATTATAATGTAGCAAAGCCATTGTCATTCAGGTAGATGCCTGTCAGTCAGGTCTAGGTGCTGTGTTAATGCAACAAAGCAAGCCAATTGCACTCGCATCTCGTGCGCTCAATGCAGCGCAGTCTGGTTATGCCACAATAGAAAATGAAATGCTCGCCATATGTTTTGGATGCCAGGGATTTCATGACTATATCTTTGGCAAGGAGGTTCAAATTCAAACGGACCACAAGCCATTGGTGGCGATAATGCAAAAACCGATTCACAAACTTTCGGCCAAAATGCAGAGAATGCGAATGCGTTTGCAAAACAACAATATTCAACTGTGTCACGTGAAGGGTTCTCTGATGTTTTTTACAGGCACGTTGTCCAGAGCACATAGTGTTAATGTAGGTCATGATAGCCTGTTCGATGACACGTTCTGCATTGCCGCAGTGGACATGCAATCGTCAAGTTTGTTAAGTAAAATTGTCAGAGTATGAAAAAGATGTATCCATGTCCATGTTAATCACACACATTGAAGATGGGTGGGACACTACACGCATACAGACACAGCCGTGTCTTAGACAGTACATCCCACACAAAGATGAGTTAACGGTAGAAATAATCTAGTCATGAAAAGAAATCGGGTGGTGGTACCTCCGGGTCTCCGTGGGGAAATGATTGAGGCTTTACACGAAACGCACTTGGGCGTGACAAAATCCAAGCAGCTAGCGCGAGACTGCATGTTCTGGCCTAACATAAACAAACAAATTGAGGAAAAAGTCAGTCGGTGTGACACTTGCCAGAACAACCGGAAAAGTTTGCATAATGAGCCGTTGATAAGCCACCCGATAGCCTGTCAGCCATATGAGAAAGTAGGGGCAGACTTGTTTGAATTAAACCATAAAAATTACCTTATAACTGTCGATTATTACACAAAGTATCCAGAGGAAACGTTGTTGAGTGATACGTCGTCTGTCACAGTCATTGAGGTGATGAAGGATAATTTTGCTAGGCATGGTATTCCTAGCCAGGTGATTTCGGACAATGGTCCGCAATTTAAGAGCTATGAGTACAGGGAGTTTGCACAACATTATGGTTTTAAAGCCGTGTATTCCAGTCTGCAGTATCCATGAAGCAATGGCCAAGTGGAGAGGTTTGTGCAAACGGTAAAGGACATGTTGAAGAAATGCGGAAAAACAAATACAGACTTTCAGTTAGCTTTGTTGAACTATCGAAACACTACATTGCCCGTCTTGAAAGCATCTCCGGCTCAGTTGCTCATGAGGGAGGTTGCCGATGGCGGAAGAAATTTTGATACCCAAAACACAATCCGAAGAAAGTACAGACAGCAAAAAGACAACAAAGCCAGAAAGTGTTTCATGGCAAGAAATGCGGTAAGCCACACAAGCCTATGAGAGTTGGGGACAAGGTAAAATACAAAAATAATGCAGGAGAGTCGAAAAAAGGAGTAATTTTAGGTCATACAGGTGTCTCAGGGAGAGAATATCAGATTTTAAATGAAGCGGGTAATATGTTGTATAGAAATAGGGTTCAGATTATAAGGGTGCCTGAGGGGGGGCAGCCCGAACCAGTTGAGCGGACACAAAGTGGGTCAGCGTCGCTGCCAAATGTAAACAGTGCGGCTAATCTAAGTAGGTCAGGTCGGGTGATTAGGCCGGCGAGCAGGTTAGACCTGTAGTGAGTCAGTCACGTTGAATGTATACACACAAACACATGTGCATGGTAGGCTTAAGTTTCTATTTTTCAGCTGCATTTGGTGTGTATTGCAATTAATGGACAACATATCATATGGAGGCTAAGCAGCCGGACAGTCAGAGGACTTCAGTGCCATAATGCGCTCAGATATTTGCTAGAACCTGTGGTTTAAGCTAAGTATGCATATATGTTTTATTATTGTATGTTCATTTTACTGGGTTGTATATGTATACTGATGGTCATTTTAAAACATTGCATGTTTCAGAAATACTTTGAAGGAGGGATGTGATATATGTGTAATAGACATCTAGACACGTCTGTAAATATGCTAATGAGATGACGTCATGGAAAGTTTAGCCGGTGGTTCACTGAGCCCTGGGCGGGAATAAATCATTCAATATCCAGAAGTCAAAGTGTTCAGACGTACTTTCACAGTTTATGGCATCAAGGTCTCGGCTTGATTTCTGCTTCCTTTTTTTTTTGCCAGAGACCACTTTCATCCCGGAATGAGAGATAATTAAGTTTCTGTATTGCACCACATTTGTTTCAATTTCGTTGACCACATGCAACTATGACTGAATTACATATTCAGGGCTGCCAACCATTACAATTTTCTGTCTGTCATTCTGCCATTACGCCTGTAATCTGAAATATGATAAATCGTCAATTTTCCTAGTAATAATTTCACTCACCATTGCTCACGGACGCAGTAGGCAGAAAGTCTGAGATGGGTAAAACAAAACTTTTATTTGGGTGCAGCCCACCCGGCGGCATGTACATTGATCATGATTGGGTGTCGGACAGGAAGCGGTCGAGCAAAGGTCATGCTATTAATGGAAGGGGGAATGAGAATGTGATGAGGGGAGACGGAACATGTGAGCGAGGTAACATTGAATGAGCAAAACAGAGTTAACATATACAATTCGTCAATCAATTCTTTTATTTTAACTCTCTGCAAGGTATGTTTACAATAAACTGAGGTGATACAATAGATGCATACAGATTCCTTACAGACAGAAATGATCCCAGGATCACAGTCGATAGGTATAACTGTACAATAAATGTTAATAGCGTGAGTGATAATAATATGATAATTAATTATATGATAAATCATTAGGGTCAACTGCTCGGGTGTCAGTTGGGTAATTGTTTGAAAGTAAATGTTATGTTTTTTAGAGTAAATGATTTGATTTGTTGATTGTTTGTTGATTGGCATGGTGCCAATCTAAGGCCAAGCCATAGTTGTTGTTATTGTTAGTTTTTGGTGGCTCGAATTAGGGCGGTGTTGAATATATTGTTTGTGGGCGTTGGAGGCCCAGCCTCCGAAGCGCTGTACCTCCAGCTTGGTGCTTTTGGACACGAAGGCGACTGTTGCGGCCACCTTACGTATGGCGTGGAGGGTGTGGGGCTGTTGGAGTCCATTGTGGTGCTGGGCGATTTTCCATTGCCTTGCGATGTATGGTATCGCCATGGTTGCCCCATCCTTGGGGAAGACGAGGAGGGGGTTGTAGGTTGTGGGTGGTTGCCGATCCTCGTGTCATCTGTGTATAGGCTGCTACCGGGCAGAAGAGTGGGTCTTGTGATGGTGCCAGCCACCTCTCTCAGGATTGGTTGCCTGCCTGCATATTCTTGGCCCATTTCGGGTGAATGAGCAAGCGGCCGTCGATGAGGGTGGCATCCCCCCTATGTAGCATGTCTAGTGTGGTCAAAGGTCACTGGATCAGGGGGGGGCGACCTCTGAAGGCCTGGCTCCTGTGAAAAACATCAGGATTGCTGTCGTGACTACCCTACCCTCCTTGGTGCGATTGAGGTATTGTACTGCCTCTTTTATGACTTGTATGGGTGCATCCCCTGCCGGCTGTGGCATGTGCAATTTCGATCTTCTAAGGGTGTCGAGGGCAAACTTGACTGTTATGTGGTCCAGGGGGGTTGTTGCTGCCTCGTGCAGCTGGAAGTACATCGTTATGCTCGATGCAGAGTTGGCAACAGAGGATGGGCACTGTCGGGCTGCTAGCTCCTCGAGCCAGCAGCGTACCTCCATGGGTGTGGGCTGGAGTGGGCCCACTCCATACTTGTGGCAATGTCTCTTGTATTCTGTGACTGGTGCCCTGGCCTCTGTCTGCCTGGCCTCTGCCGCCTCGGTCAACTTGGTGTATTCCGGGTCTGTTTGAGAGAATGGGAGAGAGTTGTTCGTATGCATTGAGTGATCGTTTTATGGCGGCAATGTGGTGTTCAATGCATATTTGGGCGGCAGTTTGTCGGTGTTTGTGGCTAATGTGGGCCCTGCTTAGGGCATCTGCTAGGACGTTATCAGTGCCGGGTATGTGTAGGTAGGTGATGCGGATATTGTGGATGGCTTGGAACAGCCAGGCGGCCCTGGCTATTTGTAGTAAGCGGGGATTGTGACCTCGACCAGTTGTGAGGACTTGTATGGCGTTGCTGTCGCGTACTAGTGTATGGAGTGCTACCAATACATTGGCTGCCCCCCCATACATGCATTGACTAGGATCTCTCTGTCGGGCTTATTGGGGGGTATTATGGAGGTGCCATTCCATTGGTGGGTAAACTCGGGGAACCAGGCCATATCCCTGCTCATCTCGTCGGTGACTCTTGTGTGTTTATTGCGGCCGACGAAGAGTCTGGCAGGGGGGAAACATTTGGACAAGTGTAAGAGCTTCCAAACAGGGACTGGAGTTTTTTCCTGGTGATTTTTTGCTTGTCTGCTGTGGCTCGGACGAGTTTGATTGTACTGTCGATTTTGTCCCTCGGCATGGTGAGTGTCATGGCGGGTGCATTGATGCAGATGCCGAGCCACTTGACAGCTGGGGCTGGTGGCTGGGTTTTGTCGACCGCCTCGGGGAGCCTGAGCTGTCTGAATATGTCACGTACTATGTGGAATTTTTTCGTCACAGGTCTTCTTGTCTGGTGCTAGCACGATGAGGTCGTCCAAATACATGGTAGCTTTGATGCCCTTGTTTCGGAGGATGTAGACGACGGCCTCGGCGACCCATTGGATATGGCAACTGGAGTCCCAGGCCCCGAATGGTACGGAGATATCGAGGTAGTAGTTGTCTCCCCAACAGGCGCCAAGGAGGGGCCAGTCGAGGGGGAAGGACCTAATGTTCTTATGGGTTCTGCTGATGTCCATGTGCCTCGCTTGACCAGCATCGCGGAGCTCCCTGGTGAAGCCGTCGACTGTGGGGAGGCAATGCTCGCGTGTGTGGCCGAGTGCCATATTCTTTATAATGTATGCGATGATGGATTCTTTGTGGGGGATTCTTTGTGGGGGAAAGACATGTCCGCGATGATGCGGCGCTTTTTTGGGATTGGCCTTTTTGTGGGTCATCAGCAGTGATGCATGAAACCATTGTACAAAGGGGGCGTTTATTGTCAGGGCCATAGAGGGCGCCATCTACTGCGGGGTGTTGTAGTCATCTACAACGGCGGGGTGTTGGCATTCACTCGGGTGGTTTTTAGGTTGGCCGGTTCCGGACTCAGACCCCATGTAGCCGAGGGGGAATCCGTACTGGATAAAGTCTATGAGCTGTTGGTGATCGGGTGATTGTGAGAGGTAGTCTCTCCAGCGGTTGATGTTTAAGCCGGATGGGACTGGCACTCGAGCATGTGTGGCATTGGGCCAGCCAGTGCTGTGTACAGTGTGGTAGATGTCAGCGATGTGCCAGTCTTGTGCGTCATGTTGGCTCGGCCAGTTTTCAGGTCTGTGTTGCTGGAAGGTTCCGGGGTGCATGTCGATGCTGCTTCCTGGGAGGTCGGGGTCATCAGCGGTACAGTGTTGGCGTATTACTTTGAAGTCGAGACCCACGTGTGGCGGGGTGTCGTAGGTGGGGGGTTGGGGGGGAGTGGCCTGGCCACTGCTACGGCCGCTGATCTTCGCTGATCGCGTTGGCTGCTTTCACGCCTCCGTCAGTGTGGCCAGTATGTGGGTGGTGCGGTTTCTGGTATCCGGGGGGGGGGGGTCGTTTAGTCCAGCGGGGGGGTTACATCTGGGCACGACATCGTTCATGCCCTCGTGGTGGTGTTGTTTGAGGTTGCACCCCTTGGATGAATTAAATGTGGCTGAGGGGTGCTCATGGGCCTCAGCCTCAATGCGTCCCCTGCCATTTTTGTCTGCTGCTGTGTGAGCATTGGAGTGGTCGTCTCTTGAGCGTGTGGGGTTGTAGCTGTCCGTCGGCGCAAAGTTTGCTGTCGTTTTGAAACTCCTGGTGGTCGTGCCAGGCGATGGTGTCCTTCTCGACCATGTCGAAGATGTTTTGGGACCATTCCCCCACGTCCGTCAACGGCGGGCATGCACAATCATCCATTATGCACTTTAGGTGGGCCGATATGGGATGTGTAATAAACATGTCATGTAGCACCGCTCTCCTACCTTCTATCCTCCTGTATCTGGCCTGGTGCCTGTGGAGGTCGTCCTCCGAGTCGGCGTTACGGTCGTGGTGTTTGGGGCGTTGGCTTCGCTTCACCCTGCTGGGGGAGCGGCGGCGTCGTTCGGTCCTGCTTGGGGAGCGGCAGGGGTTACTGTTGCGGCTTGGGCGGTGGGGGAGCCCCTCCTCCTGTCTGGGAAACGCTTCTTGGAGGAGGAGGCGGCTCTCGTGTGTCTCCCCCTGTCGTCGCGGTCGTCCTGTCTCGTCCTTGCTGCATCTTGTCTCCTGTGGTCGTCATCTGGCTCCGTTCCCTGGGCAGTGGCGAGCTGTCTTGGGACGGTGGGTTGCGCATAGGCAGCCTGTCGGCTATCTCCCTGATGGAGACCTGCAGGGCCTCCATCTGTGCCGTGATTAGCTCCTGGATTCGCTCCTCCATCTGTTTGATGCGCTTGTCGTCAGCCGTCTGACGTGGGGGCGCCGGTGTTTGCTCCCGTTGGGCCCATTGGCCCGGCTCCGGGTAAGAGTCATCCGAGTCTGGGTTGGGGCCGTTCGATGAGTCATGCGGGCACGGTGGTTTGGGCGTGCTTGTGGTGGCACGGGGCGTGCTGCTGCTGCCTCCTTGGTTCTCGATGCCATCGCTGTCCCGCGTGCGGAGTAGTATCGGCAGTGTGGTTGACCCCAAGGCTCCTGCCTCGGGGCGCAGCTTGGCTGGCCGACTGCGGCCTCTTTTCTTGGTTGATCCCTGATGCGGCATCTCCGACTTAGTAAAATTGGAGCTGGGAAGTGGTCAGTGCGGGAGGTTGAGGCGGACTGACCAGCTGAGGCATGGTGTCGGGGTACCCGGAATTTGTTGTGTTTTGATTGGCTGAGGATTGGCAGCGAGTGATTGGTGGATGGAGTGAGTATCAAGGCTAGGAGGGAGCTCCCGTTTCAGTGGCCCGGGGGGGGGGGAGGGGGGTTTCTCCCCCCTCTCTCCCCTCTTCTCTCCCCTCCCCCCACCTGGGGTGGGGGTGGGGGGTTTGGATGGTGTCAGCCTCGTGTCTCCCGTGTCCAGCAATGAGCGCTCACGCTCATCCCAGACCATTTCTGGTGTTGTTTCACAGCAACGCTGATTGTGAACGAATCTTTTCATTTGTGACCAAAACAAAAACTGCCTTCCGCCCTATAGTATCATGAACGGATGAAAGATCTCCGTGATTTCGCGTTTTTCCGCAATTCTTAATATTAACCAAACATTGCTTAGTTCGAATCCCATTCTTATATGACCGTAGATGTTGTTACAACATAGAACCCAAACAAGAACGAGTTGGGTATGGGCGATAATATAGTTACAACAAAGATAGTTGAAACCTGACTTCTGCTAATTATCGTATGGGTGGAGACCTGCGTTTTCACAGAAATTCGCCGTGGTGTAATAATCTCCGCTTGATTTCTGCGTTTTTTGCCAGAGACCACTTTCATCCCTGAGTATGTCTACAAAGACTGAGCAGCCTACTGGTACATAAAGTGCCCATCAATGCAAAAGAAACATGTTTTCAGCAGAAACATTTTCGTGCCTTTCTAGCTACACATAAAAGTGTCAAATATCAAAAACTTAAGATAAATAAACAATAATATAAGTGACTTTAATGATACTGAACTGAAATATATTGTTATTTTGAATATAAGCTGAAAATGTTGATTGTGTTACAATATTATTATTATGTACCTGAAATAACATTTATTTGGAAAGTATAATCTTGAAACTCTCATGATGTACATAATAATATACTTTTAAAAAAAAAGAACTACTAGCTTTAAGTGTTTTTTTTTAACAGTTTGGGAACACAATATGTAATTATATCACATTCCTATGATGTTCGAGTATTATTAAACACAAAAAACTATTGAAATATATATGTGGTCCATAGTCCGCGATTCACTCGAAAATCATTACTCTTTCCCATTTTCAAATGTTGGCAGCTATGCATATGTAGTAGTCCGAACATGAACTTCACCACCACACAGTGGTTGCAGGGACTATGTCGTCTACTGTCGCAGTTCTTCTACATCAGCAGGTTGGGGAAACACCTGAATTGACAGTCTGTTGGTACAATCGGGTCCGTTGATGTAATCTAGTATGTTAATTGGTAGGCTTTACTATAGGAAAATGTGTTATCACCTATATCCAGTGAACCTGTTTGTTGGGGTAATAAATATTGATATCACTAGAAAGAGACAAACCTGCTTCATCAAATAAGTGACTATCAGCTACATTTGGTGTTTTATTTAAGAGTAACTAACGATTGAATTTACATTAACTGTGTGCTGTGTGTCTGTCACTGAACCCTTGGTCAGCCCTTGGTCAGTCCTGAGTGCATCCTCCTCTCCCCATCCCCACCCCCACCACCGCCTCTCCCCCAGGGGGCTACCATGGTTACTAATTAAGACAGGGTGTGGGTGACTTAAGTTAGCACAGATGAGGGGGTTGAAGAACACACATGTAGGAAGTGATATTTTATTTAATTACAATATTTGTTAGGACAATTTGCTAGTGAATGATGGAGGCAGGGTGCACATGAATGCATACACATGCATGCATGCATGCATGCATGCATACATATATACATACAACTATACATACATACATACATACATACATGCAAACATATATATTTATGTATATGTATGTATTTTCGCGCATAGCTTGTGTAAACATCTTAGCCGGCAAGCCTGCAGCGACCCCACACCCACCCTGATACTGGTAGGAGTGTGTGTGTGGAGGGTCAATGCACCAGGAACACTTGTGAAGGCCACCCCTGGCACACAATGTATGGGTGGGGGGGGGGGGGGTTATCAGAAGCAGCCTGACTGGGACTGTTAAACCAAACTTTCTGGTGGTTATATTTTATTTTATTAAATGTTTGTTAGGACATACATGCATACATACATATGCATGTACATACATACATACATACATACATACATACATACATACATACATACATCATACATCCATATTTATGCATATGTGTATTTATGTATTTATTTTCGCTCTTAGCGGGTGTTTACATCTAAGCCTGCATGCCCTCAACTATCCAACACCCACCCTGGCAGGAGGCTGTGTGTGTGTGTGGAGTTAAGAGAACTAAGGGGAGAGTGGCAGTCTGAGACTTGACTTGACATTGTGGACAGGGAACACCTGTGATCACTGTGTGTGTGTGTGGGGGGGGGGGGGGGGGGGGGTAGAGAGGGAGGGTTATCAGAAGGGGTCCTTGGGTCCTCCTCCAGTGTTGATGTTTCTAGCTCCCGCTTCTCAACTAGAACTATAGATGAATTCCAAGTCTCAAGGAATTATTTCAATGACAAAATTACTAATTAAAATATTTATGTATATGTATGTATATGTATAGATATTTATGTATGTATATGTATGTATGCATATGTATGTATGTATATGTATGTATGCATGCATGCATGCACACCTCAATCCCATCATTAACCACCAAATTGTCCTAACAAATATTCTAATTAAATAAAATACCACTTCCAACAATGTGTGTTCTGTGCTAACCTTGGTCACTCACACCATGTCCAAATCAGTAACCATGGTTCCAAACGATCGCACATACAATACAATTGTAATAATAAAAAAGAAATCCCTACATGACCACCTCTCTAAATGGACCATTTAAAATCGGTCCCGCAAGAGCTTCCACATTGCATAATATCACATACTGGAGGTCGGGAGGTCACGAGTTTGGTTCCTGGTCGAGTCAAACCTGCCCCCTGACCACAGCTTAATCTGGGTTAACCCCCCCCCCCCACAGCCACATACCCCCCCCCCCCCACACACACACACAGCAGGAAGAATAAGTCAGAGGGTATGTGTGTGTGTGTATGTGGGGTGGGGGAGTGCTAGCTGTATGGGGAGCATTTCTGATGAGCTGGTGCAGGGTGTGTGTATGGTGCAGGGTGTGCATACCCTCCCCCCCCCACCTCCCATACACACACACACTGCTGCTCTAACTGACTGTGTGTCAGGGTGGCCATCATCATGTTCTGGGTGGTGTGCTGTGCTTTGACCCTCCACACACACACACACACACATCCCACTCAGTCACTTGATACCGGGTTAGCGGTGGCGGTGGGTTCATCTTAGCATATGCTGAACGGTATAGTGCGCAGGCAGTGGGGGAGGTGGTGGGGAGGGTAGAACATTTATCCTGGATGTAAAGGTCGATACTTCTTCTGTATGCAGACACACAAATTATGGTACCCCCTCCTACCCCATACCCCCCCTCGTCATCAACCAACCCATTTTTTCTACTCTTCCCACCACCCACCCCCCCACTTCCTGCGCTCTCCGGATACCAGTCAGCATGTGCTAAGATGAAATCAGGTTCATCCAGCTAGGTCCATGCCTGTGTCTGTGTGTCTGTGTGTGTTTGTGTCTGTGTGTGTGTGTGTGGGTAGGGCCAATGCGCCATGGCAGAGCACCCGGTGTGTGATGGCCACCCCTGACACACAATCAGTAGAAATGTGTACAGGGTGAGGCATGGGTGTGAGGAGGAGTATGTGTGTAGGGGGGGGGGGGTGAGATGCTGGTGTTGATGTCAGTGTGTCGGCCAACCACACCCTCTCTTAATTAGTAACCATGGTAGCCCCCTCCCACCCTTGTCTGCAAGCAGAGGAGGATGGGGGGGGGGGGGGGCTCTGTTGCTCACCCAAGCACTAAGTGTGTATGTGTGGGGGGGGGGGGGGGGCAAAGACCCTATAAATCGTTCTATTTTAATGTAAATTCAATCCTTAATTAATTACTCTTACATGAAACACCAAATGTGGCTGATATTTATTTAAGGAGTAGAGCAGATTTGGCTCTTTCTATTAATATAAATAGTGATCACCCCATCATACAGGTTCACTTGATATAGCCAAAAACACATTTTTCTATAGTAAAGCCTACCAATTAACATACTAGATTACATCAACGGACCCGATTGTACCAACGGACTCTCAATTCAGGTGTTTCCCCAACCTGATCAGGTAGCAGCACGCTAGCAGGTGGCAGGTCCCGGGGTGGACTGCCTGTACTGCATCCAGCTAGCGGCTCCCCCTACCATGAGAGGCGACCCGTGACCTGGCTGGTCAGGGGGCGGGTCACTTGATCTAATGACGCCTCTAGGGGCTGATAAAAAAGGAAGATTAAGCATGAGAAGTGTATGTTCATGTCTTCGTGCTGATTCGATTCTATCTACGCACTTCTTGAGAGATCAGAAAGGAACCGGGTGTATGCAGCCTATTACACATATATCAGGGATGAGAAATTTCCGATTTTCGGCGGATTTCCGATTTTTTCACAGTCTGGGGACATTTTTGATATAGGTGTAAATTTGAGGAGAAATATAAATGATGGGGGTATGTTTTGCACAATGCATATGACCAGGTTTGGCTAGAGAGCATTCTGCTGTCATTAATGGGACTGTATTATTATTATGGCCCACCTCACCGTCAATTTCCGATTTTTTCCTCCCACACCACTATCATCCCTGATACATTGCTAATGATAGATTCTCTGGAAAGGTCATGATTGAATGCAGTTGATATTAGAAGATATTGTATGGAAATATTAGACACGTGTTGTTGTCATTCAATATTTTTGGGTCGTATTATAAAAGTATTCTTTATTTATGTATCGACTTCTAGAGTCATGACTTCATATCTGGACATGTTGGATGTCTCGCAGTGGAAGATCAATAAAGAAGATATGGGGACATCGGCTTTACACAACCAGTTAGTAGGTACCATTATTATAATTCGCAGCACTCGGAAGTAGGACAAGCGTCAGGAATACAAACTTGGATTTATTCAGTTACTCAGTATTACTCTTTAATAATAGTTATCTTCATCAAATAAATATCAATTAGATAATCAAGCAGGATAGTGTCAGCACCGCAGGGGCGTGTGAGGCTGGCTCGGGCGTGGGTGACTGGCACGTAGTCAAGGAAGGGCTGGCTTCCGGAGTGTTCATCAAGTGTTCATGGTGGCTGCTGATAATGAGAGCGGACATCTAGCTGGAGTGACATGAGTGAAGACATTTAAGCAAAGATAACATGAGAGTCAATAGGCGAAATCAGCACTTAAGCCAAGAGGTTGATGAGTGCTGATGGAGCAACGGTGATGGGTCTCTCTTTGAAGTAGGATTTGATGCCCTTGCTTGACCAGGAACCAGCCTCTCGTATGTCAGCTAGGGGGACTTTTGCTGCTAAGCAGGCCTGGGGCAGCGCCATGTCTGAGGCTATGGAGCGTCAGTGATGGTGCATGTGGGAGGATGGCGGCAGAGGCTAGGGCTAGAGCACGGGATAGCACCGGGACAGTGAGGAACCTACCGGAGGGAAGGAGGAAATCGGGGGGGGGGGTGTCTGGCTGGGCGTACCCGTGATGCATAGGCGGACTAAATAGTAAGTGGGCAGCAAGAGGAACCGGGGCGAGCCGGCAGGGAGAAGAGGAGGGGAGGTTGGGTCTGATACGGGGTCTTGGTGGACCGGAAGCTGAGGAGGAATGAATCGGGGGTTGGAAGAACACCATAGAACATTAGGGTATCAGGGCCTAGTGAGTGTTCTGACATGGCGACTAAGTTACTCTGCCTTACTAAGGTTAGATAGCCGATCAGGACGGCAGCCGCAAAGACTGCCGCCTCCAGGCCAAGTGTGATGAGAAACTGCACCAATTGTGCGAGCTCCTGGGGAGTAAGTGGGGCAGCCTGCTTAACATGTGAGTTCTTTTTAATGCCTCGCTTGAGGGTGCAAACCTGTTCTGACTCGAAGAAGTGTGAAGGGCCTGACACGGAGGAAATCCAAAATAGTTATAAATGTACCCAGGGGCTCTAAGGCGGGAAGCGAGGTGGCCCAAGAAGGAAAGAATATCATACGATGATGTGCGGAAGGGGTCAATATCGTGTTCTTTGCAGAAGGTGAGGTAGACTGAGATGCAGTCGCTTATTGGACCAGGTGCCCTCGGCTAGAGCCCTGATGTAGGTGCCCAGCAGTTGCAGGTGGTGTATCATGCAGTAGCCTGGAAGATAGAAGCAAAACTATAAGCTATCTTCAGGCTACGTAATTAGATCTTGAAACTGACAATTGAGAGTGGGTTTTACAGTAATTTGGTTAAGTTTACGTAAGGTGATCTGTTCTAGCATGGTCTTCTTGGGTATTTGGCTATGAGGAGCCCTGCTTAGAGCATCTGCAAACACTAACTTGGTTCCCGGTTTATGGTTAAACGTTAATGTGCAATGGTAATGAGTGGCTATGAGCCAGAGCTGACGCGCACATGCGCTTAAGGAGGGGTCCCTGCCCGAGCCTGAAGAGAGGACCTGCTGTGATGCTTTGTTATCAGTATTAACAACTATTGTGATGTTATGGGGGTCTTTTGGCACGAAAGATGTCAGGGCAAGAACAAGATTGAATGCCTCTAGCTGGGCTATTGCTGTGAGCTTATCATGGACCTCTTCCGGGTAGGGAACTGAGTAATAGGCTACCTGGTAGAACGCGCCCACCCCTGTCAGGGTGGAGTCGCATTCGATCTTCCAGGGTGGAGGGGGGGGGGGGAGAGCTGTGGGGAGGAGGATGACATTGTTAAGTGATGAGGTAAACTTATGGAACCAGTCTAAGTCATTCAGGATCAGTGGTGAGAAAGGATGGTAACCAACATAGGGGCCTGCCTGAGTGCAGCTAGGACTCGGTTCATAAACCTGGTAGCTGGTTTGATGCACTTTGCTATGTGTTGTTGCTTACCTACCAAGCTCTGAATCTGTCTGCGGGAAGCTAGTTTCTTGTCTTTCGAGACTGTGCATTCCTGTAGCACTTCATCAATCTTTTCTTGGGGCAATGTCACGGTCATCTCAGATGCGTCTATCGTAAAACCTAGCCAAGTTAACTTAGTTGCTGGAGGCGTGCATTTCGCGGGAGCCAACGCGAGGCCCAGGTCTCGTGTTCGGTGAAGGAAGATATCACAGTGTAAACGTGCCGGCTGGTGGTGTGGGTGGTGTAAATAGGTCAAGTGAAAGCACTACAGGTAATGAAGGAGAACAGGGTAAGAGTGAAAAGTAAGAGAGTGACACTCTTCAATTTATTGCTTATATAGGTTTATCAGGATCCAAGATGGCCGTGGTCACATGATTCCATTTCTTCAATCACAGTACAATGCAGTGGTCACATGACTTGATCCTCCAATTAGAATACAATGCAGTGGTCAATGATCATAACAATACCATGTGGGGGGGGGGGGGGAGGGGGCATGTGAGGTGACTCTTCCAAAGACTGTTCTTAGCCAGGCTTGGAAGTGACACTCCCTCTCAAAGACTATTCAATTATACAAGTTCTATACCTAATGAATAATAGTTTACCAATTTCACACATCCTCTATATGTCTTTGGGTTTTTATATTTTAACATTTATCATTATATAGACAGTTTGCAATTTATTATAGTAATTTCACCTCGGTTCACATGTATCAAATCGGACAATTTTACAATAGGCTTCCAACGCTCTTTGTTTAGTGGGTTCTACCCCGACAAAGTCGTCTAGGTAACAAAGGGAATAGAACCCTTGGCGCCTTAGCAGACAAACGACTGCCTGTGTAGTACGAGCGCATGCAGGTGCTGAGATGTGACACCCGAACGGAGGTGCAAGGTCTATAGAGTACTTATTGTTCCGCATGATACATAACATAGGGGTAGAGAGCGGGCAGACCCTTAACTGCCTGTAGGTGCAGGCTAGGGCAGTTGACCAGAGCCAGGAGTGCTTCCCTGTTTTAACGAGCTGATCTGTGAGGGTGCTGACTGAGGGAAGTGAGAAACTGAAGGGGGTACCCTGATAGAACCCTTTAGCTATTCCTGAGCTAATGGAAGCTTAAGTCAATTATAACTCATCTAACTTCTGTATTTTTCTTAGGCCTGGTCATTAAGGGACTCACTTGACACCAGGGTGCAAATGGTGGGTCGTTAAATGGGCCTAACATTGCTGACCAGTCACACTCTTTCTTTATGAAGCGAATAATGTGCGGGTCTGAATCTGCATTCGCCATGTGGTTCTTTAATGTAGGGGTTGAAATGAATCTAGATGTATTGTATAATCTATTGGCCAGCCAAACTCGAGATAGTCTACTACTTGGATATCGGGATAGTCTAGCAATGCTGCTTGCCATGTGGGAATGTTAAGGCTTGAAACTACTGGCATTCTTGTTTTTATATAATTTGGGAGTGCAGAGGCTCTGACTGCTTGGTAAAGTATTAGGAAATGATCATTTGAACTAGACAAAAAGGGAGCTGCCTGTGGCCAAAATGCCTCTAGTGTTTCAGTGTACTCAAATGGTGATGGCGGGACAAACTGCTTGACCTAAGGCGGATCTGTAAGTAGATGAGAACTCGTATCAAAACAATCAAACTATTTCAATGGGGAGTGGGGAAGTGTCTGAAGCCTCGGGTGTATCGAACGTTTGCTGTGTGCGTGTGTTAGTCAGCTGATCGTGTAGGGAATGTGTCGCGGTCGGCCTAGTGTGTGCCCGTCTTGCTTGTCAGGTATTATTAGTGCTAATTGGGGTTGTGGGCGGGTGGTCGGAGGGGGCGATGGGGAGGCTTGAGTGGTCAGTGGCATGAGCCATGCTAGGTAGTGATTGGGTTATGTAATGGAAATTTTGTTGGAGTGTTGGAAGAGAAGCGCTAAGTGCCTGGTCAGCAGGTTGAGTCGGGAATTGTTGTTGAGTAGTAGGGAGAACATAATTATGCGGTGCAGGTGTTTCTAATGGGTGTGTGCATGTGGCCATCAATGAGTAGGGAAGCCTGTGAGTGAGTGTGTTTGTGGGTGTGTACCTGTCCAGAGTGGGCGGGGTGTGTTGTATCTTTGTAGCCAGGCAAGGTGTCGGGAAGTGAGGGTTGGGTCGTGGCGGGAGGCGGGGTATGTACCGGTCCAGGGAGAGGTACCACTGGGGGTTCGGTAACTGAGACTTCGGAGCACAGGAGGGGGCAGGCACTTACAGAAGCCCCAGACGTGGCGGCCTTATCATTGGCCACTTTCTTGTCATGGAATGCAGGCCGCTTGAGGCAGTCTTGCTCCCTATGTACATGTAATTTCTTCAGCCTGTAGGCGCACCAAGCACAGTTATGAACAAACTTGGCCGGGGTGTGTGCCATGTGTGGCGGCGAACCCGCATTCTTTTCCCAAGTTCCAATTGTTGCAAGGACGCCTGTCCGACCCCTTATTATATGCAGTTAATAGGATGTGTTGAAGTGGGTGTGGGGGGTGGGGCACCCACCGCTGCTGGGCAGGGGTCTAGTTTGCAGCACTATACCCAGTGAACTGATAGGGAAAAGGGGTAGGAGCTCTGCCTGCTGTCGCGCAAATCTCACGCTGCACTTCCTTAATAGCTGTCTGGTCTTCCCAACCTCTCGGAAGGCGGCCTTCTGCGATTAACTTCAACACCTTCTCAGACCAGTGTCTGCAGATCGGCCACTCCCAGAGAGTGGTCATGTGAGCTAGTTCTTGTTGGTGGTTAATTATATGCTTGTACCAGGTAGGCGGAAGATTTGGAAGTGTGGCTAATGTTCTAAGAGCCTCAAAATACTCCGGCCAGGTGGCCTCTCCCATGCCGAGCGGTGGGTGTGGAAACCGTAGGAAGTAATGGCTTGGGGATTGCTGCTACCTTCTCGAGCGTGTTGACCCTTGATGCGAGGTCCTTTGTAACCTGCAAAGCCTCCCTCTGCAGTTCCAGTAAAGTAGTCAAGTCCATTGGGAATTGTTGACTCACCTGTGTTGGAGTAGCTGGACTGGAAGTTGACTGTTCTGCGTGTGTGTAGTTGTACCTCTGTGCGTGCGGAGTCAGAGCCCTCGCTGCCTGTCTGAGAGAGGCGTTTGTTAACTGAGGGCGGAGTGGGGGGCCATCCCAGCCGTTTCCTCGAGGCATGACTGGTACAGGGGTGTTGCAAGTGGGCGTGTGCTGAGTCAGTGAATTTTGAGTTGCTTTGACAAGAGCCAGGGCCGAAGTGCGTGGGAGAGGGCAGGGGTTGAGTCACATTGAGCGGGGTCAGGGAGGGGTCACACTAGCCTCGCTTGCGAATTAAATATGTTGCCTCGTCAACATACATAGCCTATAAAATATCTTTTCGGTATGGACTGCTACATTTCCCTATTTTAGTTTTTAGCAATTTTCCAAGAGATTAAACATACTACACCCTTATCCGAAATCATTGGGACCAGTTGTGGTTCAAAATTCAGAATAATTTGAATTTCAGGATATAGGTATTCTCTACACGTACACACACTTATGTATGTATACCAACACATTGAAAATTGACTTTACAAAATGATCTGGGGAGCGGGACATAGCTCAGACGGTAGTGTGTCCACCTGTGAAGGTGTGGATCATCTGATCGATCATGCACAGTGGACACATTTGCAGTTTGGGCTATCTTCCATTCCAACCAGTGGTCCACAACTGGTTCATCAAAGGCTGTGGTATGTGCTGTCCTGTCTGTGGGAAAGTGCATATAAAAGACCCCTTGCTGCTTATCGGAAAGAGTGGCCTATGTGGCGGCAGCAGGTTTCCACCAAAGAAATATGTCAGAATGACTATACATTTGACATCCAATAGCCGATGATAAAAATCAAGGTGCTCTAGAGGCGTCATTAAATAAAACAAACTTTCCTTTTTAAAATTGATTCTTTTTGCTACCTAGTGTGGCACTCGGCATCACTAAGATAGGGAAAGGTGCAGTGGCATGAGGAGAATTAATTCTGTGGGATTATATCGAAGTCTTCAGTTTGATCTCATCTCTCATGATCTACTCATTTGGTCATTCCATCTGCCCTGAAGTTACCCAAAGAATATATAAGGACAACAATTGGCATTTATTACTTCAAGAAGGAAGTGGTGAATCATTAATGCAATCACAACTGCTATTTAAATCTGCGTAGTCCAATGAAAGCATAACATTGTCTAAGCAAAGCACTCACATACATTTGATCCTACTTTATATCCAACTTAAATACTGGTGCACTTATTAAACATTTGTTGAACTTGCTACTACTGAAGCCTATGGTGTTAGAAATGTCATGTGTACGCCCAAACTAATTTGGCATGCTTTCACTTCAAATGTCTCCAATGTTCGCTATTTACAATAAAATTTACTTCAAACTAAAGTAAGGTAGATTATGATGATCAGCCTAATATATTCATCTTTAAAAAAAAGAAAAGAAGGTAGAAACTGAAAAGGATCAAACAATGCAACTCTAAGTACTTTTTGTGTCCATACATTCAGGCTATGACTCGAGATGTTCTGCAAACTAAGTCGAGGACAAGTTTGGCGGAACAGGATATAAAACACACATTCTGCACTGTTGCAGTAGTCAGAGTATGTATTGTCTCTCATGACGAGTTGCTTGCATAAGGAAAGAATATTATTTCATTTAATCCTAGTTGTATATGATGAAGACAATTAAATTAACTTATACAGTAAAACCTCTACCGACCACCTCTACAGATCGACCACTCTCCGATATCGATCGCTTTATTTGGGTCCCAAACCATCGCCCATACAATACCATTGTAACGAGAGAAAAAACAACTCCCTAAACCGACCACCTCGCTAAATAGACCATTTAAAGTGGGGCCCCCATGGTCGGTCGATTTACAGAGGTTTTACTGAAACACTTCATAGTAACCATGATTAAAAGAATGCATTGAATATAAACTTTTTGAACAAAAGGTGTGCAGTTGTCGGCGGTTCGGCGTTAGTTGCAGTTGTGAGACGGTGGAGACGGGTTGAACCGTTTGAGGTCCGGGTCACGTAATGGTCCTTGGCGCGAAAAACGACTGCTGTCGTCGCCTGGGCCGCGTTCAGGCTCCGTCTCAGAGGTGCCTCGGCGACGGGCATGACATCACGCCAGTCTGAACGACAACAGCAGTTGGTCGCCTCGAAAATGGCCGCCCCCATAGGTGGCGGCCATTTGCAATGGACAAGCTGCGCTGTAATTGGCTGAAAGCACTGAATGCGGCTGCCATTTTCGAGGCGCTTTTCATCTCCAGTCTGAAAAGAGAGGCGTCTGCGAGACGTCGCCGAGACACACTCTGAACGGTATTAGGCCAAAAAGCATCGCCGAGACGTCTCCGTGGCGCCTCCGAGACGGACCCTGAATGCGGCCCTGGAGGTACATAGTTTGGTATATATACCGGGCACGGTGGCCTAATCGGTAGAGCGCAGGCCTCGCATGTGGAAGGTCGGAAGTACGCTTCTCGGTTGAGCCGAACCAATGACTTTAAAATTGATACTTGTCGCTTCCTAGCCTGGGGGCATCAAACTCCTGGCCTTCCACATGCGAGGCTCCGCATTAATAGGATAGGGCAAGGACTGGTTAGCTCAGTGTCAGGATAATGTGACTGGGTGGGATATTGGGTCATGGTGCTGGCGGCCTGATTTCCCAGTGGGGCAGCATTATAAAATCACCATGAGTGAACACTGTCACAAGTCGGTACCAGTCCTGATATGACCATTGGTGTTGCCAGGACGTAAACTTCTAACAACCAACCAACGAACCAATCCCAGTACCCAATGTACTTTTCGATGAATAACTGAGGCAAGCTACGTAATATTAACAAACACAAGATACTACCAAAAAGTGAATTCTACAACAATGCAAGTACAAAGTGCCTTATTCAGATAGTAGACTGAACACTGAAACTAAGTCATACAGTCTTGTTTTGACACATATTTATGGGTAGGTTTTCATAAAAATGTATGGTTTCAAGCAAATTCTCCATTACGAAAAGGGTTAAAATACAAAAATGATTTATGTAGAAATTAACATTCTTCTTTATAATGGTTCCAATTCTATATCGTATGACAACCACTTTACAAAATATTGATTATTTTGTATGGTTGCTGTAATAATAAATGTTTTAGTGTAACCTCACGCAGCTTTTTCATTAAAAAAAAGTAGGGGACCTAACCATATATATGCTACTAATACTATTGACCATAGCATGCACAGGCTTTTAACATGCACATTCAAAAGCCCTGAATAAAGCCCCAGGCAATATGGATTAGTACAAACATACAGTCAAACCTCTCTAACCGACCACCTCCATAGATCGATCACACTACCGTTGTAACTAAAAAAACACTCCCTAAATGGACCATTTAACGCCGGTCCTCAGGTCGCCGATTTAGAGAGCTTTCACTGTATACTGTGAAAGTACGACGTCTGAACACTTTGACTTCTGGATACTGAATGCTTTATTCACCATCCAGGGGCCCGAACCGCCGGCACCCTGTACCTCTGACGTCATCTCATTTACATACTCCTTTGTTCTCCACTAGTGCCTGGATGTCTTTTGTGCATATATTACATATACCAAATAAATCAATTCAGGACAGAAGTTATCATTCTGAGACTTAATCGATGCAATTTAATCAGATTGACCGCTTACATATAATATTACTTCGCCTTTTTAAGTCATTTCTTTTTCTTTTTTCCAATTCCAGGGTAAATTAGCTGCTGTCAAATCTATCTATTCGCCTTCAGTGGATTCCACCGACAAAGCAATACTGTTGGAAATGAAGCAGGTTTGATAATCACTATTATATTTATGAGATGAACTAACTTCCAACTGGGTTTTGCACACACCCGCATATATTAGATAGTTGTTTCTTGAATAATTGAAAGTATTTGTACTTGATATGCGATTTAACTCAATTTACCCCATAAAGTACGCCTCTCAAAGGTTATGTAAAGTTTATGTATGTTATAAGAGACAGGGTGAAGTAATCATATTAAAAGCAATGTGTGTATATAGCGTATATAGTATAACTACTTACCTACCTATAATAAATATATATAGACATACATATAGGTTGTTTCAGAAAAGGGTTCATAAGTGTGACATGATGGGTCAACAATACAATTTCTACAAATAACCCCTGAATGACACAGGTTAAACACATGGTCCCTCCACAACATATTGTGGGGGGAAAAAAGATAGTTGACCCACACCCTTTTTTGCAGGGGCTCAATAGCTTTATAGAAAGAAAAAAAACATTTAATTTTCGTAAATTAATTTGATCCATATATATCTTTTGTCAGTGCCATAGCACTGGTTTTCCGACCATAAGTGTTAAGCTGCGAACACACTGGACGCGTATCTCGCGCGTGCGTAAAAAATCAAAACGTATGTAATAAAGAGAACCCGAACACACTGGCGCGTGCGTTTCTCGTGCGTCGCGCGTGCGTCATGGATCGCTTTTGGAGCGATTTTTTACGCTTGACGCGTGGTGACGCGTGGCTTTTGACCGAATTTGCCCGACTTTGCCCGACTTTGCCTGACTTTGCCTGACTTTGCCCGACTTGGCCTGACTTTGCCCGACTTTGCCCGACTTTGCCCAACTTTGCCTGACTTTGCCCCACTTTGCCCTCTTCCATTCCCTCCTCTTCCATTCCCTCCCCTTCCATTCTCCTCTCTTTCATTCCCGCTCTTTCATTCCCCCTCTTTCATTCCCCCTCTTTCATTCCCCCTCTTTCATTCCCCCTCTTTCATTCCCCTCTTTCATTCCCCTCTTTCATTCCCCCTCTTTCATTCCCCCTCTTTCATTCCCCCTCTTTCATTCCCTCTCTTTCATTTCCCCTCTTTCATTCCCCCTCTTTCATTCCCCCTCTTTCATTCTCCCTCTTTCATTCCCCCTCTTTCATTCCCCTCTTTAATTCCCCCTCTTTCATTCCCCCTCTTTCATTCCCCCTTTCATTCCCCCTCTTTCATTCCCCTCTTAATTCCCCCTCTTTCATTCCCCCTCTTTCATTCCCCCTCTTTCATTCCCCCTTTCATTCCCCCTCTTTCATTCCCCCTCTTTCATTCCCCCTCTTTCATTCCCCCTTTCATTCCCCTCTTTCATTCCCCCTCTTTCATTCCCCTCTTTCATTCCCCTCTTTCATTCCCCTCTTTCATTCCCCCTCTTTCATTCCCCTCTTTCATTCCCCCTCTTTCATTCCCCCTCTTTCATTCCCCTCTTTCATTCCCCTCTTTCATTCCCCCTCTTTCATTCCCCCTCTTCCATTCCCCTCTTTCATGCCCCTCTTCATTCCCCCTCTTTCATTCCCCCTCTTTCATTCCCCCTCTTTCATTCCCCCTCTTTCATTCCCCTCTTTCATTCCCCTCTTTAATTCCCCCTCTTTCATTCCCCTCTTTCATTCCCCCTCTTTCATTCCCCCTCTTTCATTCCCCCTCTTTCATTCCCCCTCTTTCATTCCCCCTCTTTCATTCCCTCCTCTTCCATTCCCTCCTCTCCCATGCCCCCTCTTCCATTCCCCCTCTTTCATTCCCCCTCTTTCATTCCCCCTCTTTCATTCCCCCTCTTCCATTCCCTCCTCTCCCATGCCCCCTCTTTCATTCCCCCTCTTTTATTCCCCCTCTTCCATTCCCCCTCTTTCATTCCCCCTCTTTCATTCCCCCTCTTTCATTCCCCCTCTTTCATTCCCCCTCTTCCATTCCCTCCTCTTCCATTCCCTCCTCTCCCATGCCCCCTCTTCCATTCCCCCTCTTTCATTCCCCTCTTTCATTCCCCCTCTTTCATTCCCGCTCTTTCATTCCCCCTCTTTCATTCCCCCTCTTTCATTCCCCCTCTTCCATTCCCTCCTCTTCCATTCCTTCCTCTCCCATGCCCCCTCTTCCATTCCCCCTCTTCCATTCCCCCTCTTTCATTCCCCCTCTTTCATTTGCCCCTCTTTCATTCCCCCTCTTTCATTCCTCCTCTTTCGTTCCCCCTCTTTCGTTCCCCCCCTTTCGTTCCCCCCCTTTGGTTCCCCCTCTTTCGTTCCCCCTCTTTCATTCCCCCTCTTTCGTTCCCCCTCTTTCGTTCCCCCTCTTTCGTTCCCCCTCTTTCGTGTTCCCCCTCTTTCGTGTTCCCCCTCTTTCGTTCCCCCTCTTTCGTTCCCCCCTATCATTGCCCCCCTTTCGTTCCCCCTCTTTCGTTCCCCTTCTTCCATTCCCCCTCTTTGGGAATGGAAGAGGAGGGGAATGGAAGAGGGAGAATGGAAGAGGGAGAATGGAAGAGAGGCGAATGGAAGAGGGGGAATGGGAGAGGGGGAATGGAAGAGGGATGGAAGAGGGGGAATGGAAGAGGGGGAACGGAAGATGGGGAATGGAAGAGGAGGGACAGAAGAGGAGGGACGTAAGAGGAGGAACGGAAGAGGAGGGATGGAAGACGGGGATCGGAAGAGGGGAATGGAAGAGGGGGGAATGGAAGAGGGAGAATGGAAGAGGGAGAATGGAAGAGGGGGAATGGGAGAGGGGGGAATGGAAGAGGGGGAATGGAAGAGGGGGAACGGAAGATGGGGGGAACGCAAGAGGGGGGAAAGCAACAGGGAGGAACGCAACAGGGGGAATGCAAGAGGGGAACACAAGAGGGGGGGAACGCAAGAGGGGAACACAAGAGGAGGGAATGGAAAGGAGGGAATGGAAGAGAGGGGAATGGAAGAGGGGGGAATGGGAGAGGGGGGAATGGAAGAGGAGGAATGGAAGGGGAATGGAAGAGGGGGAACGGAAGATGGGGAATGGAAGAGGAGGGACAGAAGAGGAGGGACGGAAGAGGAGGGATAGACGATGGGGATCGGAAGAGGGGAATGGAAGAGGGGAATGGAAGAGGGAGAATGGAAGAGGGGAGAATGGAAGAGAGGCGAATGGAAGAGGGGGAATAGGAGAGGGGGGAATGGAAGAGGGGGAATGGAAGAGGGGGAATGGAAGATGGGGGAACGCAAGAGGGGGGAACGCAAGAGGGGGAAAGCAACAGGGAGGAACGCAACAGGGGGAATGTAAGAGGGGAACGCAAGAGGGGGGGAACGCAAGAGGGGAACACAAGAGGAGGGAATGGAAAGGAGGGAATGGAAGAGAGGGGAATGGAAGAGGGGGAATGGAAGAGGGAGAATAGAAGAGAGACGAATGGAAGAGGGGGAATGGGAGAGGGGGGAATGGAAGAGGGGGAATGGAAGATGGGGGAATGAAAGAGGGGGGAATGAAAGAGGGGGGAATGAAAGAGGGGGGAATGAAAGAGGGGGGAATGCAAGAGGGGGAATGCAAGAGGGGGAATGCAAGAGGGGGGAATGCAAGAGGGGGTAATGCAAGGGGGGAATGCAAGAGGGGGAATGCAAGAGGGGGAAATGCGAGAGGGGGGAATGCGAGAGGGGAGAATGCGAGAGGGGAGAATGCGAGAGGGGAGAATGCGAGAGGGGGGAATGCAAGAGGGGAGAATGCGAGAGGGGAGAATGCGAGAGGGGAGAATGCGAGAGGGGAGAATGCGAGAGGGGAGAATGCGAGAGGGGAGAATGCGAGAGGGGAGAATGCGAGAGGGGAGAATGCGAGAGGGGAGAATGCGAGAGGGGAGAATGCGAGGGGGGAGAATGCGAGGGGGAGGGCGAGGGGGGAGTGCAAGAGGGGGAAGTGCGGGGAGTGCAAGAGGGGGAGTGCGGGGGAGTGCAAGAGGGGGAGTGCGGGGGAGTGCAAGAGGGGGAATGGGGGAATGGAAGTGGGGGATATGGAAGTGGGGGGAATGAAAGAGGGGGGAATGAAAGAGGGGGGAATGCAAGAGGGGGGAATGCAAGAGGGGGGAATGCAAGAGGGGGAATGCAAGAGGGGGAATGCGAGAGGGGGGAATGCGAGAGGGGGGAATGCGAGAGGGGGGAATGCGAGAGGGGGGAATGCGAGAGGGGGGAATGCGAGAGGGGGAATGCGAGAGGGGAGAATGCGAGAGGGGAGAATGCGAGAGGGGAGAATGCGAGAGGGGAGAATGCGAGAGGGCAGAATGCGAGAGGGCAGAATGCGAGAGGGCAGAATGCGAGAGGGGAGAATGCGAGAGGGGAGAATGCGAGAGGGGAGAATGCGAGGGGGGAGAATGCGAGGGGGGAGAGCGAGGGGGGAGTGCAAGGGAGTGCAAGAGGGGGGAGTGCAGGGAGTGCAAGAGGGGGAGTGCGGGGGAGTGCAAGAGGGGGAGTGCGGGGGAGTGCAAGAGGGGGAATGGGGGAATGGAAGAGGGGGAATGAAAGAGGGGGGAATGAAAGAGGGGGGAATGAAAGAGGGGGGAATGCAAGAGGGGGAATGCAAGAGGGGGGAATGCAAGAGGGGGGAATGCAAGAGGGGGAAATGCGAGAGGGGGGAATGCGAGAGGGGGGAATGCGAGAGGGGGGAATGCGAGAGGGGAGAATGCGAGAGGGGAGAATGCGAGAGGGGAGAATGCAAGAGGGGAGAATGCAAGAGGGGAGAATGCGAGAGGGGAGAATGCGAGAGAGGAGAATGCGAGAGGGGAGAATGCGAGGGGGGAGAATGCGAGGGGGGAGAGCGAGGGGGGAGTGCAAGGGAGTGCAAGAGGGGGGAGTGCAGGGAGTGCAAGAGGGGGAGTGCGGGGGAGTGCAAGAGGGGGAGTGCGGGGGAGTGCAAGAGGGGGAATGGGGGAATGGAAGAGGGGGAATGAAAGAGGGGGGAATGAAGGAGGGGGGAATTCAAGAGGGGGGAATGCAAGAGGGGGCATGGAAGTGGGGGGAATGAAAGAGGGGGGAATGCGAGAGGGGGGAATGCAAGAGGGGGGAATGCGAGAGGGGGGAATGCGAGAGGGGGGAATGCGAGAGGGGGGAATGCGAGAGGGGGGAATGCGAGAGGGGGAATGCGAGAGGGGGAATGCGAGAGGGGGAATGCGAGAGGGGAGAATGCGAGAGGGGAGAATGCGAGAGGGGAGAATGCGAGAGGGGAGAATGCGAGAGGGGAGAATGCGAGAGGGGAGAATGCGAGAGGGGAGAATGCGAGAGGCGAGAATGCGAGAGGGGAGAATGCGAGAGGGGAGAATGCGAGAGGGGAGAATGCAAGGGGGGAGAGCGAGGGGGGAGTGCAAGGGAGTGCAAGAGGGGGGAGTGCGGGGAGTGCAAGAGGGGGGAGTGCGGGGGAGTGCAAGAGGGGGGAGTGCGGGGGAGTGCAAGAGGGGGAATGGGGTAATGGAAGAGGGGGAATGGTAGAGGGGGAATGGAAGAGGGGGGAATGGGGGTTTTATACGGGAGGTATGTACCGGCCTTAGACGCGTGGCAGACGCGTGCAGTGTGTTCACTATTTACGCGTGAGAACCGCATGACGCACGCTTGTACTTGACGCACGCGCGACGCACGCGTCCAGTGTGTTCGCAGCTTTATAGGTATCTAGGTATTCACAACTTTTCTTCTACATGGTTTACAGAGTAAATTGAAGTGTGAAGTCAATTATGAAATTAAAGTGTACACAGTGCATTAAGTAATGAGTATTCGGTACATCAAATCATTTTACATTTACATGCAAGGTGTTAGTTGTTGGTTTAGTATTCCAATTCAATGAATACTAATATCTTTAATTACTTAATCTTAGTTCAATGTGATCACATACTCTTTTATTTATTATGTTGTATTGTACGCTGTAGGATTTGGGTGTTAGGTGGGATATTTTTTTGCTAGTAAGTCAAGATGTCTTGGCTATTAAATTGTTCTGTAGGTAAATAAATAGATTTATTCGTTGGTGTGAGGAATGAGGAATCCTGAAACGTTGATAGCAAAATGCACCTTCTGCAGGTCTGCTCGTGAAGCCAAACATCGAAATGGATATGGTGGAGGTGGACTAGGAATTTACTGTAGGAATTCTTTGCAAGGAGACCATAATAAATATGCTGATAATTCTTTTCCCAAATGCAATGCTAGAGCTGCAATGGGTGGTCATCTCAAGTCCTTATGCAAAGAAGATTCTGATTAAGAATGTGTACAGTCCACCAGATGCAAGTGTCGAGCAGGCCTTCAAACAATTGAGTATTGCAATGAGTGCAATGCATGATATAGACAAATACGAGATCCTCCTGATAGGTGACTTCAATGCTGATTGTACTGCTAAGAGAAAGCTACCAGCCATAATCATGAATCAATTTGCCTCAGAATGTGAACTGCAGCAGTTTGTTAAAATATACGGATTTTCGGTTCAGAATTTTATATTGGCAGAGAGCATTACTATTCTCAGGCGACGGAGTGGGGACCAAGGCCGAGAAGCAATGGGTGCCCCACCCGCTGTTAGACATGAGACTATGTGGAAAATATGATAACACATGGTGCCCGAGATTGTTCAAGTTGGTTCGCCAACATGGGTAATTTGCACACAAACAAGGAGTCTCCCCGGTGGCATCACCTGGGTTCGAATCCTTACCCACACGCCCCTACCGGGTCTTTTGCAAACCTGAGTCTCTCGCGAGACCTCTGACATCACAACCGCCCATCGTTGGCCCCCGAGACCCACCAAACCTCACTTCCACTCCAGCAGCCGGACAAGATACTCACCCCCTCAACTCAACTGCCCACCCATCCCTTCAAATGATGAACACACAAAGGCGATGGGGTTGAGGGCCTGAGTCGACCTTCAACTGATGGACAAACTTCTGACTTGTAACTTACTGTTTAATTCACTATTACAACCCTATGTGTATTTGAATAAAAATCCATTTCAATGAGCTGCTTGTTCGCATCATCAATTATGACGAGATGTTCCTATGTAAGAGACAGTTAATGTTTGGTGAAATGTTCCCTATATGCACCAGTAAGAGTTCAAATGGAGGAGAAGGACATTTTAAATATATATTTATTGTAACTGTCTGCAACTATACCTGTTACCACAGGGCCGATGGGCAGGCACACCCAGCCATCCTGCATACATTATGGACACCACCTGCAGCTGGGGTTGAGTGACAGCTGCCCCCCAGGCTGTAGAGGGTGACTGATTGGCTGGCTGTGGGAGGCCCAGTCACCTGCACCCCTTGTACCACCTGACCCACAGACCTCACTCTGATATATATGATGCTACAGGCACTTTTGATACACTCTTGAAGGGAACACACTCTTCTCTTGGCCTGGAACCCATACACTGTCTGAGGCTCTACTTTCCATATACAAACTGCCAGCAGCTATTCAAAAGGCACTGAGCTGTGTGCAACAACCATGGGACTCCGGTTCAGCTAACAAGTGGATCATTGACTCTGGCGCTATGTGTCACATGAGTACTTATCTGAAGGCTGTGGAATGTCTGTCACTCTAGAGGTGGAACTATCACCAAGTAAGGTGAGAAAGTGTAAATGGAGTGATGTATTATATGTCCCAAACTTGTCATACAATTTGCTCAGCATGTCAAAGAGTACTGACACGCTTAAATGGACTGTGTTCACGAGTAAAGGATGCAATTTCCTGAGTGCTGAGGGCAAAGTTGTGGCTAGGGGGAAGAGGGTAGGGGAGCTTAATTACCTGAACTGTAGGGAAAATCAACCGGCAGCAGCCATGGCGCATACTGATGGTATGTCCCAGGAGGACCTGTACCATAGAAGATATGGATATCTTGGGGTACAGAACATGAGGAAACTAGTAGCGGAGGACATGGTTATCGGACTCGATTGTAAAATAACGAAGAATATAGAAGTCTGTGAGCCCTGCGTCCAGGGTAAGCACCATCGTGCCAAGTTTGAAACAAATGGTGCTGAGCGGAGTGACTCTGTGTTAGGATTGGTACATCCCAGATAGCACACAGCCGTCGGCCCGACGTTGGCTATTGGTCGCACCGTCGCCACCGACGGCGGTGGGCCGCCGTTGGCTATCAATCCCTTTCCACTTTTGAGCCACCGTCGGGCCACTGTCTGGCCGACGGTGGTGTTCCGACGTTGGGTATCAATCCCTTTCCACTTTTGAGCCACCGTGGGCCCACCGTTGGGCCGACGGTGGTGTTCCGACGTTGGGTATCAATCCCTTTCCACTTTTGAGCCACCGTCGGCCCACCGTCGGGCCGACGGCGGTAGCCCGCCGCTGGTTTGGATTGATTTTTCACATTCGAGCCACCGTCGGGCCACCATCGGCCCGACGGTGGTGGGCCGCCGTCGGGCCACCACCATCGGGCCGACGGTGTTACGGCGGCCCACCACCATCGGGCCGACGGTGGTGGGCCGCCGTCGGCCCACCACCATTGGGCCGACGGTGATCCGCGCTTGCGCAGTTCGTTAAATATGTTTTCCAGCTCGAGTCGCCATCGGCACACGTGCGATCGTTGAGAAGCGTTCTTTTTCAACAAATAACTCCAGAAATCGAAGGAATTTTAAGGAATTATTTAACACGTTTGTATATTAATGTTTAGATTATTTTGTAAAAGTTTTGTAATTTATTACGACGTATTAATGGAATTATTCGTGTTAATACGATTTGAATTTTCGGGTACGGTTTGTTGATGGTTCGGCTCGAGTCGCCACCGGAACACGTGCGATCGTTGAGCAGCGTTCTTTTTCTACAAATAACTAAAAAAATCGGAGGAATTTTAAGGAATTATTTAACAGGTTTGTTTATCATTATGTTTAGATTATTTTGTGAAAGTTTTGTAATTTATTACGATGTATTAATGGAATTATTCGTGTTAATACGATTTGAATTACCCGGTACAAAATGTTGACGAAGGACCGCCATCTTGTTTTTTTCCGAGAAGACACTGTCACTATAGTGTCAATACGTACAGACTACAGGTGCAAAATATTAGTTTTATTCAAAATTAATAGATATCAACAACGCTAACCTTATGAATTTAATATAATCTTTTTGGTAGCGATATTGTCTATATGTGTACCAAGCGATGTGTTTCTACGTGCTGTGGTTGTAGAGATATTTCACTTTTTCTGTATAAGGTTTTCTATTTATTTTGAATAAATATATTGTGTCGGGCCTACGGCAGCAGCCGCCGTCGGGCCGACGTTGTTTTGTCCAACGGCTCGACGGCGGCTGCCGCCATCGGGCCTACGGCGGCAGCCGCCGTCGGGCCTACGGCGGCAGCCGCCGTCGAGCCGACGGCGGGAGGTTGGACAAAACAACGTCGGCCCAACGACGATTTCCACCGTTGGCCCGACGGAGAGGCCGCCGTTGGGCCGACGTCGGGCCGACGGCTGTGTGCTATCTGGGATAGTGATGTGTGTGGGAAAATGAGCACCCAGTCCCTGAATGGCAGTGAGTACTTCCTGACATTTATTGATGATAAGACACGTTACACTTGGATTTATATACTGAAGCGCAAGGATCAGGTGTTCGAACGGTTTCTGTAGTGGAAAGCACTGGCTGAAAAGTCCACAGGCCAGGAGCTGAAAGTCTTCAGGACCGACAATGGTGGTGAGTTCACGTCAACAAAGCTTGACGATTACCTGAGAAAGGAAGAGATCAGGCATGATTTGACAGTACCAGAATCCCCTGAGCAAAATGGGGTGGGCGAGAGGATGAATCGGACCATCGTGGAAACTGCCCATCTTGGCAGGAGCAAAACTTCCCCATATGTCTTGGGCAGAGGCTGTGTCAACAGCAGTCGACCTGAGGTACAGGAGTCTTGACAACTGCAGTCAAAGAGATGACTCCCTACGAGGCTATGACCGGTGAGAAGCCACGACTGGATATACTCAGGGTGTTTGGTTGGCTTGCATATGTCCACATACCCAAGTATGAGAGGCAGAAGCTTGAGGTGTATTTTCTTGGTGTATGGAGTAGTTCCCAGGGCGTACAGGATGTATGACGTGAACCACACCAAGGTTCTCTACAGTTGAGATGTCATCTTTGATGAGTCGAAGCTTGGAATTGAGAAGGAGCCCAAACCATTATCTAAGCAGAATGTGTATCTTGACTCCAGCAGTGATAGTGAGTCAGTGATAGGCTAGGCTGAGCCCATGGATTGCCGAGCTGAGGAGATGGTGGATCAGGGCGAGGTAGTGGTTCAAAACACAAGTATGTCAAAGGCGACCTCCGGACATGTATGGTGAATGTGTGGGATACTCTGATGCTGACTGGGCTGGCGATATAAATGATCGAAAGTCAACATCAGGATACTACATGTTCCAAATCGGTGGGTATGTCGTCAGCTGGAGGGGTAAAAAGCAAAGTTGTGTGTCACTCTCCACTGCTCAAGCTGAGTACATGCCTAGTACTACCCCTAGGGCCATCTAGATGGAACAGCTTGTTGGTGATCTAAACAACAGGTCAACTAACTCAGTGGTGATCTATGAGGATAACCAGTCCACTATCTGTTTGGCCAAAAACCTACAGTTTCATGGTCTTGCCAAACCCATTGATATAAAGTATCACTTCATTCATGAACAGGTGGAGAAAGGAACTGTGACACTGAAGTACTGTCCAAGTGAAGACATGGTCGCAGACAAGTTAACCAAGGGTTTGCCTAAAGACCAGTTCAATAAGATCAGAACCCTGGCTTGAGTGAGAGGATGCCATCAGTGAAAAAGACTGCTATGACTATTAGAATTTTTGTATCTGTTCTAAAACTTTAAAAACCACCTACTACAGAGTTTAAAGTAAACTTGTAGAGATCTGGACATTTATTCTTGCTAGATAGTGAGAAGGAGTGTTGAAAATCACTTTTATGCGCACGCCGTTTTGTGACACTGGAGCCGTGTGTTAACTAGCGGTATTTTACACGCTAGAATCTTTATAGGAAATAGAACCCTAACTTCTGTGTGTGGAGGCCGGAAAGCACTAATGTATGATATTACTCAAGCGATGATCCGCTTACTGTATCTGCTTACTATATCTGCTTACTATATCTGCTTACTATATCTGTTCCAAGAAATATCAACCCAACAGAAATTAAGTGTGGTAAAGTCTAGTAGGGAGGGATGGCTGGCTCCTCCTGCTGTGCTGTCTCCAGGTCATCTGCCTGCCACACCCCCTGCCCAGCTCTTTTATTCAGATGGAACACATTTAAAATACAGGTACACAGTTGCTGGGAGTCTCCTCGGTCAGAGACAGTCACATGGCATTTCATTGGCTGAACCCCTCCAGTCAGTGGTGGGGGGAGCCAGGAGGTGGGGGAGGGGAGCAACCCACCCACCCCAAGTCAGATACATATTTTTCCATCAAGTTCACCAATTACACTTACATGGGAGTATCAACCCTGTTTATCTTTACATAACACCTGTGGTCACCGGTCCTTTAGATTGGGACAACTCCAAAATAGTAGGAGTTTCTACATGCCTTACTTTGAGAATTACATATTTTATAATCTTTAGTTCAGCAAACTGCCACCAGGTGGGGCAGGGAGGGCTCACCACACACACACACACACACACACTCCTCCTCCCACCTCCAGCTTGACACCTGGCTTTGGCAGGTCCTGCAAACACTCACACACACACACACAGCCCCCATGCATTGTCACATGTGTGCAAACACTCCCTCAGATACTGGCATCTGTAAATCATACCATAACAGGCACACAGAACTTAATTCTTGACTTAATTATTATACCCATTCTGTGGCATTTTTCACAGACTATTTGTCTGGGTGAAGAAACCAGTCTGCATCAACTGTATATGCTGCCCTTAGTTTCAGCATTTACCTCCTTTCATACAATATATAATGCCAACAGACTTCAATTCAGTAATACATGTAAATATACCAATACAGTAATAATTTTCCAGAGTTCTTATCTCCAGTAGTTATATTTGATGTAGAACCTTAGAACAATCTGATATTAATTATCACTTCACTTAATATACATAATCTACCATGGTTTCACAACTTGGTTTGAATATTATGCATATGTATTTACCAACATGATAGAATGAATTAGGTATTATTAGAGAGGCTTTATAGTTGTACTTATAATATGACTTTATAGAAATAACTGGATGATTTAAATATGATTAAAACAGTTTTCTTAATGCTTCACATATGAGTTTTATGAAAAGGAGATATTTTAGAATTTATTTAAACTATTATTTATTTATGAACCAGACCTAAAAAGTCGGAATATTTTACACGTGGGTTGATCGTGATGTTTTTCGCCAAAATCCCAGCCAACATGCCCTGGTGGGCCCTACATGGGTTGTCAATGGGCGAGCTGGGCACAGCTGGGCAGGGGCTCCAGGTGGGCTCTGAAGTGGGCGTGAGATGGGCCCCACATGGGCTAGATTCCCAGCTTAAAAAAAAAAAATATCCTATTTTGTCTAAGATATAGTAAACATATTCAATAACTGAGATAGGCCCACCTGGACTAGCCCAGGTGGGGCCCACTTGGAGCCTGTGGCCAAATTTAGCTGGGCCCCAGATGGGCTGCCCATGTGTGGCCCACCCAGGGCCCAGCTGGGAATGCTGGCTGGGATAAAGCATGCGGGAGGCTGATGATGAAATAGTCATAATGTTCATGTTTTGTTCTACAATTTCAATATGACTTTCTAAGCTCACACTGAAATATCCCTTTGTTTGTCTACGACTACGAATGAATCGCAAAATATCCTCGGCATAATAAAATTCAATATTATACCATTATTCATACCAGACGGGATGGCCAAATGAGTTAGAGCATCTGTCTCCAGTGTTGGTAGATCATGGGATTGTGGGTTCGAACCCTGGTCGAATCAAACCAATGACTTAAAAATTGATACTTGTCACTTCCTACCTGGTGCTCGGCATTATTAGGATAGGGCAAGGAGCAGTGGAATGGGTTAGACCAATCGTCCGCGTTTGAAATTTCCCCTGCTTAATCAACTAATGTACCCAACAACAAAAAGTCCTGAGGGCAGTCTTGAGTCTTCAAACGGTAGTAGATAGCAAATTTACGGATGTACCACCCTACTGAGACTCCACAAGCTAAAATTCAGTGTAGTTGCGAGCTGAGAGTAAGCGCACATGAACTGAGGGCGACAGCGACACCATATTAGCGGAGCAAATAGTGGCTCAGCAGCGAATATGAAAGGACAAGGGTATTTGCAGAGCTGCCTTGCTCTGTGAATTAGCAGAAGAATGATTATTATTTGCAGAGCTTCATAGGATTTGTTGTGGACTTATAGCAAAATCCTCCATGGAAAATTAATACTTGAGTAGTTTACATTATGAACGCTATGTTTGAGAAAAACTAATGCACAAGTTAATTAAATGTGAATTGTAAAGTCTACTAGGTGATGAACATGAAATGTGTCACATTTGTAGAAGTGTTGAACTTTGTAATGTGAGTAACAACAGCAGAACGGGAGTAATGATCCAAATGATGCAATTTTATCATGTGAAGCTTAGTTACCATTCCAAATTATTTTCAAAAAGTTCTGTCAATAAAATAATGACTAGAAATTACATAAATTTATATAATTATGTGATAATTCTGTTAATGTGACATTTTATATCCGTCACCTACAAAATGTTACACATTGGAATTTTTAGTTTTTGACTAATGGTTTCCACAGATAGATCAAGTATCTTGGTGACCAGCTTTGATCTTGTAGCAGCTCTACAAATTACAGTATTGGTGGCTATAATTTGCAGAGCAGCAGCTCTGTGAATAGCCAGTGGGAATATGAAAAGGACATTCAAATAAATAATAATAAGATGAGGGAAGGCAGAAACACCCCTGCCTATTTATATACATATTCGACATATATCGATGTGCATGCTACAGTGGTATAATTACGTTTACCCTTCTGAAATGGTTCATTATAATTCACCACTCTACGAAATAACAACACAAGGATTCCTTTCAACCAAATACTGTAAACATGTTGCTTATATAATACAAGCCAACACCTGTATTTACTGGTGATTGTTTTTTGCATATAACTTGCACTACAACAATAATGGTGGCCTTGTATCACTGCACAGATGCGCTACATGATCCACCCCAACATTAATCCGTTTGTGGCTGCTGTGTGCGAGCATCCCTTCGTATGTATCCTCATGATCTATGCCAATAAGGGCAGTCTTCAGGTGAGCTTCTTCAGATTATTTCTGTGGTGTAGGTGGGACATTTTGGTACTGTGTCTGAAATTTGCGGGTTCTAGTTCCGCCGGGGAGTGTCAGCGTGGTTGCTGTTGTGTCTAGTGTTTCTAAGGTGGTGCCAATGGTAGCGGAGAATGGCGGCCTGGGGAGGATGGTAATATGGTGTGTTTTGACTTACTATGGGCACCGATGAGGTTGAATCCGCCTCTGAATTAAAACCTCAAGATGTGTTAAATGTCAGAAGAATAACCATTAAAAAAAGAAGGAAATATCATCGTTTTAGAGCAAACTTGTGAGAGACTTGACCCTTTTGCCCTTTGCTTGCAAGAGACATACATAAAGGCTACTTATATTCTGACATTTAATAAACCCACCTCACCTAAGAAGTTGAAAATTTGCTACTTAATTGTTGATGTGAATTTGTTTATTCCAAATCCACTCCGATGTTTCCAATGCCAGAAGTATGGTCATAGCAGAGACAACTGCTCCAGTGAGCAGACCTGTCTCTGATGTGGTCAGAAAGGGCATGAAAATACAGACTGCAAAAACACAGTTAAATGTGTTAACTGTCAAGGTGCCCACATGGTCATATCGAATGATTGTCCTCTGTGGAAAAAAGAAAAAGCTATACAAAGGGTGAAAACAGAAAACAACATCAGCTACCCAGAGGCTACGAAATTGGTTGAGGGGTCCATCCTCTCGCGCTCCTATGCCTTTGCAGTCAGACCCTCCACCAGGACAATCGAATGTCAGACGGACTGCACATGGTTGAACTTGGATCAACCAAAGTGCAGTCCTTCTGGTTTCCAGAATGTGGTTTCTTTGACGAAGACAACCACTATCCAAACTGATACGAATCCGAGTGTGTCTAAGAAAGACACACACAAAGCTTTAAAAAAAACAAAGCCGGCGACCGAAAAGGCTCCGGTACAAAAAAAAGGAAAGCTGGTCCCGTTAGGGAGCAGAAGGGATTTATCTCCCTTAGAAATCAATTTTACACATTAGACGAAGAAGAGATGGCTGAGGCTGTGCCAAGTCATGGTCGCAGCGTCTGCCCCAATGTGAAAATGAGGGGGAGATCACCCGTCAACCCACCACCTTGATGGCGGGTGCATCTCTTCTTCAATGGAACTGCCGTGGTTTTAGAGCAAACTTGTGAGAGACTTGACCCTTTTGCCCTTTGCTTGCAAGAGACATACATAAAGGCTACTGATCAGATTTCCCTAAAACATTACAATATGTATCACTCTTAGGCACCGGATGGGGAACGAGCCACTGGTGGCTCGTCCATTCTGGTGCGTGAAGACGTGATACACACCCCCATCACCTTAAATACAACTTTTCAAGCCATAGCCATTCGATTTAGTCTGGATAAAACCATTACAATATGCTCCATATATATTCCTCCTAACTCCATATTTTCAACACAAGATCTTTTTTTACATTTTTTTTATATATTTTTTTTTTATTGAGGCTGTATTTATACTGTCCATAGATTTAGAAAGATTAGCTGATCAGTTGCCTCCCCCTACATTTTAATGGGGGACTTCAATGCGCACAACCCCATGTGAGGGCAGGAGAGTTGAGAATTTCCTAAGCAATTGCGCCTTAAGCTTTCTGAATGATGGGTCTCATACTTATGTTCATCCTGGGTATGCTACCTCCTCTGCAATCGACCTCACTATTTTGCAACCGGGTCTCCTGCTGGACTTCTCATGGAGAGTCTGGAACGACCTTTGTGGAAGTGACCATTTCCCTATCGTGATTACAACCAAAGGACCAGCTCGGAACCGACTGGTCACTGTTCCGTTACTCGCCCGTGAGAGGTTCACGGGAGTAGCCCACAATGATCCTGTTGCAATGAAAACATTCACAGAGATCTTGGGATCGATTGCAGAGGAAACCATTCCTAAGACCTCTGCATTTCCAAAACATATAACAAATCCTTGGTTTAATGCAACTTGTAAGAACGCTATCAATGACCGGAAAAAAGCACAATGTGCGTTCTTCCAGCGGCCTACTGACGAGAACCAAATTCGCTTAAAATTCTAAGGGCTCGGGGCTCGCCGAATTATTAGGGAGTCGAGGAGGCTGTGTTGGGAGACAATATGTCTCCAGCATAACCACTCGCACCTCACTGTCTAAGGTATGGACCATGATCCGGAAAATAAAACTGAGACCTGCTGGATCATCAGTCCAACACCTAAAACACAATAACATTCTTTTAACTTCCGTAACCGACATAGCCAACCTTCTTGCCACCACATTTTCCCAGAACTCATCTGTGCAAAACTGCCTTCTGGCCTTTGCCCAGATGAAGTTACATCTGGAGCAACATTCAATAAAATTCTAATCTAATAACACTGAGCACTACAATAGTTTCTTCACAATAGATGAATTAAAGCACGCTTTAAATAGGTCGCAAGACACTGCAATAGGTCCAGATAAAATACACTACCAATTTTTAAAACACCTCCCACCTCCAGCAGTTGAACTGCTTCTGCACCTTTTTAATAATATCTGGCGCACGGGAGACATCCCAACCTCCTGACAAAAGGGCATCATTATTCCCCTCCCCAAACCGGGGAAAGACCATAGCGAGCCTGTGAATTACCACCCGATAGCACTTAGAAGTTGCATTTGTAAAACTTTCGAACGAATGATTAACGATCGCCTCGTCTGGATCCTGGAGTCGGAGCACCATCTGACCGACTTCCAGTGTGGTTTCAGCATTCAAAAATACATCTGGAACCTATGGCAGATCAAATGGGATGAACACTCAAACAACAAACTCCATAGAATTACCCCCTCTGTGAACGGACTGCCGCAGAGTTGCCTGGAAGGGCAACATGACCAGGTTGTTTTAACAAGATGCCATATTGGCCACCAATGGCTAACACACGTTTTTCTTCTCAAGGGGGATCCTCCCCCTGATTGTATTGGCTGTCAGTCCCCACTGACATTAAAACCCACTTTATTAAACTGTGTGGATTTCATCGCCCTGCGCAAACAATTTTACACTGCAAACAGCATGCATGACCTTTTTTCTAAAGTAAAACAACAAAACATTTTAGCCTTTTTGAGAGCAGCTGGTTTGTACCACCTCATATAGCTTATTAAACAGTTTCATTAGCAAATAACACTATCATTTAGATTTTTATTTGGCTCGACCAGAAACTATATGATTATGAGTTTTAAAATCCATGAGTGTCTATTGGCACAACATTGATTGTATGCTTTTACATGTAAAAGCGATGGTTTGAACAAAAAAACAAACATTTTTCGCCGTGAATATGGCCTATGCAGCCGACACGGCGTAAAGCAACCATCAATCAATCAATCTATGAAAAGGTTCTATATGACAAAACAGTGCTTTCGAGATAATGAGGACTGAAGCTGTGTAACTGCGTGATAGAAAAGCAGATAGAAAAATATTGCTTTTAATATATCTCAATGACAAATACTAGTTGAGAAACAATTGTGTAACTAACTGCATGATAGCCTTTTGTAGATAGAACATTTTTACATCCATAACACTACTTCGATCACTTTGTCAGATAGAACCTTTTTATAGTAAGGTCACAAAGTGGTGCCAGGATTGGGTGGTAAAGTTAGGTGTATGGAGAGGGATTTCCCACCTCCGCCCCGTGAATTAACCATGTTATGAATAAGATGATGAACAATGTTGGGTTCCCTTAAACTTTATTTGCATAATCTGATAAACCCATTCAATTTTCTAAACCAGAGCACTTGTCCTACATGTATTCAACTATTGATACGGGTACACTTATTAAACTTTTATTACATTTCGATACTCCTGTGCTATGCTTCAAAGCTTGAAAATGGGTACACAAAGCCTATGTGCCCAGCATTTTAGAATTAACTTTACATCCTTCCAAATAAAATATCTACAAAGTTAACCCTTTAATATAAAGGCTACTTCAAATTAGGGTATAGTAGATTGTAGTTATCTGAAAGAATATGGCAACAGTTCAAAAGCATCGGATTATGCAATTTAAGCAGGGAATTAAAAAAAAAGGATTTGCTTGGTAGATAGAAATTGTATATATAGTTTCAAGCCATTAGATTATGTTTTGGTGTTGTTGGTTTTTAAAATATGGATGCAATATTCACAATTTACAATTATTGGATTCACAAATTCTACCCCAGCTGTAAGATGTACGTTTTCGGAAGGTCTATTAATTGATCATGTTCTGTTTTCGTTTCAGGACATCATTTTTAATGACAACGTCAAATTGACATGGGACTTCCAGATCTCATTTGCCTATGATATAGCCCAGGTATGTTAGCAGTGTTAATGAGAATCAGCTAGCACCAGTTATAGGTCACAGGACATTTAACGGTACTTCACCAGCCCCAGGACGCATCCAGGGTACACCTCAGAGTTAACTCTGAGACATCTCCATGGTGGTTTTTTTGTCAATTTGTGTTCAACGTGTGCCTCAACAGACGTTGCGCTTTTTGAGTAGGAGGCGAAAATGCCTCCAAAATGGTCATGGGTGTCAGCCAATCAGAGCTCTTCCTTCAATTGTAAATGGCTGCAGGAAGTGCATGTTATGGAGGACACCATTCTTTAGACATCCGACAGCTAAAACGCCGTTCAGAGTAGCGCAACATTTGGAATTTCTCAGAGGCGCCTCCGAGGCATACAATTGAACGCTACCCTGATGTAAGAGCATACACCCCTAAAATGGTCAGCAAACGTTTTCAACAGTTTCACCGCTGGACAAAGAGTACAACTTTTTGTATTTTGGTGTGCACACTGAAATGCTATTCATAGGTTTTCTTTATCCATTTTCAAGCGTAGCACTAAGAAGCAATCAATATTTTAATGAGTACAAGAGTATTGAAATTGGTCATGTTTCTTCAACTGGTCGACTTCCTCGACTACACCCCTGAGAGTCCGCCCGTTCCCTCGACCACCAACCATCGTGAAGACCCGGCCCACCAAAAATGGATACGGAGCTAGGTTAACAATAACAGTGAGGCGGCGCAAGGCGCCCTCCTCGGACCCTTTACCGAACCCCCCTTCGCCCCTTGGGCACAGACAAGCCAGATGATGACCTGCCCCAAGAAGAACACCAATGACCGTCGGGTCATCGTCAACCTCAGCTACCCGAGGGGCGCGAGTGTCAACTCCGTCATCCGAAAAGGCTATTATCAAGGCCGGCGGGTCACATATACTCTACCTAATATTGTGGACCTCACAGATGAAGTGACCCGACTCGTACAAGTGGCATACATCTGGTCAATCGACCTTGACAGAGCCTATAGGCAACTCCGCACATGCCCATTATCGGTCCCCTTGCTTGGATCGTCATTGATATTGATGGCGAGACGTGCTATGACATCCCCCCACCCCCCCTTTGGCTGCCGTACCTCCTCCATGGCCTGCACCCGTACCACGAACGCAGTGGTCTACCTCCTCCGTCGTGGGGGCGGCGGTCACGGAGGAGGAGGCCGTCAAAGCATACATTGACGCCATAGACCTCGCAGCAGACCTTGGACTTGCGCTGTCCCCCTCCAAGTGCGTTCCCCCTACACAGAGCTTCGAATGGCTCGGGTTCAGCATAGACACTAACGACATGACTCTCCGCATACCTCTATACAAGCTCGCCGAGGTCATAGAGGAGTGCGGAAAGTGGAGGCCTGGCTCCCGAGCCTCGAGGAAAGACCTACAGTGCCTCGTCGGGCACCTCCTACACATATCCTAGTGCGTTCGTGCCGCACGCAGATTCATGAACCGAATCATCGAATCCCTCAGGCAGGCCCCCTACACCGGCAAGCACCCCGTCACTGACGACATGCTTAAAGACATTGCCTGGTTCCTGGACTAACCACACGCCTCAAACAGCGTCGCTCTCCTCCGCCCCCCACTGAAGCGCGAGTGGGTCATCGAATGTGCCTCCTCACTCTTGGCTGGGGGGGGCATACTCACCATCCGGATACATAACGGAGGAGTATCAGCAAGACTTCCTGGACGACGGCCACCACATAAACCAACTTGAGGCAATAAACCTTGTGGTCGCACTCCATGCTCTGACCCCATCCAACCCCGAGGACTATGCAATCATAGTTAATATGGACAACCAGGCATCCCAGACTGTCCTGGCATCTGGTGCGGCAGGGACCCGGTGCTCTGCGCCTGCGCCAGGGCAGTCTGGAGATTCGCCACCCTCACCTCATGCAAGGTCCAGGTCGTCCACAAGCCTGGGGCAGACATCGTCTTCGCGGACACGCTGAGCAGGGCCCCATTTGACAATGCTGCACACTGCAGTACTGCACGGTTTGTGGATGACATGGACCAAACCTGCATAAGGGTCCGCCACGATTCAACCCTCATGAATGACAATGTCTAGCCTCGGGAGATCGTAATTTTGCTTCTCTCTCCCCAGGGCCACACAAAAAACATCAGGACATACAAACCCTCTTCCATGCAGGGCTCACCCAAGGAACATGGCGGAACAAAAGACTCCAAATGACGATATACCACCGACACGCCCGGGAGAAGCCATTTGACCCCGTCTTCCCAACCCAGGTTGATGTCGCATTCTACATTGTTCACCTCACCACCACCTTGAAGTCCCCCTGCGCGGTCATGAACTACCTCAGCACGGCCCGCATGTGGGTGAACCTGCACGACGGGAAGGTGTCCAGCTTCGACACATACCTAGTGTCGATACTCAAGCGGGGTGTCTTTCGGACGTCCATCCACGTTGTCCAGCAGGCGCCACCACTGACGGTGCCACAACTCCATTCAGTGGTACGATAGATCCGGTTGGCAGGCCCCCGCGCGCAGGTGTTAACATCCGCCATCCTGTTGGGGTTCTTCACCCTCCTGAGGGAAGGGAACCTATTGATCACCGGCCAACTCGATGACCCTGGCCATACCCTACAGGCTTCGGACATAACGGACTGTACAACCCGGTCTGCGGTCTGCGTCCGATCAACCAAGACCTCCAAGGGCCTATCAGATGCCTACACGATACACATACCATGTATCCCGTCCTCCGAATGCTGCCCTGTATACGTCTGGCAGCGATACGCCCGAAACACCAACCTGAACTCTGGAGGGCCCGCATTCCTGACATCGAATGATGTCCCGTTGACCGTATGCATGCTAACCGTAGCGATGCGAGCCGCCCTGGCGTCCCATGGCCAACCAAGACCCGACGACTACACCCTCCACAGCATAAGGCGTGGCGCGGCGCAAGCCTGCGCCCTCGCCGGCGCCCCCCCCTTGCAGGACATCAAGGACATAGGCAATTGGCCCTCTGCCGCCATATACAAATAAGTTTGGTTGGATGCCTTCACTGTCACGACCCGCGCACTCTCAAAACTTTTTGGTCGAGTGCCAGGTCATCCAGAAAAATCAAACCTTATACCTGAAACCTTGCATGACAATTGAACTTGAACTGTCCTCCTTGAACCTACACTAATAAAATTATCCATACTATGTAGTTCCGTCTCATGTCCTGAATTGGTCACGTTGCTTTGTCAACATGGGTAATTCGGGACCGAGACGGGACAGATAGGGCCCGCCCCTTTGAACCCACACGACCGCCTCCACACCACCCTTCCCCCCTTTTATTAATAGGCCAACCCAACTTCCTCCAGGTGGTGAGATCGGCGTATGTGCCGCGGCGGCCACCTGTACCCAGTGACCGACCTCTGATGTCACTTGCGCCAATCCCGACGCACCAACGGCACTCCCCACCCCAGACAGCACACCGCCGTCGGGCCAACGTTGGCTATTGGTCGCACCGTCGCCACATACTTGCCACCGTCGGGCCGACGGTGGTGGTCCGCCGCTCTTTGCTTTTTTCCCCCACATATTTGCCACCGTCGGGCCACTGTCGAGCCACCGTCGGACCGACGGTGGTGGATCGCCGCTCTTTGCCTTTTTTTCCCACATATTGGCCACCGTCGGGCCGACGGTGGTGGTCTGCCACTCGATCTTTGCCTTTGGATTTGAAACATTTCCAGTTCTCGCTAGCGGTGGACGAGCGCGAGTTGATTTAGCAGTTTTTTTTACAAAATACACCATAAATCGAAGGAATTTTATGGAATTATTTTAGAGGATTGTTTGTTAATATGTTTAGATTCTTTTGTAAAAGTTTGGTAATTTATTACGACGTTTTAATGGAATTATTCGTGTTAATACGATTTGAATTATCCGGTACGGAATGTTGACGAAGCACCGCCATCTTGGTTTTTTCCAAGTAGACACTGTCATTACGTCAGGGTTTGCTACAAATACACCATAATTCGCAGTAAGTTTATGGAATTATTTTACAGGATTGTTTGTTAATATGTTTAGATTATTTTGTAAAGGTTTTGTAATTTATTACGACGTATTAATGGAATTATTCGTGTTAATACGATTTGAATTATCCGGTACAGCCCGACGCCGGTTTGTAATGTTGTGGTAGCTGCTCGCGCTGTTTGCCAGTACGCACAGTGCAAGACGTAAGTTTTATTCAAAATTAATAGAAATCCAGAAACCTACTCTTGACAATTTAATATAATCGTTTTGTTTAACATGTTTTCTATATGTGTTCCAAGCGGTTTGTGTCTAGGTGGTGTGGTTTTAGAGATATTTAACTTTTTCTGTATGAAGATTGCTCACAGCCATTGACAATGCATTGAGTTTGCCGATACACGCAGTGCAACACGTCGATTTTATTCCAAATTGGCGTAGGCCCGATGGTGGTTTGCCGCCGTCAGTTCGACGGCGGGCCAGTGGAGAAAACAACGTTGGCCCGACGGCGGTTTACCGCCTTTGGCTCGACGGCAGTTTGCCACTCTCGGGCTGACGGCGGGCCAGTGGACAAAACAATGTCGGTTCGACAGCGGTTTGCCACCATCGGCCCGATGGTGGCTGCACCGTCGGGCCGACGTTGGCCCGACGGCTATGTGCTATCTGGGACCCAGACGCCGGACCGACCACACCACCCGCCTTTTCTCACTGCCCCACCCGACGTACTATTAACAGTTGACTCGCAAGGGTTGAGTGCCGGGGTCGTCCAGAAAAATCTAACCTTATACCTGAAACCATACATGACAATGAACTTGAACTGGACCCCTTGAACTTACACTAATAAAATTACTCATATTATGTAGTTCCGTCTCGTGTCCTGAATTGGAGATATAAGGTCAAATCTAGCTAAGTTGTTTTTGTTTAGGAAATTTGATGCTTCACACGATTTCATATTGTGGCAACAGCATGGGTAATTCAGTGCGCGGGACTGAATAACCCCGTCTCAACACCGTCTCTATGGATGTTCTCTGTGGCGGAGTGGTTAGAGTGTCTGACTTTTTTCTAGGTCAGACTCCTAATCTGAGGGTCGGCGGTTCAATTCCCTGTGCCCCCAGCTCTGCCAATTTGGATTTCCACCACTGTGTATAACTTACAGCGTCATCAAAGGCTGGTTGCTCTCATACCATGTCTATGTGGTGTGGGAGGTTAAAAATCCCTTGGGTCGGTAAAAGTGTAGGCTCAGGCTTTCTATCGACCAGCAGTGGAGTGGGGAAGACCAGTCGTCTGTGACTGGGATTTCCCCTGCTTGGGACAACTAATGTACCAAAAAAAAAAAAAAGAGACCAATAAGTGTTCACACTTCCTGTCTACCATTCACTATATTCGCTATATATTCGATGCTGACATTGGCGCCACTCCTATGCTACCAAAATCCCATACGCTTCCACTGCCACCTGGTGGATCTGGCTCGCACTAACTGGACCATTGAGCACCGAGTAGCTCACTTCAGCCAGGGAGCCCGAGCTAACATGTTTTCTATATGTGTTCCAAGCGGTTTGTGTCTAGGTGGTGTGGTTTTAGAGATATTTAACTTTTTCTGTATGAAGATTGCTCACAGCCATTGACATGGCCCGATGGTAACTGGAAGCCATCATCATCTTTTCTTTCTCAGCCATCCCACCCACCCATCTAAAAGAACATGTTGGGTTGAGCGCCTGGACTGATCATGCAAAAAGACAATATATCAAACATTGCTAAGACACTGTTACGATACGATAAGAATCAAAATATAATAATAAACCTCCAACATTATACCCAACTCGTGGCCCGCATTGCAGAATTATCCAGCTTTAAGTGTAAACCAGGATATTTGGGGATTGACAACAGGAAGCCACGATCGCCATCTTTATTACAAATGCGTAGAACTAAGAACATTCAAAAATCATCTCCAATTGTATGTGACATAAAGAATTATTTTTTTCCTTTTCCCAAGGGCATGAACTACCTTGTTAATAGTCCATTTAAGTCGCATGGGCATCTGACGAGTAATAACTGTGTAATTGACAGTCGGTGGGTGTGCAAGATCACAGACTACGGTTGTGGACAATTTAAGAGGAAGCACATCTCGAGACAACCGGAGAGCTACTTCTTTGAAGGTCAGCTCAATCTGGTCAACAGTGTGTTGTCAGTACTGTTACTGAAAAATATTGGTTCTTGTTTATATCTGTAAAATGCTATTTTATCAATGAAAAAAACAAAAGTAGACACTGAATTCTTAATTAAATAGATCACCATTACTCATGAACTTATTTAGTCACTCACTCACTCAGGGTTCGTACGGGTCCTTGAAAACCTGGAAAGTCCTGGAATTTGCCTAAAGATCCTTGAAAATCCTTGAAAATAGAAAATCATGACTATATTTTTTCTATATTCATTGATGTTTTGAATTTAAATTGATTTTTGTTGGTTTTGGTATTATGCTTGATTTATATATATTATATGTATATATATATACACACAAATATATATATACGTATGTTTGCTGTTATTTGTTATGCTTATTTACACTTCACATCTTTGAATTGACTGTATATGGCCGTGTTTCAGGGTTCTTTAATTTAATAAACGTTTCAAACTTTGCAATGAAATGTCCTTGAAAGTCCTGAAATTTGATATGGCAAAATGAGTATAAACCCTGTCACTCAGCCAATCAGTCATGCACTCACTCAGTCACTCACTCATCCTTTCATTCACTCACTTACTCAACCAATCGGTCACTCACCCACTGAGCCAATCGGTCACCCACTCATTCACTCACACTAACTCACTCAACCAATCGGTCACTTAGTCCCTCGATAACTCACTCACTCACTTAATTCGCTCACTCAATCAATCACACACCCACGCCTTCACACGCTTGTTCGAAAGCCACAGATAGGTCTGTTGCATCGTGCCAAGTTTGATTATCGAAAAGCATGTGGCTATATGTGAAAGATTAGTTTAAAGTATGTCTAGTGAAGGATAGGGCCAGGAAAGACACATACACTAGTACATAAAGGATTCACCCCATACACCCTATGTAAAAGCTGGCCAAAACTACTTTATGGGGCTGTCACATTACGGCGTATGGCGGCGGCGTATATAAAACATACCGATAAAATTTGAAAAACGTTGCGGGACGACGTATGGTGACCTTTGTGCACTGACGTGTCCTTTGGAGCGTATGCGTAACGTATGTGTAACGTATGCAAAGCATGACCCGACGTATTCACGGCGTAAATTGAGTTGTTTTGACAGTTATGAGTGGCATGGTGAGCATATGCGAAACGTATGAGGTACTTATGCGAAGCGTATGAGCGTATGCAAAGTGTATGAGTAGCGTATGCAAAGCGTATGGATTCTCTCCGAGGTCGGGGGTGGGTGGCTGCCTGGGTATAAATACCCTGGAGCAGCAGCTCTCCCCTCACTCTACCACCATTCCTGCTAAGAGAAACACCACTGCTACTGCTACTACTGCTGCTGCTGCTACACCAGCCTCCAGGGCTGCTGTCATCACTGGAGGAGGAATAGGCCGTGGGAGAGGCAGGAAGAAGCATACTTTGCCATGCTCACCATCACCAGAGTCCTCACCTGCCTCCTCACCTAACCACTCACCTCACCACTCTCCACAACACCACTCTCCACAACACCCCTCTCCATTGAAAGAGATGGAGATGGAAGTGGAGAGGCAGACGACGCACCAGTGTCGCCCCCGCTCCAGCTCTCCAGCTCCTGCTTCTTGGGGCAGCTCACGGGCAGCGTCCGCCCCCCTCCGCCGCCTCCACCTCCAACGCCTCCGCCTCAGCCTCCACCAGCACCTCTGGCCTGTCCTCTGCAAAGAGAAGGAGGGCAACAAAGAGCGACAAGGTCTCGGTCTTCAAGGAGGGGCAGATGCTGGAGTTCCTCAAGGAAAACCCAGTCATCTGGAACGTCAAGCTGACCGACTACCGCCGCACTGACAGGAAGGGGAAGATGCGGGAGGACCAGGCGAAGCTTCTGTGGACGACAGCGGTCCATCTCCAGAAGTGGTTCAAGTCACTCCGGGATACCAACATGCGGCTGCACAAGAAAAAGAGCGGGGACGGAGCGGCTGTCCTGACTGAGAGGGAGGAGTGGATCATGCGGAAGTTTGGTTTCCTGCGGTCCGTCCCTCATCCGTCACTGGCCGGAGCCCTGCAAAAGTGTAAGTACATAATCTTTTATCCTTCTGACTAGTGTGGGCGTTAGGATTCTCGTAAAACCCCTATTATTCTGGAGAAGTCGACAAACCGATATATGTTATTTACGTGAATAATCTTGGTAAATTAAGTTATTTGTTGAATGTTAATGTTTGTTGTTTTTCTTTAAAGTTGACGTGTTGTGTTGTTATTGTTAAATCGAGAAGTCGACAATCGATATATGTTATTTGCATTATGAATCTTGATAAATCAATTTAGTCATTTATCATTAACTTTTTTTTCTTTATTGTTGACTTGTGTTGTCTTTTGTGGAAAGATTGATTTGCGTTCATGTTACTTATGTTATTTTATTATTTTGTCTTGCAGGTGGCCGCTGCCATCAAGGCTGCGCATCGCGACCTCAGCCTCAAGGAGAATGTGACCACGGGGGTGGACGTGGGGATGGAGGAGGACATTCCCGCCACTCCTCCCGCTACAGTCCGAGAGCGGGGAAAGGGGATCGAATGGGAAGGGGAATCTGTCAGCCCCAGACGACGCGAACCTCCTCGCTGCCATCCAGAAGAGGTTCGACGAGTCTGGGGACATGCTGAAGGTGATGCAGCCCCCTCCTACACTGGCGATGACGAAGAGTGTGACGTTCGAGAACTATGTCCGCGACATGATCCTGACCATGCCGGAGGAGCGGTTTGTTGAGACCTGTGGCCCAATCAACCGGATGGTGTCGCAGCATTTGGAGGGGCAAGGCCAACAAGTCGTGGCTCCTGTGGCTGCGGTGGCTGCACCTGCTCCTGTGTCTACAAGTGAGGCATACCAACCTCAACCCCACCAGTGGACTCACCAGCCACCACCGGCATCACCATGGGCGCCTCAGACACAGGAGTACGTGCAGCGATATATGACGCAGCCACATCTTCCGCGTCAGCCGCAGCCACATCCGCATCTTCCGCCTCTGCCTCAGCCTCTGCCTCAACCTCTGCCTCAACTTCTGCCTCTGCCACTCCATGTGCGTCAGGAGCTGGTGGTGCCTCAGCCTCAACCTCAATTGGCGCAACGGCCTTTTGTGGCGATGGCACAGCTGCCTGCCCAACTCCGGACACTCGGCATGGCGGGCCACACCAAGGCCTCTCCAGGACTCGTTGCCCGGCCAGGTGGTGTGGCCACTGTCGGTGTGGCCTGGCCGTCGCCTTCTGGTGTCGATGCCGTGCCGAGCTCGACACCTACACAAGTCGCCCCCGCGACGGGAACATTGTCTGAGTCGGCCAGCTCGATGCCCGATGGACTTTTGAACTTGTCGGGGCTGTCAGGGATCTCGGGAGTGTTGGGGGTCTCCAACTTGGACCTCTTACCCCCGTCAGCCACGACGTCACCAGCTGAGTGGGGCTCGGGGGGGACGCACGACAAGTGATCATTTGTAGATATGTGTATATATGTGTAGATATGTAGTTATATGTAGATATATAGATATGTAGTTATAGTTTGTATTTTTTGTCAAATGTATTGTTGTATTGTTTATCTTTGAATGTTTGTATGCACATATGAATATATCAGGGATGAAAGATCTCCGCGATTTCGCGGATTTCCAGGATTTTTCCTGTAGCTTTAAGTGTATACTAATACGTTGCCGCCGTCCTGATATGACCTTAGATTTTGCCAGGAGGTAAAACTCCAACAACCAACCAATACGTTGTTTTACGCTGCAGCACCATCAGCGTATACTACTAATATGTGGGGCAAACGCCGCAGCACTAGCAGTGAATACTAATACCTTCAAACGGCGCAGCACTATCAATGTATACTACTAATAGGTGCTTCTCAGCACTATCAGCGTATACCGATATGTGGTGCAAAAGCCGCAGCACTAGCAGCGTATACTACTAATACATGCTTCAAACGGCACAGCACTATCAGCGTATACCTATATGTATGAAACCGGACTTCGGGGAATTTTCAGGGATTCCCTGACAATGCTAAGCCTATGGGAGAATATCAGCATTTCCGCTTTTTATCCCGGAGACCACTTTCATCCCTGATATATGTATATATGTTGACAAATATCTTGTATAAATAAATATATTGTAAACTAATTATTGTGTCCGCATTCAATAATGCCATGGCATAATGTAATTGTTATAAATTAAAGTACAATTAAAGTAACATTGAAAATAAAGAATAATTATTATGAATATTAAGGACACAAGTCTCTACCCCCCTCCCTCCCTCCCTCCCTCTCTCTCCCCTCCCTCCCTCTCTCTCGCTCCTCCCTCCCTCCCTCTCTCGCCTCTCTACCTCTCTTCTCTTCTCTTCTCTCTCTCCCTCCCTCCCTCCCCCCCTTTCTGTCCCTGTCCCTCACCGTCTTTTTCCCTGTGTTCTTAACAGTGGTTATGCTTTCAAAAGTGTAATTAATTTTAAAAGAGCAAATTCATTACAAATACATTAACTAGATAACTGTAATTAGGGATCGAAAGAATATAACAGACATGTAAATTGGGTTTCGATATCTAAAAAATGATATCGTTTATTTTAATAGACATAAACATATTACCATCTCATATAACAGTAGACATGTCACAACATAACGGACATGTAAATAAGTGATAACTGGACAGTGTAAAGAAAAGCACATAAGTTTTCAAAACTAGATCATAACAGTACACATACACAGTGCATACAGACAGGTACAATGTTTGTCAGATCATGCTGTCTTGCCATGACACTGCTCCTGCGGGTGAGACCACCCAGTCTTTAAGCAGATTGCGCTGCTCCTTTCCTAGCTTGGACGCGGTGTTGGGGTTAGTTGGAATGTCAATGTCTGGCAGGTTTGGGCCCTCTCGCCACGCTCCTGGGACAAATTGTTGGTGCCAGTCTTGGGATTATCCAGCAGCAGGTTCTGTAGGGCTGGGTCATGCATCCTCATGAGGTTGTGCGGAACCATGCACGCGTTGACGATGACCTTCACGTGGAGGGGTGGTGCTGCATAGTGGTCAGCAGCACTTGGAAGCGGTTGGCTAGAATGCCAAAGGCATTCTCCACCACTCTCCTAGCTCGGGACAGCCGGTAGTTGAACAGTCGCTCCTCATTGTTCAACCCCTCTTGCCGTACGGCTTCATCATGGTCGGCCGCAGGGCAAAGGCATCGTCACTGATGAGAAAATATGGCACATCCTTCTGGCTGTCCATGATCGGTTCAGGGTCCGGAAAGCCGATGGTGCCACCTTCAGTGGCCGCCTTCAGCTCGTAGTCGTTGTAGAGCTGGGCATCAGACGCGGAGCCCAAACCCCTAAGATCTGCCCAGATAAACTTGTAGTCCGCGTCTACTAGTGCCAACAGGACCACGGAGTAAAACCCCTTGTAGTTGTAGTAGAGCGACCCACTGTTTGGAGGGCACCAGCAGGCGATGTGCTTCCCATCCAGAGTGCCACAGGTATGGGGGAAGTTCCACTTCTGTAAGAATAGGTCCGCGATAGCACGCCATCCTTCTGGAGTCGTCGGACATGTCATGACCTCGTTCATGTACTCTTCGACGATGGCCTGACAGACTTCACGCACTATGAGCGACTGTGTGTTGTGGGGGACCCTCCAACCGAACTTCATCGACGAGTATTTGGTGCCAGATGGCAGGTGCCGCAGGGTAAGTGCGATCTTCAGCGCAGGCTCTAGCGGCACTCGGAATGTGGTGCGGTTTCTTTCAATCCTCGGTCCCACTCATGCCACAATCTTGTCAAACAACTGGGGAGGCATCCGCATGAAGTTCATGAACAACACGGTGTCCTCGCTGCGGAGCTCAACCATGAGCTTGTCGTACAAGCCAAACTGTGGCCGCCTCCCAATCCAAGGTCTGACCCACACTGCACCGCCGCTGCCTCCTCCTTCTCCTCTCGAGACGTGCCGCCAGAAGAACCATGAGGTAGAGACCTAGCTCATGCTGATATAGGGCAATTCTGTACCGATGCTGGAACTGTATTTGGAGTGCCTGGACATCCATCCTGTCTGAGCAGCAGAGCCGGACTGACAGAAGAAGCCTTGCGACGCCTTTATATACCGAGAGCATACGCCGGGCATATGCTGCACATATGCTTTGTATACGCTAGGAGTATGCTCAAATACGTTACATGTACACTAGGCGTACGCTACATACGCTTACGCCATACATACGCCATATGCCGTTGTGTGACAGCCCCATTAGTATGGAACAGGAAGTAGAAACTGTGGCTCCAGTATCAAATGGCTACCAATATCGGCACAGAGTGGGTGAAATGGGAGAGAATGCAAAAAGACAAGATGGCGGCGATAAAATGTCGTCAGGTTTATTTGACAAATTCCTTAAACTACATGTTTTATTATATATTTCAAATCAAAAGTAGCGGGTAAATATGAAGATTTATGTGAAGAACATATTTTGCTTCTTAATTTAAGAATTTACCAGCTCAATTCATTTCCCCGCCATGTTGAAATTCTTCGCCCGTTTTTTTATATGTTGGTTTTCACCCCTGAACTGCAAGTACGGGGTGAATCTTTTATCTAATACACTAGTTACTCCTTGCCCGTATTTCGTCGAGAGGACTACTAAATTATCTGATAGTAAAAGTGTTGGATGGCTGGGTTATGGACATAGTAGCATGCATTCCCAATGTACTATGCTAAATATATTGTTCACATTCTTATCTTGCTACTTTTGAAGTGTGAAATTGATTTAAATCATGCAGATTAATAGACTTTAAACGTTGAATGGTGAGAATCCACTGACCGCCATCTTAGTATGGTAGCATTCTCAACCAGTTCATCAACTCTATCTAAAGCCCCGTTCATACACGCCCATTAAAGTCTGCTCAACTAGTTCGCCTCACATTCGCCGTGTGGACGTGACGCTGAAGCGGATTAGGGCTGAGTTGATTCATCTAGTTCGCTTCAAGTAAACCATGTCGCGAGGTAGTATATATGAAGCGAACTAGCTTAAGTCGGCCCATCTTGCTTCTGTGGATGATAGCGGTTTACTTTGAGGCGACTTAAGCACGTCACACGCATGCGCAGTCGAGACCTGAGTTTGTTGATTTTCCGGTCGATCAAAAGTGCATATTATATAATTTGGTCTATGAAACCGCTAGCTGTGCACAGATATTTTTTTCATCATTTATTTATAGGTTTTCACTGCCCAGCAGAAGTTTTGACCGTTCCAAAACAATACGACTCAGTCTATACATATCTAGGTCGAACCCACACTCTCTCGTGGCGACGTCGACTAACCGAAAGTGGTGCTGGTTAGTATGGACTTGCTCATGTGCAGATATCAATTTCCGGCTTAAACTTCCCCAAGCACTGGATGTGTGGATACGACACACTTTCACGCCTAGTTCACCTCATCTAGTTCACCTTATCTAGTTCGGCCTAAAGTTGTGCTGTATGAACGGGGCTATAGAGTCTATGCCAGTATAGATAAACAATGCTCACTGGAACCAGGACCTGCACAGCTTGCTTAAAGCGGACCCTTACCGAAGCAGTTTTTACTCGGATTTAAAACATGGTCATTGTTCACCATTACTTGAGGTGAATATTCTATCTGCACCTTCCCAAATGTCCGGTTGTAAGGCCATATAAAAAAATACTTGTTTGGCGTCCACCTATTAAAATGTGTCCAGGTCGGGTGGGAGGTTTAAAAAATTATGTTTTACTTTGTATGTAGGATGGTGGTGTACAGGAAGAAAACTAACCATGATATTCATGGTCAGAAGGCATGATAGGATGGTAGAGAAGACCATAGACACTTTCTAGCTAGAAATTGAACAAGAAAACATTAAAATTACTTTGAAATCATCAGGATGAAGTTTTTCGGTCATTGGGCAATCATTGTAATAGGTGGGAAAGCATTGTTTTGAGTTGTAATATTTTATTTGAAGGTTTTATTTTTGTGGTGTTCTCTGTGGCGGAGTGGTTAGAGTGACTGACTTTTTTCTAGGTCGGACTCCTAATCTGAAGGTCGGTGGTTCGATTCCCTATGCCCCCATCTCTGCCAATTTGGATTTCCACCGCTGTGTATAACTTACAGCACCATCAAAGGCCGGGTGCTCTCATACCATGTCTATGTGGTGTGGGAGGTTAAAAATCCCTTGGGTCGGTAAAAGTGTAGGCTCGGGCTTTCTATCGACAAACTGTCTAATGGTGAAAACAAGCCTATTCAGGCTTATCCATGATAGGCAGTATAAATCTTCAACAAAACAATATATATATTTTGAGGTTGGGGGAATTTCTCAAGTCGAGGGGGACGCTAACCAAGTTATTTTTTATCTGGCCTAATGTAAGATAAAGCTGCGGCCCGGTGTTCTGGGTCATAGCTTCAGTCCTTTTTGAGGGACCAGCAGAACTTTGAATAACCATATATTGCACAGGGTCACACTGGTCCTTAATAACCTACCAAGTACTTAAATTGATCATTTAATAGATGAAATACTGGAAAATCCTTAAAATGTGTGGTTATGCGTCAAATGTCATGAAAGGTCAATACAATTGCCTGATAATTTGAAATCATGTTTTGTTATCTTGGTTTTCAAATAAAAATGATTTTTGTGACACTTTGTTGCTGAATTCTCCATGATTCATTAACTTTTGCATGTTCAGTAAATGATTCCAAGATCCTCGCAGGGTTGCAGCATGCACAATTTCATGGGGATGGTCGTAGGATCTCTGCATTAAAAAGTGCTGTCTCAAGTACTAGAAAGTCATGAAAAAAAAAAACCTATAAATAGACCCGTCCTGATATGACATTAGATGTTGCCAGGAAGTAGAACAACAACAAACAAACTTGTAAAGAGTCGGAACCATTTTGCACACATATTGATTTTCTATTAATCTATACTCAGGTCTTTTGTGGACGTCTCCTGAGCAGTTGCCCGATATAGTGGCCGGGACACATTTGATGTATGGAACTCCAAAGGGGGACACCTATTCATACGGCATCATCCTTAACGAGATCTTCATGCGAGAACGCCCCTTCAATCTGAAGCGTGAGGTGATGAGCCCTAAAGGCGAGTCTAACACTGGTCACTATTTAACCAGGGTTCGCACTGGTCATTAAAAAAAAACTAAAAAGTGCTAACTTTTGAAAATGCAAAAATTAAATACCGAAAAGTGCTATAATTATACAAAAAGTATTATAAGTCGTTAAGAATTAAACAAAAGCATGAAATTGTGTATTCATAAGTAGCACCAACCATGCTGACGTCAGGAATCTAATTTTGTTTAGACTGATTTTTTCACCATGTAACTTGCACTTTTTGTTATTAAGCCGAGTGTCATGTATCCTTGTCGGGGAATGTGGGATGGACATATATTTTGGAGTGATCAAAGTAGAGACATTGCTGGTTTTCAGATGGAGTAGAAAAAGCCCTTGTTTATATCAGGAACTGTGATACATGTAAAATACAGTTTCTTAGTAGTAGTAACTGAAATGGATATACAACAGCCGAGTTAATTGTTTCCATACAGTAACTGTAGGTAGGTTTCTAAATATTTGTTTTGTAGCCTGTCCTTATATCAAGATAAGATATTTATTAATTTCCACATGATCATTGTGCATACAAGCTGATATTTATATCAGGAATGATTCACATGAAAAAGGAGAAAGCAGAAGTACAATACTTATGAGGCGCTTTCCCCAATTAAAAATAACACATATACATTACTAATACTAAAAAAGTGAAAGTAAAAAGTATATTGACATTACCTTTAATACTCTAAATGTTATCTCATTGTTTATATACTAGACTACTATGTATTTTCACTCTGGTAAAGCTGAAAGAGTTTCTTTTTATACATTCGTTGAAACATTGAAAGATATTCATTGAGACTTTAACGTCATTCTTGAAAATACTTCTCTTGTTGAACACTTGTTCTTTGAAAGGTGACATTTGGTGTCATTTTGAAATAATTTCTCAGGTTTACTGCAGACACAATAAATTTGGGCCAACCTTGGCTCTCCTCCAAAGATTACATTGGAATTTCCCCACACCTAATGGGTAATAAAACTAGTGGAGCATACTCGGAACCTTGAGTTATTGCATACTGAAAAAGTTGTGGAATTTCTTCATTTTGGTCCTTAAAAAATAGTTTTAATGGTCCTAAGATGTACTTAAAAAGTCATTAAAAAAGAACCCTCAATAGATCCAAATAGATAAAATGCCGCCTTTAAAGTTCAGGGGTGAAAGATCTTGGCCATTTCGCGCATTTAAGCGATCTTTTTATATTCACCGATTAGCGTTCACAAAATGTGAATATATATGACAGTAATTGGTTAGTCTGAATCCTTTCTTACATGACCTTAGATGTGGTTAGAACATAACTGAAACAATCAAGTGTTTGGTATTGCGATAATACAGTCAATAAGGACAAATTGTCGAAACCTGACTTCCAGCATTTCCCCCCGAATCCCCCCTGACAATGCTAGTCCTATGAGGGAAATTCGCGTTTTCACGGAAATTCGCCGTTAGTTCTGCTGGAACCCACTGGTGGGTGCTAAGGTCTCGGCCCCGCTTTTTTTTTCGGAGACCACTTTCATCCCTGAATGTTACATAATCCATTGGGTTTGAGTTTCAGTAATATTTTTAAAATAAGTTTATTAGATCGATCGATATACTATACTTCAAGATTGGTGTAGTATAGCTTGTATAATAAATAAATAATTTTGGAGATATTTGACGGGATGGCCGAATGAGTTAGAGCGTCCGTCTCCCGTGTTTGGTAGACCGTGGGGTCGTGGGTTTGAATCCTGGTCGAGTCAAACAAATGACTTAAAAATTGATACTTGTCGCTTCCTAGCCAGGCGCTCGGCATTATTAGGATAGGGCAAGGAGCAGTGGAATGAGTAAGATCAATCACCCACGATTGAAATTTCCCCTCCTTAAACAACTAATGTACAAAATAAAAAATACAACAAAAAAACCCACACAAAATAATGCTGATGTTATGATATGCTTGCCTGACTTGAGGCAGCCACAAGTTCTATTTTATTGAATTAAGACTCTTTTTATGTAGCAATGTGCGTTTTGCAATTACACCGTTATCTCTGTTGAATATATAGGATCTAATGTAGGGAAGTGCTTTGGTTTCAAAAATGTTATGCCATCATCTGATTATGCAACTTTTATTGGATAATTTAAAGCTGTATAAATACGGGAATGCAAATGAGCTATATAACGTTGATGTTCAAAATAAGACACTATAAGGAATACAAGCTAATTAATTCAAATTCATCAATGATGCAAGAAAAAGAAATATCGTTAAGTAACAAATGAACATAATCTAAAACTGAATAAAAATATTATTAAAGCTGAATATACTACTGGATGATGAATGACGTTAAATTTGCATAATCCGATAAAAACATCAAATTTTCAAAAGTGAAACATTTGAACCAACTTGTATGCTGGTGCATTTATTAAGTATGTGTGGCTACATAGAAGGGCATACTAAGTCAATGTAAATTTTAATAGAACCTGTTACTGGTGAATCCTGTGGAGTCAAAGTTTTGGCAAGAGCATTCCAAAATTAATTTGGCATGTTTACACTTCAAATATTTCCTAAGTTAGTCGTATTAAAGCAAAGTTGCTTCAAACTAAAGTAAGGGAGCGGGGCATAGCTCAGGCAGTAGAGTGTCCGCCTGTGAAGCTGTCGGTCATCGGATCGATTCTGCTCAGTGCATCCATTTGCAGTTTGGGCTATTTTCCGTTCCAACCAGTGGTCCACAACTGGTTCATCAAAGGCTGTCCGGTCTTCAGTATGTGCTGTCCTGTCTGTGGGAAAGTGCATAGAAAAGACCCCTTGCTGCTTATCAGGAGTAGCCTATGTGGTGGCAGTGGGTTTCCTCCAAAGAAATTTCAGAATAACCATATGGTTAATTTTACTCAAGCGAACAAACTGAAGACAAAGAGGAATATGGAGATAGCAAAAATTTAATGGAGAACATAACCTGCAGGCAGGTCGGATAATGTCTGGAGAACATATCGAAATCGTGTCTCGTAGGTGAGATGGAAGTAAGTATCGGTGAATGTAATCATGATGAGTGGGAAATGTCGTAATGCATATCATCATATCAGTGCCAGATCGTATCGTAGATGGATTAGTGATTAGAGTCAAGAATGGTTAAGTGTTGTATAGTGTCGAGATAGTGTTCATAGTCAGGAAAGGTACGAGAAGAAAGCAAGGAAGGACTAGCTCAGAAACCAGCAGCCCTCAACCCAACAATTTACCGAGGGGTGCTGGTACGGAAGAGATAATAGTCGGAACAAGATAGGCGGAAACAGCATCACTCGTCCAGGAGCCTCGCGATACATGTCTTAGCACCAGTGAGATAATTAGCAACTGAATGAAGGGATTTCAAATGAGAGTTAGGGAACATGATATATGACAGTACATCACATATTGAGGGCTTCAACGGGTCGACTTGATGGCGCGCGCAGAACCTCTGATATGATTGGAGATGGACGACTTTGTTTGCCCAAGTCCGTCATGAGACAGCCTCTGACAAAGCAGAGACTAGCTGTAGATGACGTGTCAGGCTGTAACCTGCAAGATAGAAGCAGAAAAGTGGCTATCTTCCAGGGAATAGGATGAAGTCATTACAGAGAAAAATCAAGATTTTAGATGGAGAAAGAGACTGATATGTTTTAAGTTAAGGCGTTCACACTCACTTAATGCTGAAGCTTTAGCTTGCAAATTATGTGGTAACCTACTCAGATTATCTGTTAGAAGAGAGTCCTTCCTTCTATATGTAGGATCGTTATGTTACAGCTATTCAAGGCTGAGATCAACCAAATTTGCCTTGCAAATGTAGTTAAGAGTGGATCCCTCCCTGCACCCGACCCCAATACTTGTTGGGAAACTAGATTATCGGTATTAACTACTACATTGTAGTTCCTGGGCGGACTGGGAAAAAGAACGGACAGCGCCGTTATCAAAACAAAGGTTCAAACTGCTTTATGAACTTCAGCATCTCGACTATCTCAATGGGCACTCTGCTGCATAGTATGGCACTGGGGAGAAAGCCCCCCCCCCCCCCCCCACCCCCCCGGTTTCAACTTTGAACTGCACTCTATTACCCAGTCAAGAACCGGTGTCAAAGGAAGGAGGAGAATCGTATTAAACTGGGCTGAAAAGCTTATAAACCACTCGATATCTTTATGGATTTCATCAAGAAGGAATGCTGCCAGGTATTATGGGAACTCCTGATCACTGCAAAGACACGGTTCATATACAGGTGAAGACAACTAGCAGTGACAGGTAGCAGTCCATGCAGCGGGGAGACCACCCACTATCAGAGATGGGGCAGCGGCTTGGAACGATGAGTTGGCAGGTGTAGACAGCTAGCAGAGCCTGTGCCGGAGGCCGAGAACATCAGGAGCAGGCAGCTATCCGAGACCGGGCAGCCTTAACACATCCCACCGGGAGCGATGGGCATCATAGCGAGTTGGTACAACAGTCATTCTTACTGATGTCATAACGAGTCGGTGCAAATCACTGTCACTGCGGAAAAAGAGATTACGAAGGATAATAAGAGAAAAGCACAATGGAAATTCACTGCTTCACAGCAAGTCTATTAATTAGGACTATTCATTGGTAGGATCGAGTGGATCCCTCCCTGGGTGAACGTATAGCTTACATTATCCTAGCCCGCCGGTAGAGCACTGAGCAGCAATTAGGTGACCGTATAGTTTACATTATCCTAGCACGCCGGTACCGTGCTGAGCAGCAAGGTAGTGAACGTGTAGTTACATAACCTAGCGCGCTGGTGATGCGGATTCCGAGGGACACCAGTTTGCCAGGGACACTTCCATTGAAATGCATTGTTAACGGCCGTGAGCAAATCTTCATACAGAAAAAGTCAAATATCTCTTAAATTACACCACCTAGACACAAACTGCTTGGAACACATATAGAAAACATGTTTTGCAAAAAGATTATATTAAATTGATAAGGTTAGGGTTCTGGATTTCTATTAATTTGTAATAAAACTGATGTTTTGCACTGTGTGTACCGTCAAACTCAAGGCATTGTCAATGACCGTGAGCAGTCTTCATACAGACAATACAGAAAAAGTGAAATATCTCTAAAACGACACCACCTACAAACAAATCGCTTGGTACACATAGAAAACATGTTTAGCAAAAACATATAAAATTTTTAAGGTTAGTGACAATGCTGTTCGATTTTGACGCGTGTGCAGAAGCGATGTGTCCCTGGGAAACTGGTGTCCCTGGGAAACTGCAACACCGGTACCGCGCTGAGCAGCAAGCTGGTGAACGTGTAGTTACATATCCTAGCACGCCGGAACTGCGCTGAGCAGCAAGCGGGTTAAAGTATAGTTACATTATCCTAGCCTGCCGGAGCAGCACTTAGCAGCACACGGGTGAACGTGTAGTTTACATTATCCTAGCCCGCCGGTACAGCACTGAGCAGCAAGCGTGTGACCGTGAAGTTTAATATACTAGCACGCCGGTACAGAGCCGAGCAGCAAACGAGTAACCGTGTAATATACATTATCCTAGCCCACCGGGACAGCACTGCACAAGCGGGTGAATGCCGTTATCGGTGTTGTGACTTCGCTAAAACTCTCCAAAAACTGTAGCACATAGTGGCGGCTGGGCCTGTTCCGCCTGAGCAGCCGACAGACAGCTGTCACCCACAGTGATAAGCCAGGGTCAACAGTAACAATGCAATGTCAATGACAGTGGTTCACTCTGAACTTTTAAATTACACTGGCCGCAACTATAATAATAAAGTTGCATGGTCCGATGAAATATAATTGTGTCAAAATTAAAACAACTACTTACATTTGATCCTATATATCCAACTTAGATACTGGTGCATTAGCTAATGATTTGGGACAGCATATACAGAATAACCAGTGAATTTATAAGCTTACCCCTATAGAGGGAGTGCACGTGACGTCATCACTCGGTGGTTAGCCATCTTGGATTACACTTAATACCACCTATGGTGTCCCTGTCTTATACCAAGAACACTATGGCCACCACTGGGCCTACCTATAATCAGAGAGCGTGTATATAAACAGATGAGAGGGACAACTGTCATACTAGACCCTGTAACAGCTGCCGACTGTGGCGCTCCAAGTGGTGGTTGTTGAACAAAATGGGCAAACTCAAGGCATTGTCAATGGCAGTGAGCAATCTTCATACAGAAAACGTTAAGTATCTCTAAAACTACAACACCTAGAAACAAACTGATCGGAATACACATAGAAAACATGTTTACCGACAAGATTATATTACATTGATATGGTTAGGGTTCTGGATTTCTATTAATTTGGAATAAAACTGACGTTTTTCACTACGCGTACGGCAAACTCAAGGCATTGTCAATGGTCGTGTGCAATCTTCCTACAGAAAACGTTAAATATCTCTAAAACTACAACACCTAGAAACAAACTGATTGGAATACACATAGAAAACATGTTTACCAACAAGATTATATTAAATTGATATGGTTAGGGTTCTGGATTTCTATTAATTTGGAATAAAACTGACGTTTTTCACTACGCGTACGGCAAACTCAAGGCATTGTCAATGGTTGTGTGCAATCTTCCTACATAAAAAGTGAAATATCTCTAAAACTACACCAAATAGAAACAAGCCGCTTAGTACACATATAGAAAACATGTTTACCAACAAGATTATATTGAATTTATAAGGTTAGGGTTCTGGATTTCTATTAATCTTTTAAGAAAATTAATGTTTTGCACTGAGCGTACTGGCAAACTCAAGGCTTGTTCAATACTAACCGCCAGGATCGCCACTGCAGCCTGTGTTACATATTTTCGCTGGAGTTGTCCCTCTCATCTGTTTATATACACGCTCTCTGCTATAATCATGGCTGCCGAAGTATGTGGCGCCACCTAGAGGGTACTGCCCGAACCTTTCTAATTCTTTGACAGAGCATTCAAAGTGTCAACATACTGCATTTTAGCAATGATGTGAGGCTACATGATTTTAAAAATGCTTCCCCTCCATCAAAAAACCCTTTCCCCCCAACTTTTGAGGCCAAACTGCTCAAAACAGTGACAAATAAACCAACAAATCAGTAGATAAACACAATGTAAGCACTTCCAAGCCTAGATACAAGATTCACCCCGTACTGCTGCAGTAGGGGTGCAAACCAACCCTATGTAAAAGGTGGCGAAAATGCGGGTAAAAGAATTGCGGGCCTAATTTAATAATCTAAGAAGCAACAATTATTCTTTACATCTGTTTTATTATTTACCCGCTACCTTTGAGTTGAAAAATATAATATAATATCTAGTTTAATAAGATTTAAAAGTGAAATCGACAGCGTTCTGCGGCCGCCATCTTGTCTTTTTTGCATTCTCTCCCATTTCACCAACTCTGTGCCTATATGCATAATATGGGTAGCCATTTGATACTGGAGCCACATACTGGAGCCTCACTTCCATACTAACGCTATTTTCGCCCGTATTTATATAAGGCTGGTCTTCACCCGTGTACTACAAGTACCGGGTGAATCTTTTATCTATTCCAAGCCATGCATATGTAATAAAATATGGCGACCGGAAGTTGCCTCGTGACGTCATTACACCCCCTCTATAGACACTCACTTTGAAACACCCATTATGCAAGGAGGCCATTAACCAACCAGGCCAATCTCGTGACCTCATTAGCCTCCCGCCAACCAAGTAGGCCTACTGTGCAGGGCCATAGAGGGGAAGGGGAAATGAGGTGGATGTGTCTGTGTGTGTATGTGTCTATGTGTTTCCTGACCTGACTTCACAGAGACAGACACACACACAGACACAGAAATACACACACAGACAGACACACATAGGTAGACACACACATACATGCACAGACAGCACACACAGACACAGAAACACACAGACATGCACACACCCAACATACACAGACACACATACACCCGACCTGACTTTGCAGAGAGAGAGACACACACAGACAGAGACGCATAGACAGATGCACACAGACAGAGGCAGATACACACATACATACACACATACATACACACACAGACAGACATACACAGACACACACACAGACATACACACAGAGATACACACACATACACAGAAACACACAGACACAGAAACATAGACAGACAGAGACAGACACATACAGATACATACACACATACATACCCACACATACACAGAAACACACAGATAGACACACACAGACATACACACAGACAGACACACACACACAGACACACACAGACAGACACATACAGACATCCATAGACAGACAGACACAAGCAGACAACAGACACACATTATTTAGTTAAAATGTTCCACCCCAAACAGAAATACCTACCTACAGTCCTGTCAGGTTCCAGGATTAGTAGGTCATCACATCACATGGTCACCGCAAGATGACCATCTGGGTCATAGCCACAGGACTTTTGGCAAGCTTGTCGAAATTATTGTTGGTTCTTTCAGCTCAAATTACTTCAAAACTAATCATCTTTAATCAAAATCACTCTGGACTAATGATTAGTAGCTCATAACGATCAATTTGATATATTTATCTAAAAAATAAGACAAAAATTCAAATGCCATCGGACCATGCAACTTTAACTAACATAGAATTCTAGATAAAGTCGTCATAAACTACTCAGTAATAAAGTTGTCATAAACTACTCAAAAATACTACCGTATAGTGTCAACAACCGTCGTTTTCACCAACAATGTAACGTCCACGGCTCGAATCTAGTTTTTTAGGCAGCCTCGATAACACATGAATCGACTGGCAGAAACAGGTTCAAGTGGGAGACTGAAGTAAGTGCGGGTGTCATGTGTGAAAGTAGTGCCGATAGAGAAAGTAGTGCCAAGAAAGAAGTGCAAGTGTTCCCGCTCGTAAATTATCCATGTTGACATGCCAACATGCGTAATGTCCAATTAAATCAAAATCAATGTGCTCTAGCGGTTAGATTAGATTAGAGTGTTTGAGCTGCTACTCAGGCCAAGTCGAAGACGCCACCATCAGGGCCCACCAAATGTGGTGAGGATGCTCAGTTCAGTTTTGTCATGTACAGTAATGAGTTTGAATCTGCTGGCGTTAGCTGGCTGGGTGTATCCTGGAATCTGTGGTTCATCTGGTATTGTTGTTAACACCTTGTCAAGCTGCCTTTTGAATGATTGTACACTGCAGTTTGATTGTTTTCTAATGTAGGCTGGCATTGTATTGAAGAGCTGGACTCCTCAAACAGAAATACTTTCTTCCCACAGTGTTCTTGTTCACTGAGGCTTTTGTATTTATTGCTGGTACCTTACCAAGTCTACCATATCTTTTTGAATGATATGTTGTTATGCCATAGTTCGGTACTTTGCTTTCAATCATTTTCTAGGTTATATAATTTTATCTCTCACATCGACGTTCAATGGAGTCGATTTTGAGGAATTTTAGTCTCTCCCAGTAATCCAGGCTCTTGGTGTCTTCGATATATGATGTGAAGTTGCGTTGTAGTGACTCTAGCCCTTGTCAGCTGTCCGGGAGAAGTGGGAATCCACAGTCGTGAACAGTAGTCTATCCGTGGGAGTATTATTGAGTTCCACAAGGTTTACATTACCCCAACTTCTCTTGACTTAAATGTACCAAGCACGAATTTGAGGTTGCTTCTCATGTATACCCCAAGGTCTTCACACAGGTCATTAAATAAAACAAGCTTTGCTTTTTTTCCAAACTAAAAGTAACGTAGACTATAACGATCAACCTAATATATTTATCTCCGAAAATGACAGAAGTTCAAAACCATCGGACTGTGCAACTTTAATGCCAAGTTGAACCTTTTTTTAAATTCTTAAAGTCGATGCCTTGGGTGGTTTTACATATATGGTCTGTGCAATTTACAGAAGTGGTGAACTTGGTGATGGAAGGTACTGTGGCTTCACCAGTGCGACCATATGTTAGCTGCGCGATACGACAAGACATGGTCGAGATGATGGAGATTTGCTGGGATCAAGTACCAGAGAAACGGCCTACATTCAAGATAATCATCCGTTCACTTTGCTCCATGGAAGGCTCTGCGTTAGTGCTAGGGCATAAGAAGACAATGGAATTGTTGTTGTTATTGTTATAGTCGTTGATTAATTAAAGTGGCCCGGTATTGGCTGCCGCAACCAGAAGTGCATTCCATACAAATTCTCTCCAGCACAGATTGCATGGATTTTCTGTTTATGCAACAAAAGATGTGTCTGAAGAGTGGTTGTATGTGTGTGTGTGCTGGTTGTAGGTGGCAGGTTGGAAGATTAGCATGGTTACTGCTGCAGAGGTCAAGGTTTAATTCAGCAACTCGGAAACGAGGCCTATGTTGTGGGGTTTTATGTGGGCCTCGTGTGCGAAAGGTCGGGAGTTCGGTCGGGAGTTTTCTTCCCGGTCGAGTGGAACCAATGACTTTCAAATTGATACTTGTCGCTTTCTAGCCTGCCGCTTGGCATTAATAGGATAGGGCAAGGACTGGTTAGCTCAGTGTCAGGATAATGTGACTGAGTGGGATATTGGGTCATAATGCCATGATTTCACAGGGAGGCAGCACTATAAAGTCGCCATGAGTGCACACTGTCACAAGTCGGTGCCCGACCTGATATGACCTTAGATGTTGCCTGGACATAAAACTCAACACAACAAACAAACAAAACTTAACAGAAAAAAGAATTAATGACATGAGTATCAGTCTATGGATTGCCCCATGTTGAAGTTGACGTTGATATGCTTCAGGGTGCGAAAGCATATGCCGCTCACGCTGCCTTCGACGCTCCCCCCTAGCGCCACCTTACAGGTAAAGCCGGAACCCCACACTCCCACACTGCCCAGCGTAAACTACAGCCCCCACTACGTGGTGCCGGCCAAAGCTGCTCACTTCGTCCGCAGCATCTGAATCGGCGTGGTGTGTGGAGCTGTCTCGCCTTTTCTCGCGAAACAAGAACATCCAGGCAAGAACATAAATCCAATACATGAGGTAGGACCTTGCCCTGCCATTGGCCCCAATGCAGTACGACATACTATCATACGTACTGCATCTCTCCGAGACCCTGGCCACATCTGGCGCTGCCCTGAACTACCTTAGCGGGGCTCGCACACTCCTGCGGACGTTCGGGGCGGACACTGCCGCCTTCGACTTGCACCCCTGACACTAGCTAAGAGGTGGGGGGGGCCCAGCAAGCCTCGACACATCAAGCGTGCCGCGCCCCGCCCCTCAGGCCAACCAACATTAAGAACATTGTCACTTACCTGCATTCTGCAGGCCCCAAAGTCCGCGTGCTAACAGCCTGCCTCCTACTGGGGTATTTCACCCTACTGAGGCAGTCAAACCTCCTCGACTCTGGCCCTGGCACAACCGAGAGTCACTCCCTATGGGCGAGTGGCATCACCATCAACCCGAGTGGCTTCAATGTGCACATCACCTCCACCAACACCCGCTGGAAGTTGGGTCCGCCGATCAACATCACCTTCCCGGCAATCCCGGGCTCTCCCTGTTGCCGTGTATAGGCATGGCTCTCTTATCATACACCTTCAAGGGCCCGCCTTCGTAACAACTTCGGGGCCCCACTACAAGCGTCCTCGCTCACTGCTGTCATCAGGCTTGCGCTGCGGGTTGCCGGCCACCCATCCAGACGTCTTCACGCTGCACAGCCTCTGAAGGGGCGGGGCACAGGCCTGCACCCTCGCAGGGTCAACTCTAAATGAGATACAAGAACTTGGGACGTGGCCCTCTAACTCGGTGTACACATACGTACCCCGCAACACTGTTGTGTCGGCCAGTGAGAGAGTGGGGGACTGGAATAAATTATGTGTGGGAAATGGTATTATATTCAACGTAAAGTGGTTGCTAGCACAATTTCAACTGCACCCTTTCATTATACTCCAGATCAGAAACATATAGTGAAAGAAGACCTAATAATAGTTTGACAAAATAGAAAATAATAATGTATGTATATATATCTTCCATATGTGCCATTCGACACTCTATACAGAAGTTGGGAGCGTAGCTAACGTCCGATACGAGGTAAAATTGTAGTGAAAGTTTTGGGTTACAGAATTTCATTGTGTTATATGCTGCAAATTGTGTATTCAACAGTTATTGTATACCTTACTCTATATACTTTTTTGTAAATAACCCCGAATTGAAAAATGGCTGGAAGAGCAGTGCTTTGGCACTGATAAAAGACTTATTCAGCAGAATAAACATATTTACCAACAAACAAACAAAAAAGTGAGGAGAACTAACGGTTCACATAGTACAAGTAAAGCCCGCAAGTGGCGCTACAATCGCCAAACCAAAGCAATAATTACCTGCAGCACTCCGATTGGGTGTAAGGCCAAATTAAAGTCCGTTACCAAGCAGCATTCGAAATAGGGTTTGTGAGAGTAGGCACGCACAAGCAGAATATGGCTTCAGCTTTTCCGTTGGACAAGTGACAATTTTAGGCTGAAAACCATGTATTTTGTTGTTTGCTTCCCGTTATATACATACATTCATACATGTGTATGTACATACATATGCAATCTCAAATTCGGACAAGTGAAAATTCTGGCGGACAAGTAAAAATCACCAGACACCTATGGACAAGTGAAAAACATTGCTTATTTCTATCACTGCTAAAGCTAAGATTCCATATATGCAGTATGTGGTATGCAAATGCGACAATAAAATGGAAAAGCATGTAGGTGTATGGTGGTGCTTCCATATCTCCGGATGCGAATATGAATGCAAATGCGGCAAAGTGGATCGCTCAATGGACCGATTGATGCGAATGCAAATGGCATGCCGCATACCGCATATATGGAATCTTAGCTTAAGACTGCTCTTTGTCATGGTGCATCAAACACGCGGGTTCGCGCCCTGGGTTTATATGTCCTACCAAAGTGTGTAGTGGATGGTGAAAGCGTCTTCCACTGCTGCATTCAGGTCTTTTGTACTGGTTGAGCGGATGGTGAACCTGCTAGAGGAACACAGCCAGCGCCTGGAGGAGATCGCAGTCGGTCGTACCGAGCAGGTGGCCCGGGAGAAGAAGCGAGTCACCAACCTACTGGAGAACATCCTACCAACGTGAGCTGAAGGGGTGTTCATTAGGCCAAATAAAAAAAATTAAAAATTGGTGATCTTCCCTTTTGAAATATAAATCACAGTCGGGCGTGCGATTTTTGTTAAAATTTTTATTTTTTTACGTAGATGTAATATGTAGTCAGACTCGATGGCCGAATGAGTTGAGCATCCGCCCCTCCCCCCACCCCCATTCTAGTAGGTCGTGGGATTTGAAATCCTGGGTTCGAAACCTGGCCGAATAAAACCAATGACATAAAATGTTTTACAAAAGTCCTATTGCTGCTAGCCCAACGCATTTTTAACAGTTAAAAAAAAAAGTAAGAAAAATTCAGGGGCGGTCTATTTTTCAGGCACGGGTGGGGACGATCACCATTTTTTTATATTTTGCCTCATGATAAAGCCTGAAATAAACCTGTAACACGAAATGCAGAAAACCTATCAGTGTTTCGGAAACAACTAAAAAATAATGTAACCTAGAAAAACAAATGATTGTTTGTTTCTCACAATGGAAGAGTTAACTTGTAGATTATTCTGTTTTCAGAAACGGCTGTTTATGTTTAAAAGGATTAACACAAAGTATAGTGAAAGCTGGATTTTGGACTATTTGCAATCTACAAACAGTTACAAGCATTAAACAAGAAGCAAGAAAACCAAAATAAAAAACTTTTAAATCAAATTGGACTAGTGCCACCCAACGGTGAAAACAAGTGTTAACTCACTTATCCGTTATAAGCAGGGTAAATAAATTCATCACCCAAAAAAACATGAGGGTTCCCGCGGTTCCTTAGAAAGTCTTAAATTGATTATTGGCCAATTTTCAAGGCCTTGAAAAGTCTTACATATGGTAACTTTTCTGTGAAAGGTCTTAAAAAGATGGATTTGGCCATTATAATATTTTTTTTGAGATGTTTTATCAGCTGTCTTCACAAAGCACAAATGCCCTGGAGCTGAAATGTCTCGGAAGTTGACACTATAGTCTTCGGACCGTAATGTACTGGTTACAAGTGCACAAGTACTTTGACAGTTTTTTACAGATTGGTTAGCATGCGGAAATCCCCTAATTTAATATGGTTATATTTGTGGCAAAAATTGGTCTTAAATTGTTTGAAAATTGGTATTAAAGTCTTTAAAATGTTATAAATGTGATTAGCTGATAGGTGCAGGAACCCTGATGAAATGATAACTCTATGCAAACTTAGTACTCGCTCCTAGAGTTGATGCAATCAACCTACCCACGCCTACCTGTGTATGTGGCATTTCTCATGGGGACGTCTGCACCTCACTATAGTATTTTAGGTCAGTTTTGTTTTTGAACATTTCTCTTTTTCATCCTTCATAAATTATACGCGTTTAGTATCTATGAATAATATACCAGTAATGTGACTTGCTGAATCTATTGTAGGCCGATATCAAAACTCTTAGTGGCAGGGGAGGCGTTCCCACCAGTCAGAGTTGAGTGTGCATCAATTATGTGCTGTAAGATCGGCAACCTCGAAAGCATTGTCATTGACTACAACCCATCTGTCGTAAGTACATTCACTTGGCAGGAATTATTACGATTGTCTGCCTTTCATTATGACATTACGCCCGTACTCTGAAACATTACGGCAAATCCACCCTTTTCCACACTTATATGTGCTGTATAAGCAATTATATGAGTATAATTATCTGGAAACCGATTATCTATGAACTGTGTCCTCAGTTCATATCAACCTGGCACTACACCAACTAACTGACACTCCTCCAGTCATCTACTGGCCAGGCCTTCTGCCTGGCATGGTGGTGCCGCATGCAGCTTCCTCCTCGCCTGACTCTGCCTCACGCCTGTATCACTCACTCCAATATATATATTATATATATATATAATGTGTGTGTAATGTATATGCACATATCTCATATATACATGATATATATATAATATTTATATGCATATGTCGTTGAGGGTGTTTTTACAAATGAAGGGAAACATGATGACTAGAACAGGCTTGGAACCCACACTTCTACTATTCATGGACTAGGGTCCTAAACATTCTACGCACTCTCGGCCACAAATTCCAATTGGAAAAGTGCTATGTGGACAATATATCGTGATTCACCCAATATCACAATTTGCGTCAACGAGATAACACTTTCCCACTTTCAAAGCCAGCTATGAATCCATTGCTCATTTGATTAATTTGTTCATTTATTTGTTAGTTGTGGTTTTCAATTCTAGCAACATCAAAGATTATAACAGGACAAGTGTTTGGAAAATCTTAAAGGTACATAGTCTGGTGGTTTTGAGTTTTTGTCATTTTCTGAGATAAATATATTAGTTTGATGGTTATAATCTACCCTGCTTTAGTTTGAACCAGAACTTAGTTATACCTCATCAGAAAAAGAAACAAACTCGGAATAGTTCTAATTTGTGCCACAGGGTGGTGCATGCTTAGTACTGAACTTTTCCACTTGGTGGTGTAGAGTGACCTAGATTGGTCATGTGACAGCTGTTGTGAAAATGGCTGGGTGAGTGGAGAGAAGGGAGGGTAAAACTGATGTATTTTCAATTTTCTCGGCAAGTGCAAGGCTTTTAGTAGTTCAAAGAGGAAATATATTTGCTTTAATGTAAAATATATGTTAGTACAATTATATTGCATAATTCAATGAGAAACACATAGATGAAAAAGTTTTTTGTTTTGAATTTAAAAAGGTTTTGGACTATATGGGGTTTGAACCTACAAGACAAAACAACTTCAGATTACAAGTTCAACACCCTAACCACTAGGCCAGAGACCACACATATTTACTTGTCTCAGTTCAGGCTACTTGTGTATAGACCCCTTTCAATGTTTATAAACATTGTGTATGCGCGCGCAGTTCGGCTGCAGAACGGAGGCACACTGCCATTGAGTTTGCTGGTACATGCAGTGCAAAACGTTTATTTTATTCAAAATTCATAGAAATGCAGAACCCTAACCTTATAAATTTAATATAATCTATTCGCTGAATATGTTTTCTATATGTGTTCCAAGCGGGTTGCTTCTAGGTGGTGTAGTTTTAGAGATATTTCACTTTTTCTGTATGAAGATTGCTCACGGCCATTGACAATGCATTGAGTTTGCCGGTATGCGCAGTGCAAAACGTTAGTTTTATTCAAAATTAATAGAAATGCAGAAGCCTAATCATATAAATTTAATATAATCTATTCATTGAATATATTTCACTTTTTCTGTATGAAGATACTTCAAGATTGCTCACGGCCATTGACAATGCATTGAGTTTGCTGATACGCGCAGCACAAAACGTCTATTTTATTCAAAATTAATAGAAATGCCCTAACCTTATAAATTTAATATAATCTATTCCTTGAATATGTTTTCTATATGTGTTCCATACAGTTTGCTTCTAGGTGGTGTGGTTAGAGATATTTCACTTTTTCTGTAAGAAGATTGCTCATAGCCATTGAGTTTGCAGTGTGACAGTGTGTTGTCCTGCAGCCAAAAGGTGCGTGCACTGACCTAGATAGCTATGCTGACATCATATGAAATAGGTCATATATACTATGTATGTATGCATGTATGTATCTATGTTTTGCGTGCATCCGTTTGAAATTTGTCAGTTACACTATATAAAAGGAACAAAAATGTTGTTATTGAATGTAAAAAGGAGTGAACCATATGGAGTGAGATATGTGCATTTGAAAGTTCTTTTGTATTACTATTAACTAATGCAGCAGCCATTCCATGCTGGCCACATCAGCAGGGCCCGAGCATTAATAGTCCGAGGAGATCCGCCACAAATACACAGGTTTCCAGTTTTAATGCTATGATGGCAGCAGCTGTTCTGGGTGTGCCTATGCGTTATCATTAGGACGAGATCCATCGCAAATGCGCCGGGTTCTGCGCTTAATGCTATAATGCCAGCAGCCATATTCTATGATCCAGCCAGACCTGAGCGTTAATGGCTTGACGGGATCCACCGCAAATATGCATATTTCCAGGTTTAATGCTATGATGTCAGTGACTGTTCTTGCGTTATCGCTTGGACAGGATCCATTGCAAATGCTACGGGTTCTGGGCTCAACGCTATGACGGCAGCAGCCGTTCCACGTGTATGCGCTGGCGGATTACTCGGGATCGCAGAATGTGCAGTTCGTCATAGGTGAGTGTCGAAACTGATATGGTGCTACAACCCCAGGTCATCCTCCGACGGATACCCTGTGGAACGGCACATTTGCGATGGATCCCATCCAAATGATAACATATAGGCATGACCAGAACGGCTGCTGCCATCATAGCATTAAACCCAGAAACCTGTGCGATTGCGGCGGATCCCGTCAAACCATTAATGCTCAGGCCCAGCTGAATCATAGAATGTGCAGTTTGTCATAGGTGAGTGTAGAAACTAATATGGTTCTACTACCCAGGGCCTATATATATATATTAGTATTGGCAGATCAATATATATATATATATATATTTTTTGGTCCATATATATGTGAGATATAAATATGAGTATAAATGGGCGGAGCAGCTATTCTATATGATTTTATGTAACTTTGTATTTAATTGCTTGCTATTGAGTATGTACGTATTATTATTATTCCCATTTGCTGCGGGCCGGTTCCCCCTGCTCGCCTCTGGCGCCACCACCATTTAGGCACAGGCCAGCCAGAGTGCGTCAGGATCACATGAGCTCAGAATTTTAAACTTTTTCTGTAGGTAGGGCTGTTTATTGCTCGGCCATAGGGCCTCCTGAAATAAAGGTAGGCTTCCACCACTCCTCGTCTTGCATCTCTTTCCTTGCCCCCCTTATTCGTAGCCAACTTTATATATATATTTTACCTCGGGCTGTTGCCTCCAAGGCATTCACAGCCCAGGGAGATGAAGCAGTTCCGGTCTCAAGTCAATTAGCATATTCCAACAAAGCTCAGACATACGCTGAGTTGTTTCAAGGTATGTTTTTATCTTTTTAGTGACTTTTGTCGCTCACTTAAACTTAAATTATTGTCATTATTTAATTATAAAGGGTTATGGACCATTTTGGTCAGGTATTCTTGTAGATGAGTACCGAGCCGGACTGTATTTGGGTAATTGTTAATATTCAACGCCGGAGGATCTAGCACGTGCAATTGTAAGACGTTAAGGCATCATGAAAGGAAAAAAAAAGGGGGTTTGGGAAAGAGACCAAATTAGGGGGAAAAAGGGAAAGAAAAGGGGGCCAAGGGAGGGAAAAAAAAAAGGAAGGAAAAGGAAAAAAAAAAAAAACAAAGGGAAAAAAGAAGGGGGAAAGAAAAAAAAAAAAAAAGGGGGGGTTTAAAAAAAAAAAGGGGAAAAAAAAAGGAGGAAAAAGGGAAGAAAAAAAAAGGAAAAAAAAGGGGGAAAAAAAAAAAAGAGGAGAAAAAAAAAAAAATTTTTTTTAAAAAAAAAAAGGGGAAAAAAAAGAAAAAAAAAAAAAAAAAAAAAAATTTTGAAAAAAAAAAAAAAAAAAAAAAAAAAAAAAAAAAAAGGGGGGTTTGGGAAAAAACAAAAGAAGGAGAGAAGGAAAGGGGAAAAAAAAAAAAAAAAAGAAGGGGAAAAGGGGGAAAAAAAAAAAGAGAAACCCCCCCCCCCCCAAAAAAAAAAAAGAAAAAAATAAAAAAAGAGAAAAAAAAAAAAAAAAAAAGAAAAAGAAAAAAAAAAAAAAGAAAGAAAGAAGAGAAAGAAAAAAGAAAAAAGAAAAAAAAAAAGAAAAGAAAAAAAAAGAAAAAAAAAAGAAAAAAGAAAAGAGAAAAAAAAAGAAAAAGAAAAAAAAAAAAGAAGAAAAAAAAAAAAAGCAAAAAAAAAAAAAAGGAAAAAGAAAAGAAAGAAAAAAGAAAAAAAAGAAAAAAAAAAAAAGAAAAAAGAAAAAAGAAAAAAAGAAAAAAAAAAAAGAAGAAAAAAAGAAAAAAAAAAGAGAAAAAAAAAAAAAAGAAAAAGAAAAGAAAAAAAAAGAGTAAAAAAAAAAAGAAAAAGAAAGAGAAAAAAAAAGAAGAAAAAAAGAAAAAAGACAAAAAAAAAAAAAAAAAGAAAAAAAAAAAAAAAAAAAAAGAAAAAAAAGAAAAAAAGAAAAGGAAAAAAAAAAGAAGAAAAGAAAAAAAAAGAAGGAAAAGAGGAAAAGGGGGAAGGAAAGGGAAAAAAAAAGAAGGGAAAAAGAAGGGAAAAAAAAAGGAGAAAAAGGGGAAAAAGAAGGGACGGGGAAAAGGGGAAAGAAAAAAAAAGGGAGAAAAAAGGGAAAAAGAAAATAAAAAAACCAAGGGGGGAAATAACTTCCCCAGGCATAATTTGGGGAAAAAAAATTTTTTCCCCCGCCTAACTCAAAGGGGAAACAAACTTTGAGGGGGGTACAGTAAAAAGGGGAAAGGGGGTGGGGGAAAAGGAAGAAAAAAGAAAAAAGATAAGAAAAAAAAAAAGGGTTTTTTTCCCCCTTCCGCCTTCTCTCGAGGTTTTCCCTTTTAAAAAATAAAGGGGGCCGGGGGCAAAAAGGGGCGGCAAGAACCGGCAAAAACCAAAGAAAGGGGAATTTGTTGAGGAGGGCGCTGGAAGGTCACTTCCACACCTTCAAGCCAGCTGAGGTGATACTCAGAGGGGCAGAGAAATTCACTGACGTCAAGGGCATTGAGGCATCTTGTACGAAAGAAATGGACAGAGAAGTCCTGATGTCGGAGGAGAAAAAGAAAATCGAGAATGTGATGTACACAAGCCAGAGGGCTGTGTTAGCAGCTCTGACCGCGGTTCTCCCAGTGGCCAACCCTATGTTGAAGGAGAAGGTGTTCACTTCACTTGCCTCAGACTTCAACAAGGCGATTGAGCTCCTTGCAGCAGCCAGTACCTTCTTAGCATACAGAAGGTACGAGAATGTGTACAAGGCGGTCACAACAGAGGCAGGCAAGGAAATTACATGTTCGAAGAAGGTAAAAGATAAGAACGGGAAAGAGTTCACACTCTTCCTCGCCCCAAAACCGATCAAGGGCAAGGCCTTTGACCAAAAGCAAGATGTTTGGGGGGCAGATACCACAGCTACTGAAGAGAGTAGAATCGGGAAGTAAATGTGGACGACAGATGGCGCCAGCCACACGCAGAAGTGACAATTTGGGATTCGGACGAGGCAAGCGAGGCAGGAATGATTTCAGGAAAAGGCAGGCTTTCAGAGGAGCCAGACACTTCTCACCCACATTCAGGGGTAGGGGAGTAGGCAGAGCCACTACCAACTGGAACGAGTAGAACCGTACCCGCAGAACCGTCAGCAGGCGCCCAATGGACAGAAACCCCAGGGTTTCCACAGAGGGGGAATGAAGTAGTGTGCCTAACTTCATCTGCTCAGAAACCCCCCTCAGACATGGATAGGGTAACTGTTCTTAAATTAGCTGGCAATGTAATGAATCACACTAAGGTCTGGAAAAGGTTAACTAATTGTCATTGGGTATTGTCGGCTATAGAAGGAGTGTTTATACCTTTTGTGGAGTTCCCTGTTGAAGCAAGGACTCCGCACCCTTTCAGATTTTCTGAAGAGGAGAGGTTGCAGGCAACACAAGAGGTTCTCAAACTGTGTGAAAAAGGAGTTGTTGTGAATGCAACACACACGCAGGGAGAATATATTTCTATTTTTCTGAGGCCGAAGCCTGATGGGTCATTCAGGATTATTTTAGATTTAACAACATTAAACAAATCAGTAGAATACCAACACTTGAAAATGTTTTCACTCAATACGGCTATTGACCTAATTACACCGGGGGCATTTATGGCCAGCGTAGACCTTAAAGACGCATATTATACTATACCTATAGTTCAAGAACATAGGAAATTCCTGAGGTTCTTATGGCAGGGACAGTTGTTTGAATACACCTGTCTCCCCAATGGGTTATCGCCAGCCCCACGTATATTTACACCCATAATTAAGCCCATCTTCGCTGAATTAGCAACCAGAGGGCATGTACCTTTTCCTTACATAGATGATTCGTTTATCATTGTCGACAGCTATGACAAATGCAAAAAAGCGGTAAATGACCTGTGCTCTATCCTGACTGAGGTGGGGTTTCACATCCACGAGACGAAATCGGTAAAGACACCTACTCAAATGATTAAGTTTCTGGGTTTCCAACTGGATACATTAAAAATGCAGGTTTCCTTAATGCCCGACAAGATTAATAAATTTCACACTTTCGTCTGTAATTTGGGGAAAGGAAAGAAGCTAAAAATAAGACGAGTAGCAGCAATGCTGGGACTCATGACGGCTTACATGCCAGCTGTGCTTTACGGGCAGGCTCATGTTAAGGGATTAGAAATAAACAAAAATAAAGCATTGAAATTGAGTAAGGGTAACTTTGAAAGGATCATGAACATTTCAGAAGCGGGGTGGAAGGACATCCGTTGGTGGGAGGAAGCAGTGGGGAATTCCCCTACTCCGATTAGGTTAGACAACCCGTCGATTGAAATTACAACGGATGCGTCACTCCAAGGCTGGGGGGGCTGACAGGGGAGACACAGCCACTGGAGGTAGATGGTTGCAAGTTGAGTTAAACTCACACATTAATCTGTTGGAATTAAGGGCCCTATGGCTGGGGTTGCAAAGTTTAATAACAGAAAAGGAAGTACACATTCAGATCTATACAGACAACACAACTACGTTGGCATATATAAACAGAATGGGAGGCACAAGGTCCACAGAATGTAATGCACTGGCCCAACAAATTTGGCAGTGGGCGGAGGTGAGACGGAATTGGCTCACAGCGGCTTACATCCCAGGTTCACTAAATGTATTAGCAGATAAGCATAGTAGGGAGTTTAAGGACCATCTCCAAAAAAACTTTAAGAAAATTTTTGGGTTCTGGGGAAAACCAGAGGTAGACTTGTTTGCTTCGCGAAAGAATTTCAAAATTCCTAAATATGTGTCGTGGAAACCAGAAAGTGAGTCTTGGAGGGTAGATGCATTTACCTTTAAATGGTCAAACCATTTCTTCTATGTGTTCCCATCGTTCAGCATGATTGCGGGAGTCGCCCGGAAACTGTGGATAGAGGAAACCAATACTATCCTAGTGACGCCGCATTGGCCAAGCCAACCATGGTTTGCTGCACTCAACAGGTGGAGTCGAGAACAGCGATTTCTGCCGCGAGCACAAGACAATCTGGTCCCACAGGGGCGAATGGAGGAAAAGGGAGACGTGTCAACAACCCCCTTGGCGGTATTCCGTTTTAAAGAAAATACCTTCAACTGTTTGGGTTAGACCCAACGACGTTGGAATTTATTGTGTCATCGGCTTGGCGTGTATGGACAGTTAAGCTTTATGCGAATGCGTTAAAAAAGTGGGGACTGTTTTGTATTACGAAAGGTGTTAAACCTTTAGCACCTTCAGTGGCACAAGTTTGCCGGTTCCTAAGGACCCTAGCGGAGGAAGGGCTGGGGTTTGGTGCAATAAACACAGCAAGATGTGCTTTGTCGGTGGTTTTACCCAGGGTGGATGGACAAACAATTGGCAAACATCAGCTGGTGCATTGGCTTATGCGGTCAGTTTATGCAAAAAAAACACCAAAACCAAAGTACTCCAGGATTTGGGATGTGAATAAAGTGTTTGATTTACTACAAAACTGGCCGGGAAACAGGAACTTGAATCTCAGGCAACTTACGTTAAAATTGGTCATTTTATTACTCTTGGTAACAGGACACAGAGGACAAACCATTGTTGCTCTCTCCATTGCGGGGTTGGAGGAACAGGAGAAAGAAGTGACGTTTCATTTGAAAAAATAACTTAAGTCAAATAGACTTGGACATCCATTGTCGTCAATATCTTTGTATGCATACGATGAGTGTCCACGTATATGTGTAGTTAGAGCTCTTAAAGCGTATTTAGGGTGCACAAAAGACATTAGGATAGGGAAGCAACTTTTAGTTAGCTACATAAAATCTCATGCGTCAACATCAAGGGACACTCTGGCACGTTGGACGGTTCAACTACTTGACAGGGCAGGTGTTAATACAAAGGAGTTTGGGCCACACTCAACTCGAGGGGCGGCAGCTTCAAAGGCTAGAGCATTGGGAATTTCAGTTAACACTATCCTAAAACATGCAGGCTGGAAGACAGCCAGATCTTTTGCTCTCCACTACAACAAGAAGGTGGAAAAACATAACAAAGTAGCCAAAAGGTTATTGGACAATGCTAAAAACAGGCGAGATTAGTCTGTATGAAGTAATACAATGACAAATATTACAAGTAATGTGTAACAGTTTATTTGTAAACTTGTAAACATCGTTCAGAGTTACTCTGGTTATAAACAAAATAAAGAAAGGTTAAGTGTAGGCTATTACATGCCATGGTTCTTTGATGAGAAGGAAATTAAATTAGTAGTCGGGTAAAATACTCGGTACGTAAAAATCTCCCTGGGCTGTATGCCTTGGAGGCAACAGCCCGAGGTAAAATAGGTTAAGTTAGACGAGACTTACCTGGGTATTGTTGAAGGATAACTTCTGTTTTACCGAGGGCTGTGCCCCTTGGTAGTCGCAGTACAGGGCCCACCCAACCCGCTCCTTGTGATACAGAAGAAATTATTTGTGAAATAATTTAAAAATTAAATAAGTTTACAAAGGGAAAATTAAAATTTCCATGTAAGACAGCTAAATAGACAATTGGCTCATATTTAACCCTCCAAATTAGGTAAAAATTGACTTGAGACCGGAACTGCTTCATCTCCCTGTACTGCGACTACCAAGGGGCACAGCCCTCGGTAAAACAGAAGTTATCCTTCAACTATACCCAGGTAAGTCTCGTCTAACTTAACCTATATATATGCATACCTTGTATATATGTTGTATATATATGACATATATACTATTACTAGTGCATATACTAGTAATGCATATACATTTAATATATGATAAAAGGCTTGTGCTTGCCGAGAAAACTGGAAAGTACATTTTTAAGTTTAAGGATCTTACCAGTGGGAAGACGGAGCTGGAGAAGGACGTTGTCAATTTCAATACCAAGAAATCTTGCACACTGGGCAGGTGCCTGGAGTTTGGGGTAGCTTAGGTAGAAACCAATCCTACGAAGAATGGCAGCAATTTTCTGCTGGTTAATTAGGCAGTTCTCAAATGAGGAGCCTATAACGGCAAAGTCATCTAGATAGTTCACACATCTGTCTACTGCATTGAGCCTGCCACAGCGAGCAACGAAATCAGATATGCAGTTGAAAATATATGGGCTAGAGGAGAGTCCCATACGTAGGCAATTATCAACAAATGTTTCTGGTCCACCCCCCATGCCAAAGTCCCATTTAATCGCCTGGAAAGGGTGGTCAGTGGGATAGATATTGATGGCCCTATAGGCGTCCTTAATGTCTATAGTAGCTATGGAATCTTCGCATAAGAGCTGGTCGACTAGGTCACCAACGCCTTGGTAAGAGAAGGTATGCGACACCTCATCGACAAAGTTATTCACAGAGCGGTCGCTGGGCTTGCTGCAGTCGATAATGGTGCGCATCCCCTCGCCGCTTGACTTGGGGACAGCGAAAACATTATGAGTGCAGACTGGGGCTGAGTCGGCCTGACTAATATAACCGCAGCTAAGCTCGGAACTAAGTTTCTTATTAATAAAACTTTTTCGGCACCATCTCGGTAGGTCGAGAAGGAGCCGAATAATTTGCAGCGCAAGTGGGGTTAATGACTTTGAAACCAAAGAGGGAGCCATAGAGTATAAACTCCCAGTCATAAACCACAGATCCTCGGAAGAAGCATTCGCAGATAATGTGACAAGGTTTAAATTGAGCCCTGTTGGGACCTATTTAATATGCACATGTACAAGTAACATTCCTGCAGGCAAGGGAAACAATTTTTTGCCTGAAGAACTGAGTTTATCGAAGGCAGTAACATGAACGCTACCCTCCACCCAAGACAAAGATAACCAATTACAACTGATTAGTAGACACTGTGGCATACCGCCGGTAGCAGGGCCTTGGTTCGAGCGGCCAATAGGAGGCTCGTCAATGATAACCGATGAGTCAACAGCAGATTCGCTGGTGTGATGCCGTTGCCCGCCATGCCACAAGCACGGTCATTACAGTGGGCGGCCAAACTAGGGGGGCCAACAAAATAATACACATGGTCGTGAACCACATTACATGAAACACGTTCGTCATGAAGAACGGGTTCATCAAACACAAGGCCCGAGATCACACACACGGGAGAGTTGAGGGGCTGGTAGTCGGGAATGGTAGCCGGAGTCGGAAAGGCAGCACAATTTGCAAAAACGCTAGGATCTAACTGCATATTAGTATAGCGATCCCCCGAGCACAATTTCAGGACGCGTCGCGCCGGACCCCCGACAGACCCCTAATCCTTTGAGCATTTGCTCCTGATGTGTGCCTTACTACCGCACCTGGAGCACCAGTGCCCGTAATTACAGTTGCGGTCGTCCCTGCTACAGCCCTCATCTTTGTTGAACGAGAAGCATGGCTTCTTTCTGTCCTTAAAGTTGCATGGTCCGATGAAATATAATTTTGTCAAAATTAAAACAACTACTTATATTTGATGCTATATATCCAACTTAGATATTGGTGTATTAGCTAATGATTTGGGACAGTATATACAGAATAACCAGTGAGTTTATAACCTCACCCCTTTGAACACTCAGTTTGAAACACCCATTATGCAGGAAGGCCATTAACCAATTAGGCCAATCTCGTGACCCCATTATCCCCCCCCCCAACCAAGTAGGCCTGCTGTGCAGGGTCATAGAGGGGAAGGGGATATGAGGTGGATGTGTGTGTATGTGTCTGTGTGTTTCCTGACCTGACTTTACAGAGACACAGAGACAGACATACACACAGACATACACACACAAGACACACACACAAGACATACACACACAGACATACACACACAGACAGACACCCATAGATAGGCACACACAGACAGACATGCACAGACAGCACACACATACACAGAAACACACACACATGCACACACCCGACATACACAGACACACATACACCCAACCTGACTTTGCAGAGAGAGAGCCACACACACACACACACACCCAGACAGACACACACAGACATACACACAGACAGACATGCAGAGACATAGACACATAGACATACACACACAGACACACACACATACATATACATACAGACACACACTAACATACACACATGCATACACACATGCATACACACATACATTACCACCCATATATATATACACACAGACAGACACACAGATAGACACACACAGACAGACATGCATAGACAGCACGCACAGACACACAAACACACATACATGCACACACCCGACATACACAGAGACACATACACCCGACATGACTTTGCAGAGATAGACACACACACACAGACACATAGACAGCCGCACACAGACAGAGGCAGACACACACATACATGCACACACATACATACACACATACATGCACACACATACATACACACAGACACACACATACAGACACAGACATACACAGACACACATACACCCGACCTGACTTTGCAGAGAGAGAGACACACACAGACACACACAGACAGAGGCAGCCACACACATACATACCCACAGATATACACACAGACGCACATACACACACAGACATTACCACACATACATATACACACACATATACACACAGACACACATAGATAGACACACACAGACAGACATGCATAGACAGCACACACAGACACAGAAACACACAGACATGCACACACCTGACATACACAGACACACATACACCCGACCTGACTTTGCAGAGAGAGACACACACAGACAGAGACACATAGACAGACGCGCACAGATAGAGGCAGACACACACACATACATACACACACATACATACATACCTACCCACACATACAGAGAAACACACAGATAGACACACACAGAAATACACACACACAGATACATACAGACATACATAGACAGACACAAGCAGACAACAGACACACATTATATTTTGTTAAAAACCCTAGTGCCATGGGCCTATGGCACTAATCCAGTCCCAGAAGCCCCCCCAACCAGGAATACCTACCTACAGTCCTGTAAGGTTCCAGGTCATCTCACATCACGTGGTCACCGCGAGATGACCATCTGGGTCATAGCCACAGGACTTTTGACAAGCTTGTCGAAATTATTTTTGGTTCTTTCAGCTCATATTACTTCAAAACTAATCATCTTTAATCAAAATCACTCCGGACTAATGATTAGTAGCTTGTAACGATCAATTTGATATATTTATCTCAAAAATAAGATAAAAATTCAAGTGCCATCGGACCATGCAACTTTAATGAACAGCTGCCTAGGCCGACTCTGGCTACCACTACCCGAGTGAGTACCTCCCCTATCCCCCTGCTTCCTCATGTGCTCGAAAGCATAGTACTTGAGGGCTACCTCGGGGTTGCCCGCGGAGAAGGCATCATAGCCTTCCGAGATAGCAAGCTTGCGGATGGCACGGTCGTAGTTTACGTGAGTTTTCTCTAGGAAAGTTCCAGACTTAGCTTTGCCAGCGATATATCCTAGGTGCTGTAGGATGCACAAAAGCTTGCTGCCGTCCGTCTCTTTAGAGGCAACCACCCAGTTCACAGTTGCCTCGATTAGCTCGAATGGTGAAAGTTTCTTCACATCCCTCCCATCCTCTGCGTGCCAGCGAAGTGATCACTTACTTCTCGCTTTCCTCTCTCTGCTAGCTGAGTGGTCGCCCGACGACGTGGAGCTTGATGCACGGTGATGATGGTGACACCTCCTTCGGTGTGGGGATGACGACCGTCGTCTCGTCATGCTGCGACCTCGCGAGTGTCCGCTGTCGTGCAGGCTGACGCTCCGTTCCGTCGTCCCGTCACGTTTCCTGTCGTCTGGCCGTCTCGTCCTCCGCACCGTCGTTAATCTCGCCACATCGTCCATCAAATCCCGTTCGTCTTTCTCCAACTCTGCTAGATGTTTCTGTTTTCGGAGCTTAAGAATACGAGCCTGGATGTCCCATTCCTCAACGTCGCTACAGTCGTCCACCTGGACGACCGGGTCATGCTCAGCTTCAGGCTTAACCATTACAGCTTTCCTGCCATCTGCCATCTTGTCGATTTTTTAAGTCGAGCGCGGCGTCCGTTTCGTCGTCTCCCGGTGCCTGCAGGTGTCGTTAACGGGTTCTTGATGAACTACACTACAGTAAGCACAGTAAGCCTTTGGCATCCTCCAGGTAGATTTGACAGAAAGGACTACCGTATAGACAGTGAGCCGTAGGGGCGGCCGTATAGATAGTGAACCGTGTCGACATTAAAGTTTAGTTTTAGCTCACGGTTTCGTAGAAATAATTGAAGGTATTTAGAAGATCCGTACAGACAATCCGTAGAGACAACCGTTGAAACACAGGTAGAAGCAGGTAGACTTGTGTAAAGTTATTGAAGGTGGGAAGTGTGGATGCAATGACTGGTCGAGTCACACTGAGGCGACCAGCAGGCAACAGGTGTAGGGGGGACCCGGACCCACCGGGTGGGTTGGCCCCGTACTATCTTGTGAGCCCCCCAGGATCCCCTGGGTGGCAGCACAGTGCAATTCCGTTACATCCGCATATACGTTGTATATACGTCGGTATATATATATATACACATACCTTGTATATACATTGTATATATATGACATATATACTATTACTAGTGCATATACTAGTAATGCATACATTTTATATATGACTAGTATACATCATACATATGAATTATGATATAGACATGGTATATATGTATACACAATTACACACCTTGTATCTATGACGTATATACAAATAGCCTGAACTGAGACAAGTAACTATTTGTGGTCTCTGTGGCCTAGTGATTAAGTTGTTGAACTTGTAATCTGAAGTTGTTTGGTGTTGTGGGTTAAAACCCCATGTAGTTCACTGTTTTTTACATTCAACAACAACAAAACATTTATCGTTCTATATGTGTTTCTGATTGAATGATGCAATGTATATACATACATAAATAGTAAATAAATAACTAAATAAAGTTAGTTTAGTCGCTGTTGCGGGGCGACTCTTCCAGGTGGCGTCACCATAGGGTCTGCGGTCGCTGGTCGTTGAGTTGATGCGCGAAAAGGAAGAAAGCAAGGCGGGGGTGGGAAAAAGAGGCGTTTATTGAGGGGCCTCTGGCAACAGAGGGGTTAGATGGGTACATAGCAACAGTGGAAAACAAAGATAAGTAAGGACAGAGGCAAGTAAGGTTCCTGAGGAGCAGAAACAAGGATAAATACAACAGGGGCCCATAAGGAGCAATGTCAGAGGTAAAAGAGTTCTGGTGAGGGGGGGGGGGGGGGCCGAGGAGCCCTCCACCAGCTGAAAGAGAAGAGAGGAGAGGAAGAGACAGTTGGGTGGGTGGGTGGAGGAAAAAGGGCAGAGCGTGGAGGACGGCTGGAAGGCGAATGACTGAGGGAGGCCGGTGGGCGGCCTTATAAGGGCGGGCAAGAGGGCGGTGACAGGTGAGGTGCGAAAGCAAGGCCGGGGGAGGGGGGAGGAAGAAAGCTGAGAGGCGGGCGTCGCGCGAGGTGAGAATGCTGCGCGACGACCGGGGAGGCGGGGGGGAGGGTCTCTTCCTCTCCTCGCATCAAGCGCAATGCTTCGCATTACGACCGATGCGCGAAAAGGAAGAAAGCAAGGCGGGGGTGGGAAAAAGAGGCGTTTATTGAGGCGCCTCTGGCAACAGAGGGGTTAGATGGGTACATAGCAACAGTGGAAAACAAAGATAAGTAAGGACAGAGGCAAGTAAGGTTCCTGAGGAGCAGAAACAAGGATAAATACAACAGGGGCCCATAAGGAGCAATGTCAGAGGTAAAAGAGTTCTGGTGAGGGGGGGGGGCCGAGGAGCCCTCCACCAAAGTGTAGGAGAGGGCTCGAGGCGCGCCCGAGGCGGGGGCGCGGGGCGCCCGAGGCGGGGGCCCGGAGATGCAGGTCTGGGTGAGAGGAGGGTCCGGGGCCTACGTGGAGGGGGAGCGGGCGGCCAAAAAAGGGAGGCCCGCTCCTGAGGCCTGAGGGGAGGAGGGGAGGAGGTCCGGCGAGGGTCGAGCAAGGGGGCAGCGAACTCCTCAGGGCTGGGCGGGGTGGGAGTCGGGGTCGGGTCGGGCGGGTTGATGAAGGCGGTGTCGTGAGGGTCGGCGGCTGCGCTGTCTGGGGGGGGGGGGTCCCTCGTGAGGCTGGGCTGTGTCGTCTGAGGTGTGAGGTGCGAGGTGATGATCCCCGGCTCCGTCTGGGCGGCGTTTCGATCGGTGGTCGCTGAGGGGTTGTCGGTGGAGGTCACGGGGCTGTCGGCAGTGGTGTGGGTGAGGCGCCGGGGAGGGTCCCCCGGGCCGGCCGGGGGGGGGCCGGCGGATCAAAAATCCGCCGAGGCGGCCGGGGTCTGGCGCTCACGCTTTGCTTGGTCAGGCATCCGGCCTCGCTGTGCATGGTTAGTATGCGCCGTACGTTGGCGCAATAGGCGCACACGTGCCAGTGCCTGTCTCCCACCTCGCCGTGGGCCTCCCCGACGGGGGCCCGATCGCACGAGGCGGGCTCGCGGTTCCAGGCGGGGCAGGGGGCCCCGTGAGTGTGCCTATCGTAGGGGATGCGGGTGTCGACTTGGGGCCGGGGCAGGTGTGCGCCTCGGGCCCAATCCTCGCCTCGGGGAGCTGGTGTTGCCGGGGCGGCGGGCGTGGTGAGGGAGTCCATCCTCAGCATGTTGAGGGCCATCGGGTCGTGCCATCCGTGGGGAAGTCTCCCGTCCGCTATCCAGGTGAAGATGGCCTCAGAATAGCGGCGGACGGTAGGCCACGGATGCACCAGGATGTCCCTCATCACGGTGATGTGGTGGTGGTGTAGGCCCTGGACGGAGTGCGCGGGGAAGGCTGGATGGAGGGCGAGGTTATACTCGTCCCTGGTCGCCTCCCCCCTCCTCACCGGCTTCCGTTCGGGACCCCTCTCCACGAGATCCGAGGGGAAAATATAGCCCGAGGGAATGCCTTGGCGCCTGATGGTGCCGTGCGCCTCGGCGGAAGCGAGGATGTCGCGTCGGCCGCGGATGCTGGGGTGTGCTCCTCGGCGACGTCCTGGAGGTAGGCGGGGGGCGGAGCGGGCCCGCCTCGGGCGGCGAGGCGGTCGTACTGTTGGTAGTGGGGGTGGGCTGCCCCGGGCAGAGTCGCTTGAGGTGGCGGCTGGGGCCGGGCCCCGGCGGCGGCCCGCGCCCGAGGAGCTGGGGCGGGCGGCGTGGTGTACGCCGCCTGCAGTTGCTCCGGTCGCCGAGGGGAAGGCCGGGGCCGGAGGTGTTGAGGTGTCTCCGGGCGAGCCCGAGGGGGGTCCCGGCGTGGCCAGGGCAGTCGCCCGGGAGCTCTTGCGGCCTCGTCCCTTTCCGTGTCCGGGCATGGTGTAGGAGCCTGAGGCGGGGCAGCGGTCCGAGGTGAAGCAGCGGTGGTGAGGAGCCAGACAGGAAAAAGGGCAGAGCGTGGAGGACGGCTGGAAGGCGAATGACTGAGGGAGGCCGGCAGGCGGCCTTATAAGGGCGGGCAAGAGGGCGGTGACAGGTGAGGTGCGAAAGCAAGGCCGGGGGAGGGGGGAGGAAGAAAGCTGAGAGGCGTGGTCGCGCGAGGTGAGAATGCTGCGCGACGACCGGGGAGGCGGGGGGAGGGTCTCTTCCTCTCCTACATCAAGCGCAATGCTTCGCATTACGACCAATGTTGGTGTGAGCGGCTTAGTACAAGGGGCGCCAGGTTGGTATCAGGTTTTAGTCATGTTGCGTAGTTGTCAAGTCTACGCTATGAATTAGCCATCTTATAACTAACTGACATGAACAGTTGTCTTTCATCTTTCAATCAAAAGCATTTCATATTCATTTAAAAAATTTAATTTGCTCTGTACAACATTTGACCATCTCGGAGGGTTTAACTCTAATTTCTACTTTGATTCCAGGTAGTGGATATCCTAAACGATGTGTATTGTTATTTAGATGACGTCATTTTGGATTTTGACGTGTCTATGGTAAATACATTTTAATTAAGATGTACATTGCGACTCAACGATTTGTATTCCAATTGTGAATGGGAATGGTCGAGTATCCTTCGTTGTAGTGTATATAGTTTAAATTGACAAATAGGGTTATGGGTTTCCGTCCACATTAACACTATTAAAGGGGTAGTAGGGGCATACCGTGGTTAAATGTAAAATGATTTATGTTTATGTACAGTCAATAGAATATAGAAGAGTACCTACAATAAACACGGTAATGCATACACCTATGGCAGAAAACAATTAAAAAGTTATCTTTAGAAGTTTAACTGTTCTGAATTCTGAATTCCGACAATAAAGGCCTAAATCTCGTCTAAAACATCAGAGCATGCGGAAACACATCCAAAGGGTCTGAGCCCAAGCGCTTGACCTTCCATCGTTGCTAGGAAAGTTGCAATCTGCGTCTCCTAGCAACACTTTACGGCCGGGAACCCGGCCCCGCATTTGATGGCCGATGCGGGCTTGTCCCGGCGAGCAGCCTGCATTTCAGAATGCGGGTTTCTCGGCCCAAGCCCACAACGGTCATAGCTCGAGTGTAGTCTCGCCCACTTCACAAGTAAAACAATAATCAAAACAAATTCAGAAAATCAAGTATGGACAATACATTTATAATGAAAATGTCTGTCTATAGACAAGAGTTTCAGTACAAACCGAATAGAAAAATAAATTTTTGATAAAAATGTGTTACTGAAGACCAGGTTTCAGCTACTTTTCAGTACAAACCAAATAAAGCTCGCCAAAAAGAAAAAGAAGAAAGGATTTGTTTAGAACAAGAAGGGATTTGTTTAAATTCATATCTCACATACGATTTGATCAAAACTTGACTTATATAATTGATAACTTGACTTAGATTGTGTTTGAAATTATAGGTGGAAGTTGTTGCCGCTGGGTCTATGTTCTCAGCAGGGTGCCCCATTCGTTTAGAAAACCACCAGAGGGAGATTGCCTTCTTTTCTCTCAGCTTGCGGAAAGCCTTTGATGACTGGAGTTTCCCTCGTATCCCCGAATTAAGGATCAATATGATCATGGGCCTTAATACAGGTACTCAGCTTTCAATTATAATTCATTTGCTTTGTCTTTTTGGTGTCACATCAATGAAAACTCGTGTGAATAGTAACTATACGGTCAATAATGAAAACTCATGTGAATATAATGACTCTATGGTCACAATGAAAACGCATTTGAATAATGACTTTCTAGGGTCACAATGAAAACTCATGTGAATTATGACTTTCTATGGTTACAATGGAAACTCGTGTGAATAATGACTTTCTAGGGTCACAATGAAAACTCATGTGAATGATGACTTTCTAGGGTCTCAAAATGACCTCCAGATGGGATGGCCGAATGAGTTAGAGCATCCATCTCCCGTGTTGGTAGACCATGGGATTGTGGGTTCAAACCCTGGTCAAGTCAAACCAATGGCTTAAAAATTGATACTTGTCGCTTCCTAGCCAGGCGCTCAGCATTATTAGGATAGGGCAAGGACTGGTTGGCTCAGTGTCAGGGTAATGTTCAGTATCAGGTCATGGTGTGGCAGCCTGATCTCCCAGTGGGGCAGCACCATAAAGTCACCATGAGTGCGCGCTGTCATAGGTCGGTACCCGTACTGATATGACCATAGATGTTGCTAGGACGTAAAACAACAAACAAGCAACAAACAAAGGGTCACAATGAAAACACATGTGAATAATCACTTTCTGGGGTCACAATGAAAACATGTGAATAAGGACTTTCTATGGTCACAATGAAAACTCATGTGAATAATGACTTTCGAGGGTCACAGTGAAAACGTATGTGAATAATGACTTTCTAGGGTTTCAGTGAAAATGCATGTGAATATTGACTTTCTAGGGTCACAGTGAAAAAGCATGTGAATAATGACTTTCTAGGTTTTCAGTGAAAATGCATGTGAATATTGACTTTCTAGGGTCACAGTGAAAAGGGAGTAAGATGACTTGCTAGGGTCACAATGGAAACACATGTGAATCATGACTTTCTGTGCTCAATGAAAACTCGAGAATAATGACTTCTTAGTGTCACAATGAAAACTCATGTGAATAATGACAATGGTCACAAAAATGACATCTCATGTGAATAAGAATTCTTCTAGGGTCAGAACAATGAAAACATCTGTGAATAATGATTCTTCTAAGGCCACAACAATAAAAACTCACGTGACTAATGGCCTAGGCAGAAGGAGCTAGACTTGATGTAGGTGAAGTAACATATAATATGTAATGACATAATACATTATATATCACGTAGAACATCGACAGACACCTCTACACCTATGTATGTTGCTTTCTAATGGGTAATTGTGTTGGTGTTGCAGGTTCGGTAGTTGAGGGCATCATTGGCATTAAAGTGCCACGTTACAACCTCTTTGGGGACACAATCAAAATCACCCACCTTCTTGTGGAATCCTGTAATGGTATGTTTCTCTCTCAATGCTAGTTATAGTGAAATGAGAATAGCACAGGCAATATCCGTGAGGTTGAGAAATGTGTGCAGCACAAAAAAGCATGCTGGCATTTCAAAGACGAGTAAGATTGCAGGGATATTTTTCCGTTTTTATGCACCTTTCCGGGTTTTTTTTTCACAGCCTGGGGGCATTTTCTATAAACGGAAATATGGCATCGGGATAATCGCAGCTTGATTTTCCGCTTATTTTGGCCTGAAACCACTATCATCCCTGGGTTGTATCATAGTTATGATGTTATATTATGTAGAAATTAGCAGACCGAAAACAGCCAAATTGGCTCATAATTCCGAATTGTGGTTGATCCGGCGGGAAGCTCGAGACGCCCCCTACCAGGCTTCCGGGAACCTCCCCTCCTTCCCGCCCTTTCCCCTGACCTGAATTCGGGCCTCATATCCTCACGTCAATGGATTTAGATTTAAACTCTACGGCTCCGTCTCCACCCACGTCACCCACGTTAAAAAGCGGCAACGCAGTTAAAAGGTCACCCACGTTAAACAGCAACATGCAGCGAACCCGTAGGGCTGCAGCTCCGAGAGGCCGTCCCACCAAGCGTGCCTCAAAGAAACGAGCCCCCACGCCTCCGGCCGACCTGAGCATCTCGTCCGACTCACAAGATGGCGGCGCTTCTCCGAGACAGGCTGTCCCTCAGGCCCGGCCCCCGTCCCCGACCCGCCAGTCTAAGCGGGTGCGGAAGCCCACCTTGAAGGCGAGACAGGCCGACGGCTTAGCCAAGATGCAACTCACCATCAACGCCATGGAGGAGCGCTGGATCCTTATGGAGAGGGAGGCCGCGGAGCACAGGAGGGAGGCGGCCGAGCAGCGGAAACAGCTCGCGGCCCAGTCCAGGGTGCTCGCGGAAGCCACCGCCGCGCTCACCGCAGCCACTGCTGGCGCACGCCTCCCGGAGACCCAGCCCCCCGCGCCCCGGGAAGACGTCACACCGGGATTTTTAGACGGCCGGCGGGAGCACATAGCCCCGCCCCGACTGTCTACTCGACACCGACGCCCACACCGCCCCCGGACTATCATTGCGGCGGCCTGCCGCCCATGCCCCGCACCCGCTATAAACAATAACACCGTCCCGGCCCCGTGTGGCTTCAGCCCAACCGCCCTGCGTCCCGGCGGGGGTTCCCCTCATGATGTCACGGCGACCGGCCCCTGCCCGGCCGGTGTTCCCCAAGCCGCTCCACACGACGACACGGGATTGGCGGAGGGGGGATTCCCCCGTGACGTCACCCTGGCCGCGCGACCCTGCCGCCACCTGGAGGATTCCACCCATACCACCAACAGCGCTGAGGGTACCCCCCCGCCGCTGGGGATTCCCCCCGTTGGTGACGTCACGCCGGCCCGGTGGCGCCACCCCGAGGGAACACCCCGTACTAACGAAGTAAGCATACGATCAGACACTGTGGGCCACGCCACCCCGAACCAACACCGTCCCGGAAGCCCTCGCCACGCCGCACACCGGCCGTCACACGACAGCTTCGCGGGGTTCCGCCCTGGCAGCTGCTCCACCCCGTCGGCCCCCGGACCCCGCCGAGGCTTGTGGGATATGCGACGTGACCCGTGGCGCCCCCGCCTCCGGCGCGAGCACCAACGAGCCAGTCGAGGAGGTAATAGACACCCCCTCCCGGCGGCCCCCGCCTGCGGCCCTTCCCCCGTCGAGTACAGGGCCACCCTCGACTCCTTCTGGCCCGTGCTCTCGGGTGAGGGTTGGGCCGCCTACATCGCCTAGGCTGCGGCATACGCCACCGCCCGCGCCTCGGGACTTCCGAATTATTTGGCCGCCCGAGTCCCGGTCCCCTCGGGACTGAACATTCCTAATTGGCGTCGCATGCTTCGAGACCACGACGACGTCCTCCTCGCCGACCACCTGGAGTTCGGGTTCCCGGCCAACTACACTGCGGCCGGCCCCCCGTCCCCCACCTACAAGAACCACCGCGAGGACCCCAGCTTCGCCCACTACGTGACTGAGTACGCGGCGGAGGAGCTCCGACGAGGCGCCCTCCTCGGGCCCTTCGCGGTTCCCCCCTTCACCCCCTGGGTGCAGTGCAGCCCCATAATGACGCGGCCCAAGTCCACCCCCAGGAAGCGGCGGGTCATCGTCGACCTGTCATTTCCCCCGGGCCGCATCCCAAGGCGGGAATACCTCGGGCGCCCGCACGCTTACAGACCTCCATCCGCGGACGACCTCGGCCGGCGCATCGTCGTCGAGGGTCGGGGCGCTTTCTACTGGTCGGCCGACGTCTCCCATGCCTACCGCCAGCTCCGAGCCGACCCCCTTTCCACGCCCCTCTTCGGCATCACAGTCGACGGCCACGCCTACCTCGATATAGCCCTGCCCTTCGGCTGCAGGACCTCGGGCGCGGCGTGCGTCAGGGTCACCGCCGCGGTGGCGTGGATCGTGGGCCGCCGCGGTTTCTTCACGGCGGTCTACGTCGATGACTTCGTCGGGTGCGAGGCCTCCTACCTCGACGCGATGCGGGCGTTCGACACCCTCCGGGAGGTCTGCGCCACCCTCGGGCTCGAGCTCGCCCCCGACAAGTGCTGCCCCCCAACCGTCCGCCTCACCTGGTTGGGCATCGAATTCGACTCGGAGGCCATGGTCCTCCGCATACCGGATGACAAGATGAACGACGTCATCGAGGAGTGCGAGCGCTGGCTCGTCCGCCCGACGCTCACCAGGAAGGCCCTCCAGAGGCTAGTCGGCCGCCTCGCGCACGTCAGCACGTGCATAGTCGCGGCCTGGAAGTTCATGGGCCGGATCCTCTGGAGCCTCCGTGCGGCCCCCGCCACCGGAGCCGCGGGCGTCGACCCAGAGCTCAGGAAGGACGTCCGCTGGTTCCGGGACTTCGCGGCGGCTGGGAATGGCGGCTGCCTCCTTTCCCCAGCCGTCCGCCCCCGCTGGGTCGTCGAGTGCGACTCCTGCCTCACCGGCGTAGGCGCATTCTTTGCAAATGCTTGCTTCTCCGAGGCCTACGACCAGGAGATGATGACGGCCTACCCCTCCATTCACGAGCTGGAGGCCGTGAACCTCGTCCTCGCGGTCCGCGCCCTCGGGCCTGACGCCCCGGGCGGGTACCGGATCGTCATCAACACTGACAACGCCGCATCCGCGAGCGCCCTCGAGTCCGGCCGCGCCGTCGACCCGACCCTCGGCGCGTGCGCCCACGAGCTCTGGCTGCTCGCAGCGCTCGGCTCCTTCGACATCACCATCCACCACAAGCCCGGCGTCGACATGGTCCTCGCGGACGCACTCAGCCGCGCGCACTACTCCCGGGAAGCCCTCGAGATAGTCCGCAGGGAATGCCGTAGCAGGGGGATCCGTAGATTGCGTGTACGGCACTCGCTGGATATGTTCACACATGACCTTTAATCGTTGCAGAATACGGCGCGCGCGCCCACGAGCACCTCATGACACTCCACCGCGCCGCCCTCGCACCCGGGACCTGGCGCAACCATGATCGACACGCCAGGCGCTACCTGCAGTTCGCCGTCGAGCGATGAGTCGACCACCTGGCCCCCGCCCCCTACGACGTCGGGCAGTTCATCGCCCACCTGCACCGCCTCCTGCCGTCCCCGGCCTCCGTCGCCAACGCCCTCTCGGGGGCGCGCTCCTGGGTCCGGGAAGCGGGGGGCGACTTCACCCCCTTCGACGCCCCCTTCGCGTCGCGGGTGAAGCGCGGCGGCGAACGCCTCTTCGCGGCTCCTACCTGCCGCGCCCCACCCGTCACCCCCGAGATGCTACCCCTCATCTACAGACACATGCGCGCCCAGGGGCACCTCGGGGTTGCCCCGTGGGCCGCAATCATCATCGCCTACTTCAGCTTCCTGAGGCAGTCGAACTTCCTCTCCCCCTCCCACGCCCCGTGGGGGGGCCTCACACCTTGCGCAGGGATGACGTCCAGCCGGTTCCCGAGGGCTTGCGCCTCTGGGTCACCTCCTCCAAGACCATCCGCTCCCCGGCGCAGGCCGTCTCGATCTTCGTGCCTGCCCTCGCCGGATCGCCGCTCTGCCCAGCCCGTGCTTGGCGGCGCGCCGTCGACTTGGTGCCTGCATCCGGCCCCGCCCCGGCTTTCCTCGCCCGCGCCGGCGTCCCCCTCACGCCTCGGGACGTCACCCCCCTCCTCTGCGCCGCCTTGGGCACGGCCCTCGTGCCCCGCGCCGAGGAATTCACCCTGCACGGCCTCCGCCGAGGCGCCGCGCAGGCCTGTGCGTCGAGGGGCGTGGACCTCTCCGCCATCATGGCCCAGGGCACCTAGGAGTCCGACGCGGTGCACGCGTACGTGCCCCGTCAGGTGACCTCGGTCGCCCCGAGAGCCTTGGCCTTGTGTTTTGGGTCGGCTCCCGGGCCTACCTCCTCCCAGATCCTTCCGGGCCCCTCTGCGGACGTGGACGAGGTCGACTGACCTGCCCAAGAACATTTGCATGCCCTCTACTACCCCGTTGCTTCATACTGATTGTGTACCTGTTTTGCTGAATAAACCCCTCCCTTTACTCCCACTTCCGTCTCGGGCTTCCTCTGTCCGGATCGGCTCATAATTCCGAATTGTGGTTGATCCGGAGGGAAGCTCGAAATGCCCCCTACCAGGCTTCCGGGAACCTCCCCTCCTTCCCACCCTTTCCCCTGACCTGCATTCGGGCCTCATATCCTCACGTCAATGGATTTACCACACCCACCCACGCTCTTGTTGTAGGCCACTGCGTGGGGATCGGCTCCCGGGCCTACCTCCTCCCAGATCCTTCCGGGCCCCTCTGCGGACGTGGACGAGGTCGACTGACCTGCCCAAGAACATTTGCATTCCCTCTACTACCCCGTTGCTTCATACTGATTGTGTACCTGTTTTGCTGAATAAACCCCTCCCTTTACTCCCACTTCCGTCTCGGGCTTCCTCTGTCTGGATCGGCTCATAATTCCGAATTGTGGTTGATCCGGCGGGAAGCTCGAGATGCCCCCTACCAGGCCTCTGGGAACCTCCCCTCCTTCCCGCCTTTTCCCCTGACCTGCATTCGGGCCTCATATCCTCACGTCAATGGATTTACCACACCCACCCACCCTCTTGTTGTAGGCCACTGCCTGGGGGTCGGCTCCCGGGCCTACCTCCTCCCAGATCCTTCCGGGCCCCTCTGCGGACGTGGACGAGGTCGACTGACCTGCCCAAGAACATTTGCATGCCCTCTACTACCCCGTTGCTTCATACTGATTGTGTACCTGTTCTCTGAATAAACCCTCCCTTATCACTCCCACCTCCGTCTCGGGCTTCCTCTGTACGGATCGCAAAGGAGCAATGTATCCCTCACAACCCGCTACCCGCACTATGATGGAGAGAAATATCATTCATCATGTTCAATTTGATAGATCGTTACCTGATGTGTGTATAGAAATAGAATGCATGTTCTTGAAAATGTATATGTAAATGCAGAAAGGAAGAGAGTAAAGTATATAGAAGAAGAGAGAGTCCAGCCCTCTGGTTTATTGCTTAGATAGTTACATGGGTTCATTGTAGGGTATCATACCACATCCTTCCACCAAAGGGAATCGAGCATTCCTGGTCCCACCAATAGGAACCCAGCATTCCTGGTCTCTATGGATACCAGTGGACTGCCCACCACCAGTAGCTGTATGGCCCCATGGCCACCACCAACCTTGACCTTTTGAGTGTGGTGACCCCTACCCCAGCAGAAGGGCTAGGCCCTGAGTGCAATCACACCCAGAACCAGTGTTTATTTACATCCCACTCAGGCACCACCAACCCATATATATAAATATATACATGCACCTGGTCACATACACTGATCAGTAATAGAACATTTGCATTCCCCCCTTGCCGAATATCGGAATATTTTACGATGTGGCAGGTCTGTAAATGGCGTTTTTTTACAGCCTTGAAAGTCCTTTAAAAAAACCTTGAATTGTATTCTAACATTGCACACTGTAATAGATGTATATTTTACTTTTAAGAAATGTGCATCAAAGTCACTGGCGAAATGGCGAAACATTTAAGGACAAATACAAACTTCAACTTAGACCCGTCCGACGACCTGGTGACAGTAAGTGTGGCTTTTTGTTTAATTAATTACTCAGCAGTTTTTGTGTGTAAATTAGACACGAGCTAACCAGGCGCGGTGGCCGAATCGGTAGAGCCCTGGCCTCGCCTGCGGAAGGTTGTTGTTTGTTTGTTTGTTTGTTTGTTGTTGTTTTATGTCCTAGCAACATCTAAGGTCATATCAGGACGGGGCGGAAGGTCGGGAGTTCGGTTTCCGGTCGAGTCAAACCAATGACTTTAAAATTGATACTTGTTGCTTCCTAGCCTGGTGCTCAGCATTAATAGGATGAGGCAAGGACTGGTTAGCTCAGTGTCGGGATAATGTGACAGAGTGGGATATCGGGTCATGGTGTCGATGGCCCGATTTCCCAGTGGGGCAGCACTATAGAGTCGCCATGGGTGCACAATGTCACAAGTCAGTACATGTTCTGATATGACCTTAGATGTTCCCAGGACGTAAAACTCCAACAACCAACCAACCAAACACTAGCTAAGTTTCATATTCCATTACTATTAAAATTGGAGTCAATCTTTTTGTGCTAATGGCACGGGAGTACTATAACCAGCTAGGCTCCTTGATGCAAATGCTTACAGTTCCAGGGGAGGAGTGAAGTACTGTGCACTGACCTTTCAGGCAATGAACTACATAGACAGGTAGGCGTGGATAGAGTGATTGTATCAGGGAGCTTAGGTAGTGAAATGGTTAGCACGTTAGTCCTGCTATGGAGAGCAGTGTGGGTTCGAATCCTGCTCTAGGCACAATATTTCCCATTTTCATCACCCAAATAGTGAAAGGCTGGCATATCCTAGTAAAGCCAAGTACCAGGCTAGGTAGTGACAAGTACCAATTTTGTAAGTCATTGGTTTGACTCGACCGGGGATAGAAATCCCCACCTTCTGCACGGGAAGCCTGCGCTCTACCGATTCCACCACCACGTCCGATAAAACATTAAGAGAACACCCCCCACAAATGTAACATTGACCATTGCCGGATGGTAGTGCATCATATAGGTACATCACAGGGTTAGCTAAGGGTCTAACCGAAAACTAGAAAATTCACTAAGTTTTGTTTGTTCTTTTACCTCCTAGCAACATCTAAGTTCACCGACTTGTGACAGTGCGCACTAATGCCGAATTTATAGTGCTGCCCCACTGGGAAATCAGGCCGCCAGCACCATGGCCTGATATCCCACTCAGTCACATTATCCTGTCAGTCATTGGTTTGACTCGACCAGGGATCGAACCCACGATCTACCAACACGGGAGACGGACGCTCCAACTCATTCGGCCATCCCGTCTTGTCTGACAACTCAAAAGGATTACTCAATTACCTTACCATTGGCACCTCATGGGAATGTAACTCCTGTACAACCTGTTTCATTAGCGAAATAGCAAATGGTAGACAGGAAGTGTGAACACTTATTTGTCTCTCATCTTTGCTTGAGTGCAAGTAAATAAGTAACACAAGGAATAATTAGTAGCATGTGGTGAATAAGGGGACAAATTTCCCTGGATCATCAGCCCATGCCTTTTTTAATCTGTTCTTGAGTGAATTTATTGACTCGGCATCAATAACATTTTGTGCGAGACTGTTCCATATATTTATGATCCTGTTTGAGAAACTGTGTTGCCTTAACTTTGAAATGGCTTGGGGTTTTACTAGTTTGAGAGTATGGCCCCGACTGCCTTCTCTTTTATTCAAGGTGAAAAATTGGTTCATATATATTTGATCAAAACCTTTCATAATTTTAAATACTTCAATTATGTCACTTCTTTTCCTTCTGTAGGAAAGGGTAGGAAGTTTCAATTCCCTAAGCCTTTGTTCATAGGGTAAGTCCTTTATAACTGCAACTAATTTTGTTGCATGTCTCTGAACCTTTTCGATCTCCAGAATATCTTTCCGAAAAATTGGGCTCCAAATTTGTGAACAGTATTCCAAAATTGGCCTAACAGGAGACTTAAATAGAATGAGAAAATTGTTCTTGTTGAGGCGATGGAAAGTTCTTTTGATTATTCCTACTCTCTGGTTAGCATTTGAGATGATAGTCCTCATGTGTTTCTGAAAGGAGAGTTGGGAGTCGAAGGTTACGCACAAGTCCTTTTCATAGCTGTCTTGTTGCAGGACAGTGTTCTTCATATTATAGGCATAATGAGGATTATTTTTCCCGTAATGAATAATTTTGCACTTCTTTTCATTGAAGGGCAATTGCCATTTCTCGGACCATTGTGCGAGTTTCAGAATATCCTCTTGCAAGAGATTTTTATCTCTTACATTTTTTATGGCTCGAAAGATTTTGTGTCATCTGCAAATATTTTTAGGTTTGATGAGACACTGCCTGGCAGGTCATTTATAAGTATTATAAATAATATTGGTCCCAGCACACTTCTGTGAGGTATTCCTGAGGTGACATTCTTAAAGGAAGATTTTTTATTACCTACCCTTTGCTTTCTCTCAGACAGGAAGTCCTGTATCCATTCAGAAATTGATCCAGATATTCCCAGAGCTTTGATTTTGTTTAATAGTATTTTGTGGGGCACACTATCAAAGGCTTTGGAGAAGTCCAGATAAATGGTGTCCCATGCCAGGCCATGATCCAGCCAGTCAGTCCAAATTGTCATCACTTCTAGTAGTTGTGTCAGGCAAGATTTGCCTCCAGTGAATCCGTGTTGGTCTGGAGATATCAATCCTAGTTTTTCCAAGTGTTCTACAACACGATCTCGGATTATTCTTTCTAGCATTTTACAGAATAAGGATGTTAAACTCACGGGTCTATAATTTGATGCCAGGCTTTTTATGCAGGGGTTTGACATCAGCATCTTTCCATTGTTTGGGCATTTTCCTTTCAAATAGGCTTTTACCGTATAGAGATGTCAAAATAGGTCCAATTTGCTCAGAACACTCTTTGATGATTTTTGCATGGATCCCCTTTGGTTCTGCTCGACCGGCTCGGGCTGCCTCCCCTCGGGCGCCCTTATAATTTGAACACTGTTCCTGTACAATATGTTCCCTGGCTCATTTAAAATCTGATATTCTTTCCCTGAGACACCTGTACGACCCAAAATTACTCCTTCTTTCCACTCTCCTGCATTATTCTTGTATTTTACACTGTCCCCAACTCTCATAGGCTTGTGCGGCTTACCGCATTTCTGGTCATGAAAAACTTTCTGACTTTGCTGTCTTCTCGCTGTCTGTACATTCTTTGGATTTTGTGTTTCGGGTATCAAGATTTCTTCCGCCATCGGCAACCTGCCTCTCAGCCTTCTGCTCATGAGCAGCTGAGCCGGAGATGCATTCAAGACGGGCAATGGAGTGTTTCGATAGTTTAACAAAGCTAACTGAAAATCTGTCTTTGTTTTGGGGCATTTTGTTAACATGTCTTTCACTGTCTCCACAAACCTTTCCACCTGGCCGTTGCTCCGTGGATATTGCGGACCGGAATATACGGCTTTAAAACCATAATGTTGTGCAAACTCTCTGTACTCACGGCTCTTAAATTGCGGACCATTGTCCGAAATAACCTGACTAGGAATACCATGCCTAGCAAAATTATCCTTCGTCGTCTCAATGACTGTGACCGACGACGTATCTCTCAACGTCACCTCTGGATATTTCGTGTAATAATCCACGGTTATCAGGTAATTATCATGGTTTAATTCAAACAAATCTGCCCCTACTTTATCAAACGGCTGACAGACTATCGGGTGGTTTATCAACGGTTCATTATGCAAACTTTTCCAGTTGTTCTGGCAAGGGTTACACCGACTGGCTTTTTCCTAAATTTGTTTGTTTATGTTAGGCCAGAACATGCAGTCTCGCGCCAGCTGCTTGGATTTCGTTACGCCCAAGTAAGTTTCGTGTAACGCCTCAATCATTTCACTGCGGAGACCCGGAGGGACCACCACCCGATTGCCTTTCATGACTAGATTGTTTTCTACCGTTAACTCGTCTTTGTGTGGGATATACTGTCTGAAACATGGCGGTGTCTGTATGTGTGTAGTGTCCCACCCATTCTCAATGTCTGTGATCAACATGGACATGGATACATCTTTTTCATACTCTCTGACAATTTTACTTAACAAACTTGATGATTGCATGTCCACTGCGGCAAAGCTGAATGTGTTATTGAACAGAGCTCATGACCTACACTGGCACTGTGTGCTCGGGACAATGTGTCAGCTGTTCTGCCTGCGTGCTCGGATTGTCGGCCAGCTTGGAAATGTTCGTCGGCATGGCAGAGCGCACCTCATCGACATGCGCCAACAAGTTCAATGCCACACAAGCCTGTTTCCCCAAAATAGGCTGACAGGTCCGTACCACTTGGGACCTGAAGTCTCTGCCATTCACGTCGACCGATATGACCTTAGATGTTGCTAGGACGTAAAACAACAACAAACAAACAAACAAACAAACACGTCGACCGATGCCTCACCGTCAGGAGTGATCCGATGCCCGGAGAACGTGACCAACGAACACTGGGTGTTCGTCAGCCACCCCGGCGCGACTCTGTCGAAAACAAACCTGGGAAGCACGTTCGGCTCCGACCCGGTGTTGAGCTTGAACTTGACAGGGCAACCGTTCACATGGACGGTCACGTACCACATCTCGGCGTCTTACTCGGCACCGCGGTCAACGGCACCGACGAACAGATCCATTGTCAAAACATTGACCCCTGCCGGATCCGGGTCTTGCTCAGCATTGTGAGGGTCGGGCTCTTCAATGGTCAAATCGTTGACCCTGCCCAGTCGGCCCCGGCAGACCTTACCGAACTGCCCGATCTTCTTGCAGGCTATGCAAGCTTTGCCTTTCGCTGAGCAGACTCCCCGGTGGTTTTCGTATCCGCAGTTTTGACAGCGGATCTTGAACTCTCCAGCACCAGCACCGCCAGCATTCCAAGATGGCGATTTCCAAGATGGCATCGCCGATGACCGGACTGCCGGTGCACCGGTATGCGCAGTAGCATAGTTCCTCAGAAAATCAATTTCCTTGACTTCACCCTCTGATTTCTTGTCCTCTAACAGATCAGAACTGAACTCACTGAGTTTGCACATGTTGATGCACTTTTCTAACGTCAAATCAGCTGTTTGTAGCAGTTTGTTCCTCAAACTCGTGTTCCTTGCGCCAGCCACCAGCCGATCGTGCAACAGCGACTCCTCCACTGATCCATACTCACAGTCTTTCACTCTGTCTCTTAACGCAGTAACATACGTAGACATATTCTCAGTAGCTTGGTTATGAGAATTGAACCGATAGCATGTTATTATCAAGTTACTTTTACCTGTACAGTAGGTCTGAAACGCATCTGTGAGCGGTCCGATCTTGCCTCGATCAACGAGCTCGATGGACATGTTGGCAAATACCTTTTGTGCGTCCTCGCCGGCGACATGAAGGAAGATGCAGCATTGCACTCGTTCCGCCTTCGTGATTACACCTGCAGCAATGGCATATATCTCATATGCTCTGATTCATGTTTTCCAGTTCGATCGTGCATTGTGGGTGTGGACAAGCTGACCTGGCGGCCGCAAACCCAGCAGCATATTAGCGGTCGGCATTCTTCCTCATCTAACACCATGTAAAAGTACAACGTCTGAACACTTTGACTTCTGGATACTGAATGGTTTATTCCCGTCCAGGGCTCACTGAACTGCCGGCTAAACTTTCCATGACGTCATCTTATTTACATACTCCTTTGTCTCACTCACTGTCTGGAACATTATGCATCTCATTAGCATGTATTACAGACGTGTCTAGACGTCTATTACGCATATATTACACTGTCAACCCCGCTGCTGGGAATTTCTCTTAATGAAAAGATTTACATTGATATAGCACCCCCGTTCGGATGCAGGACTTCTGCTCTAACGTGCACATGAACCACCCGTGCAATAGTCTGGCTCCTCAGACAAGAAGGCTACTTTGCTCCGTACTAACTCACTGAGAAAACTAAAGAAAATCGCTGCAAGCATATAACGGGTTTTGTAATTAACTCCATTAACATGACTGTTACCCTCCCGCAGGAAAGAATTAAGGATGCGTATAAATCGATTATCAATTAGTTACCTGTTTCTCTGTATTCCACTACAGCCTATCTTATCCAAGTGAATTACTGGTCCATGCAATCGGACAAAAGCTACTGTTATCCTGTATTGTTTCTAGGCCTTGTTGGTCACCTCTGTATTGTCGTTTATTCCTTATATGCACTAGTTAAGAGTAGGCCATGTCGCCATATAAGCTAAACGGAACTTGAAAGCACAACTTCCTTGAATTGTGGACTTATTTTTTATTAAATAAACATTGTTGTTATATTAAAACTTATATTCATGTCTTGACCCTGTTTGTCTCGTTGAGTGAATTAGTACGGAATCGTCAATTGCCATTGTTATTTTTTCCTGAAATCAGTCCGAAATCGTCATTGTTATTTTTCCTGAAATCCAAATGAAAATAGTCTTGAATTGAATATCTTCACATGTGTACTGACCCTGATAGATGCTGCGAGGTTCAGTTACTTGTGTATTGCTCTTTTAGTTATTTAATTTATTTTTGAGTAAAGCCTGAAGGCCATTTAGACCGCTTGGGTAGAATCTGTTGTGACAGACGGCTCAATAATATTTCAACATCATCTATCGACCTGTGCACTCCACACTTCAAATTTTACATGGTGTCGCGAGACCATAATATATCACTTTCGTTGCTAAGCAACCATCGCGATATACAATTATCAACTCTTAATTCAAAGTATTAGAAAGTGACACTGAAAATATTCTAACCGGAAATCCGATGTTTATATGATTTCAGGAATCAGGACGCACGATTTCAACCTTTCTCCTGACCACAGATACAGCTTATTAAGTCTCGGCGTGGATAAGCCAAAACAAGTTTGCTTATGACAGGGTTCGCGCAATCTTGAAAAGGCCTTGAATTTGAAGGTGTCTCTTGAAAATCCCTTAAATTTGAAATACCCTTGAAAATTGACCAAATGTGCCGAAAAACCCTTGAAATTTTAGATTGAATGAAGTCCGATTTGAAAGCAGCTGCGATTTCATTTGATTTTGTTACCAACTGCACCAACGAAACATCTACCAATGACAGAATCGCGATACATCAATTCTGGGCATTAGTATAATATATTCTGGTTCGCATCGTCATAGCTACTATACTTCTTTTGCTTTATAGAAATAGCATACAGAAACCTGGTGAAATAAGACCATAAAGAGTTGACATGTATATAATCATTATAATGTCATATTTCTACAGCCTTAAAAAATGAATTTCTTACCTGAAAATGCCATAAAAAGGCTTTAAATTTGGTTGCTTAATAGTTGTATGAACCATATATAAGCTATTCTCATACTCTGAATAACACTAAATGATATCGTGTAAGCGGGACATATTACTAAATACCAAACAACCCATACATACAATAGTTACATAAAAGCAAAATATGCACACACACACACCTTTTAGTTTTTGGTATAGTTCAGAATATGTGCATTGACTGAATACTAGTTTTCCGGAGATACCTATCCTGAAACCAGGGACGTAGCCAGTCGTGCCCCCAGAGCCCCAAGTTTTTCAGGTATTTAAACAAATTGTTGTCTCTGGGACCCCTGATGGTTACTACAACAGAGTGTAAAGGACCATAGTAAATCCTTTCCATATGGATGTATCAGATGGAAGAGCTTGTTAATATGCACAGGAAGTGGGGTTTTATCTAATGTACAGCCTAAGCTGCCCGGGTGTAGGTAGTAGTAGTGCCGGTGTCGCAGTTTGAGCGCCCTGCCAGTTTGAGCGCCCTGCCAGTGGTTGTATACTTTTTTTGTAAAATAGATTTAAAAGCTTTCATTGGATCGATTAAAAATATCTTAATGCGCAATTGAAAAGGAAGATCTGAAGTATTTTATGTAACCTAAGAGCAATTTACTGTGAAAGTATTAAAAACAGGTAATAGTGAAAGTTGGGATATTCTGAGTGTCAGTGCCAGTGTTAGCCGTACCAGATCATGGCCTCAAAAACTATTTTCGCAAAATAAATTCAAGAACTTCCAATTGGCTGATTAAAAAAAAAGCTAAATGTGAAATTGTAGAGAAAGATCTGAACTATTTAATAGAAACAAGAGAAATTTGCTTTCAAAGCACCAACAATCACAAATTACTGAGATAGTTAGGGTGGTTTTAATGTTGTCTCTATCCGCGCATGCGCAGAAGCAACAGAAGGGCGCTCAAACTGGCAGGGTGCTCAAACTGCGACACCAGTCAAGTCCATTCACAGATGGGTGTGGAGGGTTACAGAGGCCACTCCCGATTATTATGGGCGATAATGAGAGCAAAACTATACATACACTTTTTCTAAATGAAATAGAAAGTGTTCTGTTGTAGTTAATGTACAAAAATATACATCTGGTGCATTACATCATTCTTAATCACATAATGTGGTTTTTTGGCTCGATATTTGCGTGGGTGCATACTGTTAGGAAAAAGCACATTTGTGTTTGTTAATGTAAGCAAGTATTCTTCCAAAAGAATGATGAACTAGAAATACTGAATGTGACTAGCACTTAGCAGTATAAGTTAATGTATCTAGGTTTGTATACTCCAAGTGTATGTATAGTTATTGCACTGAATTCTTGAAGTTGCATAATCCGATGAAGACATTACATTTTCAAAACCAAAGCACTTGCCTATATTTGATCCTACATATCCAACTTAAATAATAGTTCACTCAGTAGACATGTATTTTTGCACCGAATGAATACTAAGCCAATTTAATAGAACATTGCGCTACTGCAATTCAAACAAGCCAATGATGCCCAGCATTTCGATGTGCACACCAAAATTATGTTCCACTTCAATTATCATCAAAATTAGTTAATTGTAATAAAAGAAAGTGATTCCAATCTCAAGTAAAATAGATCCTAACGATCAACCTATTTATATATGTAACTTAAAGCTGCATAGTCCGATGAAAACATAAAAATTTCAAAACCAAAACAATTAGCTAGATTTGATACTACATATCTAATTTAGATACTGGTGAATTTATTAAACATTTGTCACCACAAAGGGACTACTGAATCAATTTAATAGGACCTGTTACTGCAGAAGCATGCCTGTAAAAATTGAGTTGACATGTTTGCACTTAAAATATCTCAAAAGTTACCAAGTTAAAATAAAAGTTACTTCAAATTAAAGTAAGGTATATTATAACAATAAATGTAATATATTTATCTCAGAAAAATGACGGAAATTCCAAGGCATCGGACTATGCAACTTTAAGTTAAATGTATTGGTACGATTATATACATATATATTTATACATATGTAGGTCTTTACATGGTAAATGGAGCCAATGCTAGTGGAGGAAGGGCACAGGGGGCGGAGAGGTGCATGCTGGTACCCACCCTCACCCCGAGAAGGGGTCTTATTACATGCGATAACGGGCTTATCACTATCCATATATAAATATACATATATATAAAGATAAGTACTAGTTGTGAGTACTCTGTATAATATGTCAACATTTCTCCAATCTCAAACACCACTGTTGTGTGTTTAGGTAAATTATGAAAACATGGACAATCGGTGCCAAATGAAACTAGGTAAAAGATACATCATGTTTGGCAGAATAAAAACATCCTATAGACCTATTTCAATGTTTACTAACATTGCATATGCGCGCGCAGCTTGGCTGCAGAAGGAAGGCACACTGCCATTGAGTTTGCCGATACGCGCAGTACAAAATGTCAGTTTTATTCAAAATGAATAGAAATGCAGAAGCCCTAACCTTATAGATTTAATATAATCTGTTCTTTGAATATGTTTTCTCTATGGCTTCCAAGTGGCTTGTTTCTAAGTGTTGTATTGTTCCCGATCACCGCTATTTGACAATATCGCCGCTGATTCAGCGATGGCGGCGGCGATTTGTTTTGTTTATATTCAACAGTATGGATATCGCCGCCGATGTAGCTGCGGCGTTAGTATCGCTTCGATTTTAGGGTTAATTTGATGAAATTTCACTTATTGAGTATGTAATTCTGTTAAAGATGATAGCATTGAATAGATTTGGCTCTAATATATCTCCTCCGATTCGGCGACGGCTATTTGTTTTGTTTATATTCGACAGTATGGATATCGCCGCCGAAGATTGCTCACTGCCATTGACAATGCATTGAATTTGCCGGTATGCGCAGTGCAAAACGTCAGTTTTATTCAAAATTAATAGAAATCCAGAACCATAACCTCATTAATTTAATATAATCATTTTGATAAACATGTTTTCTATGTGTATTCCAATCAGTTTGTTTCTAGGTGGTGTGGTTTTAGAGATCTTTAACTTTTTCTGTATGAAGATTGCTCATGGCCATTGACAATGCATTGAGTTTGCCGATACGCGCAGTGCAACACGTAGATTTTATTCAAAATTAATAGAAATGCAGAGCCCTAACCGTGTAAATTTAATATAATCTCTTCCTTGAATATGTTTTCTATATGTGTTCCAATTGATTTGTGGCTAGATGGTGTGGTTTTAGAGATATTTCTCCTTTTCTCTATAAAGATTGCTCATAGCCATTGAGTTTGCAGTGTGACCGGATGTGATCCTGCAGCCAAGCAGCGCGCGCACTGACCTAAATACATGTGCTGACGTCATATGAAATTGGTCAATACAGGGATGCGATTTTTTCGCGGATTTCCGAGTTGTTAAAAATGAAATTGTTCGTTTTTGTGATTTGTGCAGACCCGATGAACAAAATATTCAGTGTTATATAGGGGGGAAAGGGGTTTGACTTTGTATGTTCTCTTCAACTTTGATGTCACAAATAAATAATATTAGAATAAATCTCTGGAAGTTTGTTCTTTTCGTTTTCATAATTATAATCTTCATCATTTTTACATATATCACAGGCATGTGATTTCGCCGGTTTTAACTGGAATTCGTTTTTTATCTGGCCGCTGAAACCTGTGGGGTTTTTTCAAATCCATTTTTTTCTGGCCGCCGAAACACCTCTGAAATACACTATTTGCATCCCTCTCGCGACTCAGTGGGATACTGTCCCCACGATAACCTTTAAAAAATGTCAAGTTTTTTTCCCCTGCCTGATATCAGTGGCGGATTTAGGGGAGGGGTACCTGCCCTCCACCCCCCCCCCCCCCTCCCAGCAGCTAAAAAAAAAAATATCACATTTTCCCAAGGGAGGGGTACCTCCCTCCGTCCCACACCGATCCCCTATTCAGCGCTTTGGGCCTAGTTCACTGTGCTACCCCGTAATCCGCCCCTGTGCACCTACCATCAAAACCTTATTGTTACTGCGTATAAATAAAGGGACAATGGATATTTTCCAGCTGAAAATACTCTCAAGGCCATTAACATGTTCAACCGTCGGGCTATTCCACCCCTGCTTAAGGTGAGCCTACGAGTTAATTCAGGTAATTATTTCCATGTGAATTTCCTGGGCATGCCGCGGGCCACCGCTGCCTCTTGTCCCGTCTGCAGGTAGTCCATCGCCGTTGTTGTCATTCCCAGGCTAAGTGCAGCCAGCCAGAGTATCATCTAAATGTGGTTTTGTCCCTCCCCACATTTATCGGTCTAAAGCAATTATTGGTTATTTCAACTAACTGGCTGTCCTCCCCGCCGTTCGGTGGATATTAATATGATTACATTAATCCAAAACTAAGAAGACACTCCCGTGTTGTGCCACTGTCACTGTTAATCAGCCTAAGTTACTGTCGTATTTTTAGCCAAAATAGTACTACGTTAATATGTCTGTTATTATCTTCCCGCAGATGGGTTAATTAGCTGCATAAGGCCTATTAGGCATAAGGCCCTTAATTACATACAAAGCAATCGAATATCAAGTTGACCATAGCGGTTAATCTACAAGAAGACTGGAGGAAAGTAAAGATTGCAAGGAACGTTCCAATTTACCTTTCCAAGAGCTCACAGCTTTATTGTTACCCAATACTAACAATGGATTGTAGCAACATGTCGTATCTAATCCTATTTATATTCAGTCAGGAAGTGATGTATGAAGTGGACTTGCACCTGCTATATATATATACTAAAACACGGCTGATCCTGGAGTGATCCAGGGGGAAACCAGGCAGTCTGTGGCGATCCGGTGTGTCTGGGTCTTATACGGGCAGTCTGGGAGTGGTCCGTGGCTACGTCAGGGCTAGTCCGGGTTAAACCGTGGCTCAGCCGGGGCAAAACAGCCCCCGACTCTGCATGGACTACTCCCAGTCCACCCCCGGACTAGCCGGACCGCCCCCGGATTAGCCCTGGAGCATCCCGGACCATGCTGGATCGACCCCGGATCGCAAAATGCCCCGGACGTTTAAAACATCCGGGGCCGGATCACCAAGGATGAGCCACGGATCACGCCCGATCACCACGGACGACATTCCAGGGCTCGTCCAGACCCTGATCCGGGTAGGTGAGACTGGGGCTTTAGGCTTGGCATAAGCCATTATCGCATCAGGCCATCTCTGGAAGCTCTGTAGGGAGGGACCAGTGTAGTTGTTCCTCTGTGGCATGCGCTACTCTGCGACGGGTCGTCAAGGCATTGGTCATAATGCTTGCATTGCGTTTGATTCGCGTGGAGGAAGACCCCCCCACCCCACTCCTTGCGTAACCCGACTCCTCACCCCCCCCCCCCCACCAGGTCTCTCCCAGACGATTCATTTAATTGTTGTAAAGACACCCCCAGCTTCTACAACCGACCCACCAGAAGATTAATCTTCAACCAAAGATTGGACCGATTTATTGGTGCCTCTCTATATTGTTGCAGTTCTGCAGCCGTTAACCGTCGTAAGGTTACGAACCTCCAAGAAGTCAAGGCCTCCAGCCACTCCGCCTTCTGCAGCTACACTCACTTTTTTTGGCCTACTCCTCCACGACTCAACCACCTATTGGCCGATGCCGAGGTCGCGCCGCGGCACCTGGGCCGCGTTCAGGGTCCGTCTCGGAGGCGCCCGTGACGTCAGGCTAGTCTGAACGGATTTAGCTGTTGGCTCGAAATGCTGCGCTCTGATTGGATGAAACCACTGCAGGTGGCGGCCATTTTCGAGGCGCTGTTTGTCTCCTGCCTGAAAAGGGAGGCGTCGCCGAGACGTCGCCTGAACGCAAATAGACCAAAAAGCATCGCGGAGACGTCGCCGAGGCGCCTCCGAGACGGACCCTGAACGCGGCCCAGGACTCTGCCTCTGCGACTTCCTCCTCCGAGGCCACCCAGTGGATCACCGCCGCCGAGGCGACCATGGATGCCAACGCGCAAATCACGGAGCGCCTCGCCTGGATCTTCGAGGCGACCAATCTAGGGCACTCTACACCAAGGGGAAAAGTTCAGTGCTATGCATGCACCACCCTGTGGCACAAATTAAAACTATTCCGAGTTTGTTCGTTTTCCCGACCACCTATAACTTTTCAATTTAAAATGGCAGAAATCCGCAAAAATCGTTCATCATTAATAGTGAAGGATAGGGCGGTTTGTTTGTTGTTGTTTTACGTCCTAACATCTAAGGTCATATCAGGACGGGAGTTGTATCAACCCCCAGCTTCCAGCAGCTGTGTAGCCTGTGAGCCAGTGTTAGGTCTCAATTTCAATCCTTTATCTCCTAGCAACTGAGAGCCCCCACCTTATTTAGTAAGGTCTATTTAGTTACTAGTAATGATTCTCATTCATGGGGATACTCGCATAACAGACGCTTGCCAGTATAACTTGATATGTTGCTACTAAGTAGCACAATCGAACCACAAGGACATAGTAAACACTTTTTCCCATTTGGTGTTCTTCAGTCAGTTTGATGAACGAACAAACAGCATTCATTAGAAAGCTTGACTTTGTATGTATGTTATTTATTCATTCAGTATTTTAAAAAAGAAGAAAAAAAAGGGGGGGGGAAGAAGCTTAGTGCAAGGTTTGAAAGCGTGTATTACATTTGGGTTAATTACTATCAACATTAATCAGTGTTGGGCTTACGTCACCCAACCGTGGCACCGATCAAATGACAGCGAAAGTAATTCATAGCGGCACTATAGAATACCTGTAGTCCAGGGTTAGTTCTGCACAGGAGAGTTGATTTCATATGAAGGCACCCAAGTCCACATCCATCCATCGATAACTCAAGCTTTTGTTGAAGGTGCAAGAAAACTGTCCCAGGCTCCATTGTAGTATGGCCAATATTTTTAATGTCACTTCCGGGATGCCAACATTGGTGAGCAGACAGCCCACGTCAGTATCCTGGCTGAATGATGGCCACTGGAACACATACAGGAATAGTATTCTCTCATGTAGAAAACTTGCGAGCATAATTCTACTGCAGTATACACCAGAAGCAAATGTTAAGACAAGACAAGAACGATACCAAGTTTGACAACCAGGAATGCATTTCATCCTACTTCTGGTATGCAAACACCAGTGCCGCGTTCAAGGTACCCATCTGAGGGGCCGAGGGGAAATTCCTGACATCACGCTAGTCTGAACGACTTTAGCTGTTGGTCACCTGAAAAATGGTGGCCCCCATAGGGGGCAGCCATTTGCAATGGAAAAGAGCTCTGATTGACTGAAACCACTGAATTTGGTGGCAATTTTCAAGGTGCTTTATGCCATCTGAAAAGTGATGTTTCAGATGCGTACCCTGAACGCAAACAGGCCGACCATGAATACGGCCCAGATCAGAAACAAGGACACTCCTCCGAGACCAACAGCACTAATTCAGCATCTACCACCTATTCATTCATCCAATGTTTGTGCACTCACTATCTGTGACATTTAATGACTTGCAGGCGATTTCAAGGCTGTTTTTGATAGGAATTCAACACTATTTTCGTTTTTGATTTAGTCCAAAATCGTCATTTCAAATGGTGATTAATTTAGATCACTGGGGACAGTTTAATAGAATGCAAGGCATTTCAAGATTAATTACCCAAAAATAGGTAAAAATTCAAGGCTTTTCAAGGCGTTAAAATAGGGAAAATGAAGTTCAAGACTTTTCAAGACATGGTTATATAGTGGACAAATTCTTTTTCAAGCACTTTCAATATTTTACCAAGGATAGATTGTCGTGTTTTTTTTTGTGCTCAGCTTCTTACTGTACATTATATGTTAAATATTATCCCACAACTCCAATCGGATGAAAATAGTTATGGTGGAAATTTGTTGGACAAAAATTCAGTCAAACTATTATTGCTCAAGCTGCCCATTTGGTGTGTTTTCTTAACTTAAGCGATAATAAATTCACACCGACACATGGACAATGGTACCACTGCAGATAGCCTGAATCAAGTAAAGGCCAATACAACAAAATACCAGTCATCAAAATATCAGTCCTTATCTCTAAGAAAAAAAAGCCAAAATAAAGAAGCAAGATGAAACATCTTGATTAAACCAGACGGGATGACCGGATGAATGCATTCAGCACCCGCTTCTCATGTGGCAGGTCACTGGGTTTGAACCCCGGTCGAGTCAAACCAATGACTTAAAAAAGTGTCACGATCTAAGCCTAGCACACCTCGCCCATCACTAGGATAGAGTAACGAGCGGTGGAATGAGGAAGACCAATGCAAACTGTTGGTAGGTTTTGTGTTTTTATGAAGGCGCTGGGTGGGGTTGAGGGCAGAGGGGAGAGCCTAACTTGATTAGTGAACACCAACATTTCTAATATTACCCCAAACATTACTCAATTTGAAAACTCTTCAAGGCTATTTGGAAAAAAAAGAAAGATTTAAAACCTGATAATTATTATCATAAGTTTCTATTATCCACTTGCTTTCTCGACTGATTATGACATTGGTCAGATTTACCACCCTGTAGCTTGCCAATGCTAAGCTGTAAGTAACAGCACACATGGTTAAAAAAATAATGCTCTACTGACCTACAATAAATTCAAGACTACTTTATAAAGAATCAAATGCATTCAGGATTCCTGCACCTTTCAGCCAATCACATTTAAGACCTTTTTACTACCAATTTTCATACAATTTAATACCTATTTTCACAACAAATGTAATACATATTTAATTAAATATTAACAGAAATCAGTGAGGTGATGCAATCTATGGATCTCTGTGTGGACAATCACTTGGCTGGCCAGTCTAGTCTGTGAACGGGTCTGCTACAGGCTTGCACAATTGATCTTTTATTAGAAAATTGATAGGTGAGAAGCCACAAACATCTGGCAGATGAGCTAATTTAAGACCACCCCCGTAAAGGTTACCATATTTTAGATTTTCAAGAGCTTGAAATTTGACTAATCAATTTAAGACTTTTTAGGGATCCGCGTAAACCCTGGAATTACATCGAGTCAAATGAAATTCAAGATTTCTTTTTAAAGCCATGCACATATCCTGTTCAGCAGTACTTTAAAAAAAGACACAAAAACCCACAAAAGCAGAGCATAAAATTGGAAAAACTGTCCAGGACAAAAGCTTAGTGCATTCCGTTGGACACCTAATGTGAATTTAAATTATTTGGCCCCTCAAATTGAAACTCAAATTCTTCAAATACACGGCGACCAGTTTCCATCCAGCAATGCAAGATAACATATCTGCAGACACCCATACAATTCAAGTTACAGTCCCAATTTCGAGCATCTGCCTTCTCTTTTGTTTAAAGATAAATATATTAGCTTGATCTACATTAGTTTGAAGTAACTTGGAATATAAATGGCTAATGTAAAAGATATTTGAAGTAAAAACATACAAAATTACTTTAGACATGCACACCAAAATGCTGGACACCAAAGTTTTCAGCAGGAACATTCTATTAAATTAACCTTTTATGCAGCAACACATAATTAATTCGTCCATCAGTATCAAATTGGAAATGGAAAATCGAATCTAGCTAAGTGTTTTGGTTTTTACAATTATGCTTTTTGGGTGAGTTTTTTTTGTTACTGCATTCGACATGAAGTGATGAAGATGGATGTTATAGAAATCCAGGTTGCCTGTGGAATTTGACATGACAATAATATTTCCAATTAACCCGTTTACAGCCCTGGTGCGGATGTAATTAAATTGCTTTTCTAGATAAGTTTTCCTGATAATTCATCAATTGTATAAAAAATACAGTGCTACCCGATTGCAGGTGCATTCAGGCACACCCATATTGTAAGTGCACGAAACTTTCTTGCGCACCGGGCCCCAAAGGGTTAATATATCAATTACAGCTGCACACACCTCGATAATCATTACCAACACACATAAAAAAAAACACACAAAAAAACAAGCAATGGACCCAAATAGCTAACTACAACATATCTCTTCCTTGTTTCGCTTAGTTTCTTAAAACAGAACAAATGCTCACTTGGAATATAAAACTTGGAACATAGAATATATACGTTTTTGTATTAAACAATTATTTCTTTGACCTGTTTGATATGCACCTTCTTAACACTTTTACGATAGTTCTTCTTTCGCATTTTGCCACAGTCTCGACAGCGCTTTTGCTTGGTTGGGAGCACAACTGTGTTTATCGCATCATCCCATTCATCGGTTAAATCAATTAACACCGTTCCTGGGACGGTGGAGATTTCATCCGCTTTGATTACAAGTGGTCGACAGGGGGGCTTCTGCATTAACTTGTAAGCCCCTTTGCCTGGTATGGTGGCTATCTCTTCTATGTCAACATGATGTGGGTCCGAAGGCCTCAGCGTGCGGACATCTTCAATTTTAATTATAACACAATCGTCATCATCATCATCTAATGCAATAGGCGGCATGGGCATAGTTACTTCTGTATATTCACTTTGTTGATTGTCTGTACACACTACATGCTGTTTAGGTTGTGCTAGTATGGGGCATGTTGGTTCAATCTTTGTTTGATCTATTGGTGTCAACATGGACGTTACTGGTTGTGGCTCCGTAAAAACAGAGTGTAGCCTCATAGGTACAGTGTACGGCACTAATCCTACAGTGTCTACTTGTGTAGGCTCATTGTTATCTCCAGGTGGTAATGTGTTAGGGACTGGTACATGTAACTCTGTGGGGGTTAAGGGCTGTAACTTTGTATAGTCTTTGTCCTGTGGTATATCTGTTGGGAACAATGTGGTTGCATCAGACTTTTCTGTTGAGAATACATTCATTAGGTCAGCCTCTTCTATTAAAAATATGCTTGCACCAGCCTGTTCTGTTGGTGGTGTGTTGTTTGTATCAGTCTGTTCTGTTGGTGGCGTGCTATTGGTATCAGTCTCTTCTGTTATGAGTGCATTGTTTGTATCAGCCTGTTCTGTGGTGAGCGTATTGTTTGTATCACTATCAGCCTGTTCTGTGGTGAGCGCATTGTTGGTTTCACTATCAACCTGTTCTGTGGTGAGCGCATTGTTTGTATCAGCCTGTTCTGGTGGTGGTGTGTTGTTTGTATCAGTCTGTTCTGGTGGTGGTGTGCTATTGGATTCAGCCTGTTCTGTTGTGAGTGCATTGTTTGTATCAGCCTGTTCTGGTGGTATGTTGTTTGTATCAGGCTGTTCTGTTGGTGGCATGCTCTTGGCATCAGCATGTTCTGTTGTATCAGCCTGTTCTGTTGATGGTGTGTTGTTTGTATCAGCCTGTTCTGTTGGTGGCGTGCTATTGGTATCAGCCTGTTCTGTGGTGAGCATATTGTTTGTATCAGCCTGTTCTGTGGTGAGCGCATTGTTTGTATCAGTGTGTGCTGTTGTGAGTGCATTGTTTGTATCAGTGTGTCCTGTTAAGAGCACATTGTCTGTGTCAGTCTGTCCTGTTAATAGAATGTTGGTGATTTCAGTCTGTTCTGTTGAGAACACATTATTTGTACTAGTCCGTCCTGTTGAGAGCAGATTTTTTGTGTCTGTCTGTTCTGTTAGAATGTTGTTTGTATAAATCTGTTCTGTTAATGGCATGTTGTTTGTTTGAGCCTGTTTGGTTGAGAGCACATTGTCTCTGTCAGTTTGTCCTGTTGTGAGCACATTGTTTGCGTTAGTGTGTTCTGTTGAAGTGTTGTTTGTATCAGTCTGTTCTGTTAATGGCATGTTGTTGGTTTCGGCCTGTTCTCTTGTGAGCACATTGTCTCTGTCAGTCTGTCCTGTTGATAGCACATTATCTGTGTCAGTCTGTCCTGTTGAGAGCATATTTTCTGTGTCAGTCAGTCCTGTTGAGAACACATTGTCTGTGTCAGTCTGTCCTGTTGTGACCATATTGTCTGTGTCAGTCTGCCATGTTAATGGCATGTTGTTGCTGTCAGCCTGTCCTGTTGAGAGCACATTGTCAGTGATGGTCTGTCCTGTTGAGAGCATGTTGTCTGTGTCAGTATGTCCTGTTGAAAGCACATTGTTTGTGTTAGTCTGTCCTGTAGAGAAGACATTGTTTGTGCCAGTCTGTCCTGTAGAGAACACATAGTTGGTTTCAACCTGTCCTGTTGATAACACATTGTTTGTGTCTGTCTGTCCTGTAGACAAAACATAGTTGGTTTCAGCCTGTCCTGTTGAGAGCACCTTGTTTGTGTCTGTCTGTCCTGTTGAGAACAAATTGTTTGTGTCTGTCTGTCCTGTTGAGAACACATTGTTTGTTTCTGTCTGTGCTGTTGATAACACACTGTTTGTGTCAGTCTGTTCTGTGCTCTCCCCCGACCCCACTGAGTTAACTAAGTGTGGGTCATTTGGCTCAATGTCTGGTGGTTGTAACATGTCTGTAAGTGTAATACCCCATAGTGGTTCTGTGGGTTCTTCTGGTGGTGATTCAGTACGGTGAGCCTGCTGTAATGACTGTGTAGAACATGTCGACTGTATTTCCGCAGGTTTGCCTGACAACGTTTCAGTATTGTCTGTGTGCTGAACCGGATGTGCAGAGTCTACTGGCTGTGGTTCTCTCGGCTCTTCTGGTAGTGTTGCTGTCTGGTTTGTTTTCCGCAGTGGTTCTACTGGCTGAGACTGTACAAGTTCTGTGTTAGTATCAGTATGGCCTGTATCGTGTATTGGCTTTACAGAATCTACTGGCCCAACACGCTTTTCTACTGGTGTCTTAATAATGAGTGGGTGTTGGTGCGGCTCGACAAATTCTGACTGTGGTTCTGTGGGTTCTGTTTGCACAATCTCCGCATGTTCTGTGTGCCTGAATTGTTTTGTCGAATCTACTGATGGTAGTTTCGAAAGTTCTCCTGACAGTATCTCATTACAGCCTGTGTTCTGTAACGGCTGTACAAAGTCAACTGATTGTGTCTCCATTGGCTCTGTCATGTTCATATCATGGTCATGTTGAAAGTTGAAGTTACTCTCAACTAGAGTATCAATATTGAACAGTAGGACATCATCGTAATTCTCTCCTGGCGAACTTGGAATCTCGTAATCGGAAAGGCCAGGGCTTGCACCTATTGTTCTCAGAGCAAAACAACTCTGGCTGGGTGAATACGGGTATATCATACTTGGCGTGGGAGATGAGCAATTAGGATGACTTAAATCATAATTTGAATGCATGCAATTTGGAGAAGTTACAGTTAAACTCTGTCTTTCTCGGTCCTGTGAATTTGGTAACCATGAGTCCACACTCCCTGGCAGGTCATCAGGCATGTCATTTGGCGACACAAGGCTCGGTGTGGGTGAGTGTGTATCCCGCTCATAATTGTTCGATAATGTGGCCGACTTTATGTCAGCAAAAGAAAGGAGTTCATACTCGCCCTCCAGGAATTGCTGGTACAAGGATAAGCGGTCCAAAAGAGACGACTTTTCGAGGGCACCACCAATATCCTCCAAGTGCTGAACAAAGTCCCAATACTTCATGTTCTTACGTTCCTTAGGGACTTCCGGTATTGCTATTGGGTAAGTAGACTGATCCCCACACCATATTCTTTTCGCTTCATTCTCCAACTCAGAGCCGGAGACCTAAAACAACAAGACAGTAATGAATCAATAGAAACCACATTTTAAATTAGTTACAATAGAACCGTAGCACATATATATACATACAAAATTTTATAAAATCTCAAATAAATAGATTGAGAGAGACATAGGTGAATTTGTAGGTTTAATTAATGAGGCTTTTAGAATGTTTGCACCATAGTAATTATCCAAAATATAGCAGGTTTTAGCTCAATAACCTATTTTTCACTAATAAAAATAGCCACACCAGCGTGGACCAACCCCGTACCCATTTGAACTTTAGCTAATAGCAATGTACACATACGCATGAACAGAGTCCCCGTACACATGTGAAAATATGGAATTCAGGGCTATATCAAGGCCGTTTTTGATAGGAATTCAAGACTATTTTCATTTGGATTTCAGGGGGGGCGGGGGAAACGGTGGCGAATCGCAATTTAGATCAGTGGGGAAAGTTTAATGAAATTCAAGGCTTTTCAAGACGAATTACCCAAAAATAGATTAAATTCAAGGCTTTTCAGTGCCTTGAAATGGGGCAAATGAAGTTCTTTTCAAGACTTCCCAGGCTCCGGACGGACCCTGGGACAATGTTGTTCACATTGGGATGTGAACAACAGAAAATAGCATCCACATAGAAGATTCAGAATGTACTAAAGACTAATTTAGGGCAATCATTTCTAGTGATCACACTAGTTTCAATTGATTTACTCACATAATTTCCACCGTGTAACATTTTCAAATTGCAAGGAGCATAAAACAAGCTATACGTGCAATTAGATTGAAGGCGTGTGCAGCATTATGCACCGAACGACATGAGCTCGCTTTGCTTTCAGAAATCCTGATTACAGCAATGCCAATCATGTGACATGGTGAAGAAAGTGGAATTTGTGTGCATCCTAGTCTACACTCAAAACGCACTTAATTCTCCAAATGACCCCATTCTACAAAGTATGAATCGAATTTAAAGTTGCATAATACGAAGGTATTGATTTTCTGTAAATGTTTTCATCGATTAATATATCAGGTTGGTCATTTTAGTATAATTTACTTTGGTAACTTATAGTTTTTAAAGGAGATATTTAAAGTGAAAAAATGCTACATCAACTTTCGTGAGTGTACTATTTGTTGTTTTACGTCCTAGCAACATCTAAGTTAATATCAGGACGGGCGTTGGATATGTAGGTTCAAATTTACGCGAGTGCTTTGGTTTTAGAAAATTCTATGCTTTCATCGAATTTTGCAACTTAAAGGGGTATCCTGGAAGTTGACAAAATAGACATGATTTAAATTTTAATTCGCTTATCTGTTTTCATCTTTAAACTAAATTTGTAAGATTTTAATTTAAAATATATTATTAAACATTGAAATGACCACATGTACCATCTGACTAGCTGCCCCTCAAGCAATTATGTCCTGAGATGAAAGCGGTCTTCAGCAAAAAAAAAGGTGGAATTCAGGCTGGGACCCGGGCGCCACCTAGTGGGTTCCGGCAGAACCAACAGTGAATTTTTGCAAAAATGCAGACATTCCCCCATAAGATTAGCACCGTCAGGGAATCGCAGAAAAGTGCCGTAAGTCAGGTTTCAACTCTCCTTCTTGTGACTATTATCGCCCATGCCTAACTGTCTTGTTTGGGTTTTATGTTCTAGCAACATCTAAGGTCATATAATAACATGATTCAAACTAACCAATTGCTGTCATATATATCCCGATTACATGTCATTTTGCTTAACGTTAATCAGTAAATAAAAAAACCCACTGAAATCCGCGAAATCGTAGAGATCTTTCATCCTTGTATGTCAAATGCAAAACAACATACCGGTCAACTCTAATTATGAAAACTTAAGCCAGCGTAAAATATTGTTCAAAATATGGCCACCCGGCTGGCTAGGATATAAACGGGGTTCCAATGTGAAATTAAATTTGCTTTTCATTTTTTAAATGTGACCAGAACAATGGATTTTCCTACTCACTTTGACCATACATACAATCAAAGATCCCACAATAAAAATAATACAAATAATCAGTAAAGCGAATATTGATTAATACCACACACCAGTGTCCAGAGATGTAGCTTGTTAATTTAACTATTCAAGGAGGAAATGACCACCGCCAGTTATTCCGAAATAAGATTCATCTAACACCACCTATGCTATTATTTAGTGACCACCCTACAACAGGGACACTCATGCATAATCAAACCATGCTGAATAATCAGGTTCAGAACAAGCGAATTAAATATCCGAATCAATTCAAATATCCGAGACAGAAACTGAACAGCTCTTCAAGTGTCGCAATTTAAATGGTTCATTTTGTGAAGCACTAAATCGACTTTTCAAACAAATTTTAAGAGGCCAAGTGACTGAATGTTTGACTGTGCATAAGACAACATTGAAGGTAGTGCATATACATGTACGTTCATATAAGTATGGTGTAAATGGCCATGACTAACACCATGCAAATTACCAGAAAGTTAAGGCTTACTAACAAAGGACAGGTCAAGCGACACTTGCCTGTGTTTGGAAGGTGGCAGCATGGCCAGAGGGCAGGGACCCCGGGTGGCCACTTTGGGAACGCGAACAGTGTTTACCTCGCCCACTAGGCACGGCTGGTGAGGCACAACCCACAGTGGGCTGCTGGCGACAGGCAATCCCTGGGGCGAGCTGAAAGCTGGGGAACGCTGCGCTCAGCTTCCGCCTCATGCTGTTGCTGGACAGGAAGTCCTCCTGATATAGTTGGGTCAGCCACTGCGGCTTGTCATTAACGCTTTGGGTTTTGGAGAGTGTGCAGGCTGGAGGGGTGCGCTGACTGTGTGTAAGCCGGCTATCGCTTGAAGCCACATCAGATGGAGCGTCAACGCCACCCGGCACAGCCGCCTTCTTCATCACTTTGCCCGACCGGCCATCTCTGAGTTTGGGCGTCAAGCTCAAGAACTTGACACCTAGGTTTCGGCCGGTGAAGATATCTTGCTTAAGGTGATTCTGTAGCCAGGCCGGCATACTGTCGTTGGGTATCAACTGGTCCTCATCATTGCGCCTTCCTCTCTGCCACGCGCGCTGTGCACGCGCTTCAGCTGATCTGTGGCTGGCCATGTTCCGCTCACCCGAGACCCCACATGGCAACCTGTTAGAACCAGCCGCGGAAAGCCGGCTTGCAGATCGCAGACCTCGTTGCAGCCTATCGACAGATTGTCCCGTCCCCTCTGAGTCACCAAGTACATAATATCTGAGGTTCCTCGGCTGAGCCCGACAAGTGGAGCTTTTTATCTTTGCTAAATCCAGTGTCTTCTTACTGCTCAATGGAGCCGACCTAACAGCTGCTCTCCTTGATAAGGTTCTATCATCATAGTTCTCCTTGCTTCCGTTGGGTAATAATATATGCGGTTGTTCTGGGTTCGCATAGCTTCTGGTTAGTGCTAAGCGGGTCCTCTTCGGCTGTGTTGTATCAGACCCAGCTGTTGAGATTTTACGCTTGTAACCAGACGTAGACCCGACAGGGCGGCCTCTCTTCCTAGCGGGTTTCACCTCAATTGTCGGCTTGGAAGTTAACACAGCCAGTGATGAAGCTGGAAATCAAAAGGCACCAGGGTTCATACAAAAAAGCTGGTCACTACATTCAAGGACATTATTCTCAAGGAGACACACAAGATTTTGATACCAACATTTTATACAAAAATTATGCAATGTTGGGAAAACAATTCCTCAAAAGTAATAGGCGGGAATGTGTCAACAATAAATTCATCAAAAATATTAGGCGAAATGTTATAATCAGGGTTCATACAAAAAGCTGGCTATCAGATTAAAGAACATTTGAGGGTTCTCAAACCAAAAATATAAATCCAAGAATATTCAAAACTTTCGGCAACTCGTGTGAACCCAAAAGAAATGTTGATTAAGAGAACTTATCCAAATCTGTTGCACTCCAAACAGAATGTAGATGATAAAATAAATTAGCAAGGGTTAGCAAGGTTTTGCCAGAGGGTAAAATTACATACCCTTAATTTGTCTGAGGGTATGACTCTGCATCCTCAAATTGCTAGGATAATTTTTTATTTAAAGATTCTTCAAGGAGCCAGAGACAAAGCCTTCAGACCCTCAGACTCCCCCCCCCCCCCCCACCCCACCCCCCCATAGCCGATTCTGCGTACCCTCGAAATATTTTCTGGTGGAAACCCTGGTTTGTGATACAATATTGATGTCAGGTCACTTTATAATAAACTACCAACATTAGTCTCTTCCCACGTGACAAAAACTACCTATACAGTCTGGTACTTACATTTGGCATGGATTTCCCGACATTCATGGCAAACCCATTCATCGGAAGGTGAGGATAGCTTCCCACATTGCATGTGGCAGCCCATGTGCCCACAGGTGTCACACAGAACAACCTCCCATGGGCTGCAAAGAACCATACGAAACAGGCGTCAACACCGAGCCTACCAAGTCATAGACGCTAAGCAATTGGAACAGGGAGTAATCTACTCGGAATTCTAACTTAACCCTTTTGGGGCTGGGAAGGCCCACAAGTTCCACGCACTTATAGTCCTGGTGCACCTGGATATGAATTGCTTTTCTAGATGTTTTCTTGATAATTGGTAGATCATATAAAAAATACATTGCTACCCGATTGCAGGTGTATTCAAGCACACCCGGACTGTAAGCGTGCGAAACCCGCAGGCGCTCCCTGCACCAAAGTGTTAATCTATTTACTTTGGTGACCTGTCACACACTGTGCCATCTACATAACTCCTCAATACTGCCCTTGAAGCCTTTGCAATTCCATTGAATTAGAGAACCACCTGTCACTGTCATTTTGGAGCAGTGACAGGTGTTCTCCCCCTCCCCCTAGGTTTGCCGGAGAGACTGTGGCCTCGACTAGTCGAGCCATCTTAAACAGGGTTCATACAAAGTTAGCTGCTAGATTCAAGAACATTTTCAAGGATTTTGATGCAAATATTTTATACAATCTACTCAAAAATATGCGATGTTGAGAAAATAATTCCCACTGGGAGACCAGGACATCAGCACCATAACTTAATTTTCCCACTCAGTGACATTATCCTGATACTGACCTAACCAGTCCTTGCCCTTTCTAGTAATGCTGAGCGTCCAGGCTAGGTAACGACAGGTATCAATTTCGTAAGTCATTGGTTTGACTGAGGCTAATTTTGAACTCCTGACCTTCCCCAAGAAGGCAGCACTCTACCAATCCGGCCACCGCATCCGGTAACCATTTAATAAAGGACGTTTAATAAAACAACCCATTGGGCATTGCGTTCATTCGAAGCACAATGGGTGCGGAAGACTCACGTGTTCTTCTTGCTGTGTTGCCGGCCCTCCGGGCAGCAACACTCGGGGAAGTCACACTGGTTGTGGCGCTCGAGCAACTCTTGGAAAGCATTTGGCTCCAACTCCCAAGCGGCGTCCCTGAAAAACACCACATGCATGGAGCCCATTAATTTAGGCTTAAAGATACAATTATTGGTTGGTTGGTTGTTGGATAAGAAATTAAAGCATATCGTATCTCATGTTTAAAGGCCGGAAGACCAGTGCCTCGGCGCTGAAAAAATACTTTTATTCGCTGAATAAAAGGTTCATTTACCAAATTTATATTTTTTTAAATTCAAAATTCAGAACAATGAAGACTTGGAAGGGGAGGGGTAAAAAATAAGTGTATTAAGCATGGGAAATTTCAATCGCGCACAGTTGGTCTTCCACATTCCACTGCTCTTTGCCCTATCCTAGTAATGCCGAGCACCAGGCTAGGTAGTGACAAGTATCTAATTTTTTACGTCATTGGTTTGACTCGGCCAGGGTTTGAATCCCACGACCTACAAGAAAGGCGAACACTCAACTCAATCGGCCATGCAGATCGTGCCAGTGTGACTTCAAACTAAAGTACAGGAATGAAAGTGGTCTCTGTAGTATATGTGCGTATGGTCTTGTGGGTAAACAATATAATCTCACGGCCCTCAGGTTCGAGAGCAAACAACCCAGATGACGTCATTGTATCCAACGTGCTAAAGCGAGAGCTAATAATAAAGAGTTGTGAATCAGTCTTCGTGGTGTTGACACCTCTCTTCCTTTACAGTCTCCGGGGAAAAAAAAAGCGGAAATGATGATATTTTCCATAGGTTTATCATTGTCAGGGAATCGCCTAAAATTCCCGGAAGTCGGGTTTCATATATATATTCCCGAAAGTCGGATTTCATATATATATATTGGTATACGCTGATAATGCTGCGGCGTTTGAAGCACGTATTAGTAGTATACACTAGTGCTGTGGCGTTTAAAGCATTTATTAGTAGTATACGCTTATGGTGCTGCGGCTTGGCACCACATATTAGTATACGCTGATGGTGCTGCGGCTTGGCACCACATATTAGTATATGCTGATGGTGCTGCAGCTTGGCATCACATATTAGAATACGTTGATGGTGCTGCAGCGTAAAACAATGTATTAGTAGTGCCTATACGTTGATCATGCTGCAGGATTGCAGTAAGTACAGGAAAAATCGTGGAGATCCACGAAATCGCGGAGATCTTTCATCCCTGAATGTAGATTACAACTAATAAATATGTTTATCTAAAAAAAATTATATTAAAGAGGCCTTTTTGTTTTAAATCACTAGATTACAACTTTAAAACTAGACATCTCAACTTTAGCAATACACAATTTTCTCACTAAACATACCGGTCAGGAATATAGATACCAAAATCCAGCATCTCTTTCTGGAAGATATCCTTGTTGTTGCAGAGCGGGCATTTAAAAAAGTGGAGTCCGGAGCAGGACGCCATTCGCTGCAGACACTCCTTGTGGTACCAACTGTTCGCCTTGCAGCATGGGGTACGCATCGTTTCAGCCAGTGGCCGGGCCAGCACCGTCATCATGCAAATCACGCATTTGCTTTTCTTTGCGCGGAATTTCTTCTGCTCAGCCAATGGAACTTGCTGATATGGGCGATGGTCGAAGCAGTAGGAGCTAAAATAGACCACAGAAAGGTTTGTTTGTCAGGAATTTTATCCTGGCAACATCTAAGGTCATATCAGGATGGGTACTGACTTGTGACAGTGTGGAGTCATAGTGATTTCATAGTGCTGTCTCCCTAGGATACCAGGATGCTGACACCATGACCCGATTCCCCACCCAGTCACATCCTGATATTATTCTGAAATGGACATAACCAGTCCTTGCCGTATCCTAGTAATTCCGAGCGTCTATCTAGAGACGTGTCGCTAGATAGCGAGTGACTAGTATCAATTTGATAAGTCATTGGTTTGACTCGACCAGGAATCGAACTCCCGACCGTCTCCATGGGAAGCCTGTGCTCTACCGATTCGGCCACCACCAAGGCAATACCACACCTGTTTCAGGTCAATGTCTAATCTTATTTCAATAATAAAATTAATTTGTTTAAATATCAATCGACTCATAAATAATAGCCAAGAGAACCAATTGCGAATATGCCAGCTAAGCAGAATTCCAGTAGAATTGACCCCCACCCCCCTCCCCAGTTGTATTACACACTTTCGCATTAAAAGACACATACACTTGCAAACTAAAATTAGCAATATTGTTCACAAAAACACAACCAAACCGCTACTCTTCCAATATAATCCATGCATAAAAGACTAGTACATACGAGAAATTGCCGAAATACTGGTTTAGTGTGCCATTTTCCACTCCACATCCAAAGTGGAAGCACGTCCGACAGTTGGCCTTCACACATCCTATGGAGGCAGTCGGCTGCTTGCAGTAGGCACACCGCTACAAGTTAACAAAATCACAGAAAACAGGCTGAGAAAGTGCGACTACATCATCGAGGGCCAGTTAAGTTAGTTGGTTGTTGGAGTTTTACGTCCTTGCAACATTTAAGGTCACATCAGGACTTGTGACAGTGCGCACTCATGGCGACTTTATAGTGCTGCCCCACTGGAAATCAGGCCACCGGCACCATGACCCGATATCCCACTTAGTCACATTATCCTGACACTAAGCTAACCAGTGCTTTCCCTATCCTATTAATATAAGTCATTGGTTTGACTCGACCAGGAATCAAACTCATGATCTCCTGCACTCTACTGATTCGGTCACCGTGCCCGGTAGAGCCATTTTAAAAGTATTTATATATTAACAGGGTTCAAGCAAACATTTGAAAATGATATTCAAGAGTTTTGGGGACTTTCATACACAAGTTTTTCAAGGCTTTTTCGCGTGTTCAAAATGTACCACAAGATGCAAGCTTTTCAATATCTTCTCAGCAACATATATGCCTTAGTTTATACTATAATTAAGTAAGTAGATAAAAAGTGACAACATAATATTATTGAACATTTAATTACATTGGATGGTTTACCATTCATGTCATTTTCCATGACAAGTTTTACATTAGCACTGTAAAAGGCTATGCTCGCCGGAATTTGGCATTTTCAAGGGCTTTACGTGAAAACAGGCAATATTCAAGGGTTTACGGGTACTCTTGAATGTTATTTCGAAATTCAATGAATTCCTCATGAGATTTTGCATCCTGTAACCCCTGCGAGGACCATCCAGAATTCCGCAACAAAATTTTTTTTTAAATGATTTTTTTTGTGAATCTGAAAGATTCTGCAAACCAAGATTACAAAATAGAAATATGATTACAAATTGCCAGGCAACTATTTTAATGACTTTTCATGACATTCGGTCCGTAAACAAATTTCAAGGACATTCCAGTACTTCATTTTTAAAACGATTAAACTAAGTACTTTGTAGGCTCTTAAGAATTAGCACAAACCATATATATCATTAGTAGTCAAGATTGCGCATGGCTTTGTTAGTACGGTCAAAGTATCTCACCAGCCGTGCTGCTCTACGAGCCTCCTGTTTGATATCAGGTACCAAGAAACCGAGGATGCCCTCGCGGTCACTTCGGCCTCGCTGTGACAGCCCACTCGCAAACAACTAGTGTGAAAACAAAATATGTAAGTTAGTAAATCACTCAACATTAATAAGAAAAGAATGATTTTAAAGCAAGCTCGCTGAATATTCTAACAAATAGCACACATTGCTAAATGACGAACTAATTTTTAATTTAAAAATTATCCTTTTAAAACAAAGTTCACATTTTTGGCTGAGGCCAGGTCCGTGGTCACGAATCAAATTAGGTCCCATTTTGTACTCAAATATCACAATTTTGATGGCCTATACTGTGACTATATCATAATACCAGAATGTTGCCAACAATATAATTAGGATGTTTACGAGGACAGATTATTCAATGTATCAAATTTAATTTATAAATCATATTTTTTTTGGCTGATGCCAGGCAAGGGTCATAAATCTAAGTACCTCAATTAGGTCTCATGTTGTATTCAAATATCGCGATTTTGATTGGCTATACCGTGACTATAATGATAACACTAGAATGTTGCCAACAATATAAATAGGATGTTTACTAGGACAGATTATTCCATATACCAAATGTAAATTTGTGAATGAAGAACTCTACTACAATCATCACATTTACCATTTGAATAAAAACATCATTTCTGCAGGCAAAAGGAACTAGCCTTCATCCATATAGAATCTTCCCCGTCGCATAATAACAGTAATATTAAAACATATGCACAACATGCAAACCGTCATATCGACATGTTTTCTGCTATTATCTCTAGAGGTAGCTATCATGATCATGTTATTCAAGTGTCACAACGTACTACATTTGAACAAGTGTACCTATCAATTTTAAATGTTAAAAAAATAATAGAAACTCACCATGCAGAAGTAATGAATACATATTCCATGTTTGGAATATTTTTTCCCAAGCTTTGCTTCGTCTTCCACTGACGATCGACAGAAAAAACACTCGCCTGGGACATTCTTTAGAAGCACGGTTTTAGCTATAAATACAGTAGATTTAATTAGTTTCGAGTGAAGTCTAGAACATCATAACAGTGCCCAGTATTCAGGAAAGAGATGGCGGGAATCGGTAGAACGGATGGGAAACAGCAGGTTCCACGTATAGGCAATGTGTCCCTGTGTAAGTTGTGAAACTTACGCTGCCAATGGATGGCACGCTTAATGAAATAAGTCACCTTACGCTGCAACAGATAGCGAGCCCGCCATCCCTTATGCTATGTACCAAGAACCGTGCATAAATAATCTACGATTGCAATATTCACGTATATAGAACAAACAACTTGTGCACTGCACAAGTTGAAATATGCTTAATATAGACTATGGTGGGGAGGGAGTAATTTCTGGAGGGTGAAAGCAGTGGCCAAAAGGACAACTATATAAAAGTTCATAAGTACCACCCACCATGCAAATTTTGTTTTTGTCGCTTTCATATTATTTGTGGGGTCTTTGTTTGGGTAGACCCCATTGGTATACCAATATTCAAATAGGAATCAGCAGAGAACGTCGCTGAAAAATGTACAAAAAGAATTCAGTATATAAGATTAAACGCTGTTTTTAACATAAAAAACATTTGAGTAAAAAACTGACCAGCATAACCCAAAAGTGCAGTGCTATAAAGAAAACAGAATTTACAGGTTTGCTGTGTCAGGAAACCTCAGTGCATACCCAACAAAGTACAACGATATTATCATTATCATGCAATTGTTCTTTTTGTAGTAAACTGTGTGATGTTCTTTTAATTAATTTGAAATGAATGTAAGTTCCTGTTAGTATAATAGTGTTAGCTTAGTAAAGAAATCAACTATGCCATCATTTACAAATAACTATACATGTCATATGCAATAAGAAATTAATAATAACTGAATTCAATGTAAAGTTGATCTTTGTTAATGTTATGTATCTTAATCGATATTAAGGCCCAGTCACACCTCACCGGATTGGGGGAAATGGACAGAAAACGAACAAAGTCGGTTTTGTGTCCGTACAAAATTTGAACATGCACAAAACTAGGAACAGATACCACCGGACTGACGTCTACGGTTCTTGTCTGGCTTGAGTTTGTTTCGTCCATTGGCTATCCATTCGTCCAGCAGCCATTGACTCGATATCGCAACATTTTGACACATGTTAATACTTATCACCACCAGTCTAAACAATTCTGTCCGTTGCTCAATCCGGTGAGGTGTGACAGCCGCTTTAGCCATGCACACATTGCTAGAAGGTGTTCGACTGAAAATTTAAAAAAATTGTTTCATATAGACCAAATTTAAAGAAAATAACTTTAAAATAGTTACATAAAAGTCATACTTCGTGATTTCCTCATGTCCAAGACAGGCGACACTCAATCGACTATCTAAGCATTTCCCTGAAAACAAAACCAAAAACAAGTTTACACATGATTTTCATAAGAAAGTTGTCTTCAGGTTTATCTAAGTACAATTAAACTTCTTCTTCGCCCGTTGAGGCATCAGCACCCATCCACACAAACACCTCCTCAGCCTTGTCCTAGATGAACGTGTCGCCTACTGCCCAAATTTGGGCATAGGACACGAACAAGGGCTCTCCAGTTTTCCCAGTCCTGGGCCTTGAGTTTCTTGTTCGTGATTCTGTAACGTTCTTTTTCCAATTAAACTAATAAGAACAAATTAAATAGTTAATCTCTACAACGTGTTGAAGGAGACTAGTGAGAATTGTTAGAATTTGTCTTGCACATTCAATGATTCATAATCATATTCAAACATATTGATTGTAGCCCCTCACAATGTCAGTCTATTGCCACTTTCCTGTTAGGTCCATTTAAATAAGGGTTAGAAAGGTTGTGTTGACATTGGTCGTAATGCGAAGCATTACGTTTGATGCGAGGAGAGGAAGAGACCCTCCCCCGCCCCGGGCTGTCGCGCTGCGCTCACACCTCGCCAGACCCCGCCGCGCCGCCTCCTCCCCCGCCCCCCTGTCGCGCAGCATTCGCGCCTCACCCGACGCCCCGCTCCTCACCTTCACTCGCCCTCCCCCGGGCCGGCAGCTTTCACACCTCACCTGCTGTCGCCCGCGCCCCTTCCCTCCCTTATAAGGCCGCCCGCCGGCCTCCCTCAGGCACTCGCCCTCCTGCCGCCTTCCAGACCTCACCAAGCAAGCCCGTGAGCGCCAGACCCCGGCCGCCTCGGCGGATTTTTGATCCGCCGCCCCCCCCCGGCCGGCCCGGGGGGCCCCTCACCCTCACCACTGCCGACAGCCCCGCGACCTCCACCGACAACCTCCCAGCGACCACCAATCGAAACGCCGCCCAGACGAAGCCGGGGCCCACCACCTCGCACCTCACACCTCGGGCGACACGGCCCAGCCTCACGAGGGACCCTCCCCGGACAACCCAGCCACCGACGCTCACGACACCGCCTTCATGAACCCTCCCGACCCGACCCCGACCCCGACCCCGCCCAGCCCTGAGGAGTTCGCTGCCCCCCTGCTCGACCCTCGCCGAACCTCCTCCCCCCAGCCCTCAGGAGCGGGCCTCCCTTTTTTGGCCGCCCGCTCCCCCTCCACCTAGGCCCCGGACCGTCTCCTCACCCAGGCCGGCCTCCCCGGGCCCCCGCCTCGGGCGCCCGCGCCCCCGCCTCGAGCCCTCTCCTTATTTTTGGCGGAGGGCTCCTCGGCACCCCCTCTACCTGAACTCTGACTTTGCTCCTCATGAGCCCCTCCTGTTTATCTCTGCTCCTCATGGGCCCATCACTGTATTGCTCCTCTCGAGCCTGTTTCCTTGCTCCTCATGAGCCCTTCCTTGTTCCTTGCCTGTTTATCTGTTCCTCTGTATGCCCTGTTGAGGCGTTAATAAAACGCCTTTTTTTCCCACCCCCGCCTTCCTTCCTTCCTTTTCGCGCATCGGTCGTAATGCGAAGCATTACGTTTGATGCGAGGAGAGGAAGAGACCCTCCCCCCCGCCCCGGGCTGTCGCGCTGCGCTCACACCTCGCCAGACCCCGCCGCGCCGCCTCCTCCCCCGCCCCCCTGTCGCGCAGCATTCGCGCCTCACCCGACGCCCGCTCCTCACTCGCCCTCCCCCGGGCCGGCAGCTTTCACACCTCACCTGCTGTCGCCCGCGCCCCTTCCCTCCCTTATAAGGCCGCCCGCCGGCCTCCCTCAGGCACTCGCCCTCCTGCCGCCTTCCAGACCTCACCTCTCTTTTCCTCCACCCACCCACCCAACTCTCCCTCCTCTACCCTCCTCCCTCTGCGGCGGAGGGCTCCTCGGCACCCCCTCTACCTGAACTCTGACTTTGCTCCTCATGAGCCCCTCCTGTTTATCTCTGCTCCTCATGGGCCCATCACTGTATTGCTCCTCTCGAGCCTGTTTCCTTGCTCCTCATGAGGCCTTCCTTGTTCCTTGCCTGTTTATCTGTTCCTCTGTATGCCCTGTTGAGGCGTTAATAAAACGCCTTTTTTCCCACCCCCGCCTTCCTTCCTTCCTTTTCGCGCATCAGAGAAGTAACTCGCATTTGACAACAAAATTGAAACTCGCACAATGGTCCGAGAAATGGCAATTGCCCGTCAATGAAAATAAGTGCAAAATTATTCATTACGGGAAAAATAATCCTCATTATGCCTATAATATGAAGAACACTGTCCTGCAACAAGATAGCTATGAAAAGGAGTTGGGCGTAACCTTCGACTCCCAACTCTCCTTTCAGAAACCTTCTCTCGCAGATAATGAGTATGCATTAGTTAGCAGGCTGGGCATATTTTTCAGAGCAGGACTAATGCAAGGAACGTGGAGGAACAAAAGGGTGCATTTTGAGGAATACTTGAAATTTTGCAAAAATAGAAAGGTTAACCCCAAGAACCCTAATCTAAAAACGGTAATGTTATATACTTTATACTTGAATGACAAATTGAACACAGAGGGTGCAATAAAAAACTATCTGTGTGGGGCAAAATCATGGGTAAAGTTAGTAGGGGGGAGGTGGGACGTATTCGATTGTTATGCAGAATCAGTTCTTAAAAAAGGTGTGTAAATTAAAATGTAATGTTGTAAACAGAGCATACCCGTTAAAAATAAAACATATCAAAATAATAATATTAAAACGTAGACAAATGGGAACATATGGTCTTGTCTTTATTGCTGCTTTGTTAATTGGATATACTTGCTTATTAAGACAGTCTAATTTGTTTTATTCCGACATGCTGGGTGATGGCGGTCATACATTATTGGGCAGAGACATCGTGGCACATAAATCGTACCCGCTGGTGCACATCCGCAGCACAAAGACAGTATGCAAGCCGGATGAAAGCTACCATGTCAGGCTACCCAAGATATCACACTCCATCTTCTGCCCTGTAAGAGCGTGGACTAAATACTGCCAGAGTACCCGGCGCCATCGGGATTCCCCAGCATTTGCACTCGCGAACGGGGACCCACTGACTAATCAAACGTTTATCAAGTGTATACACCTGATTCTGAAGGGAGCCAAGATACCGTGGTGGCCAATGGTAACAACTCATAGCTTGAGACGTGGAGCGGCACAAGAGTATGCGAGTATAGGAGTGCCGTTGGACTGTTTAAGACAATTAGGATGCTGGAAATCAAATAGCATTTTTAATTACGTAAATAAACAGTTAATCAAAAAAGGACCATCCACTCTCCTGTCCCAATTTGGCTGAGAGTTAGATGGTCCATGTCCTGTTATGTCTGACAAGTACGAGTCAGTATGTGTGAAGTGTGTCTGATGTGCTCAGTTGTATGACCTTTATCTGCCCGTAGCTGCTGTCTCCTATCTTCAACTTCAACTGAATATTAATATATGACTAAACATAATGTAATGTGAGTAGAGTAATTAGCTAACCATCATACCCTGCAAATATGTAACTAGTTAGACAGGCTTATATCTATATCTTCTGGATTGTACTATCGCAGAAGTAGAGTCAGAGTATCAAGCTCTTGGGTCATCTGTTCTGATCGACCACGCTTGGACATTGTTAGCTAGGGATAGAGATATCAATGGCTACTGTGAAATTTATTAAAAAAAGATTAATAAATTTTGGCCCAAAGTAAATCCCTGTGTTGAGTTTTGAATTATGCCTATAATATGAAGAACACTGTCCTGCAACAAGATAGCTATGAAAAGGACTTGGGCGTAACCTCCGACTCCCAACTCTCCTTTCAGAAACACATGAGGACCATCATCTCAAATGCTAACCAGAGAGTAGGAATAATTAAAAGAACTTTACATCGCCTCAACAAAGAACAATTTTCTGACTTCTATTTAAGTCTCTTGTTAGGCCAATTTTGGAATACTGTCCTCAAATTTGGAGCCCAATTTTTCGGAAAGATATTCGGGAGATCAAAAAGGTTCAGAGACGTGATTAGTTGCAGTTGTAAAGGACTTACCCTATGAACAAAGGCTTGGGAAATTGAAACTTCCTACCCTTTCCTACAGAAGCAGGGATGAAAGTGGTCTCCAGGAAAAAAAGCGGAAATGCTGATATTCTCCCATAGGCTTAGCATTGTCAGGGAATCCCTGAAAATTCCCGGAAGTCGGGTTTCATACATATAGATTAGTTAGACGAATCTTACCTTGGTATAGATGATGGATAACTATTGTTTTCCCGAGGTATAAGCCTCGGCTAGACGTGGGTGAGGGAGAGATAAGCACATCCGGGTCCAGCAATCTTTACCTACTAATTCAGGATAAAATGATCTCTAATAAATTCTTGAGAAAAAACTAATGTTTCCTTTGTACAAGCAACCGACTAGACGTGGTAGGGTGTGGAGGGTGGGCCCTCACCCACGTCTAGCCGAGGCTTATACCTTGGGAAAACAATAGTTATCCATCATCTATACCAAGGTAAGATTCGTCTAACTAATCTATTTTACCTCGGTATATAGCCTCAGGCTAGCCGCAGGCTAGGGAGACTTTACGTAATATCATTTTATCCTGATATTTCATTGTTATTGTTATGTTATTCTGATTATTTGTTTGGTATGGAACATTGTTAAAATCACTATTTGTGACTATGCTTATGTTCTCACCTTTTGACCTTTAATGCTGTAGCAGTCGTTGTGCGACACCACTGGGCTTCTCCAGACGCTTGTTATAATGTCTAGCAAACGATCGTTCGGTCTTCCACCCTGCATGCGCTAGGATGCGCTTGACCGAAATTCCTAGGAGGCGTGCTTTTGACACCATGGCTCCTCTCGTTGAGTGTGACGCATATTTGTCCGTATTCACTCCTGCCAGCTTTAGCACATTAATTGTCCAACGGGCAAGTGTGTCCCTTGAAATGCCCTTGTGTGGCTTAATAAAGCTTATCAATAATTGTCTTGAGTTTCTAACTCCTTGTGTCTTGGATATATATGTTCTAATCGCAGAAACTACACACAGTTTTGGATTGTCCTTGAATTGCATTACATCAATTGATGACAAAGGGTCGCCTATGCGATTAGATTTTAACAATGTTGTTAAATCGAAGGTGGCTTGCCTTCTATCTATTTCCAGTCCATCGAGTGAAAGTGCCACTATAGATTGGCCTCGATGACCTGTGACTAACAGTAATAAAAGTGCTAACTTAAACCCTAATTGTTTTATGTCTAGAAATCTATTATGTGGCCAATCCTTAAACAGTTTGAAGACCAGTGACACATCCCAAAATCGGTCGTATTTTGGTTTAGGTGGGTTTCGTTCATAAATCCCCCTTAGTACCCAGTGTATTACGTGATGTTTACCCATTGTTTCTCCCCCTAACCTGGGGAGAATGATCGATAGAGCACACCTGGCCGCATTAATTGCGCCGTAACCGAGGCCATCTTGTTCTAACATCCTGAAAAATCTGCACACTTGGTCAATGGTTGGATCCATCGGTTTAACCTTTTGAATAAGACAGTAAACGCCCCATTTTTTCAAATATGTGGTATACAGTTTAACTGTTCCTTTTCTCCACGCATGCGACACCAACCGTTCTTGTGTAATTTTGTCTAAACCAAATTGTTCTAGGTATTTATTCAGAAAAGGAATGCAAGCAATGGTGTTGTTGCTATGTTGCCGTGATGTTCCAGAGGGCCTTGGTGAGTTAGATTTCCTTGGGATTTTGGGAATCTTAGGCAGTCGCTGGCTGTCGAGACTATTCCCGCTAGCCACGGTTGTGTGTCCCATTCGGGGACAATCAGAATGGCGTGGGACCGATCCATCTTTATCTTTCGTGCCACACTGGTAATGAGATTAAAGGGGGGGAAAATGTAATAAAATTCATTTTCCCAAATCAGTGAGAAAGCATCTATGTGCCAAGCAAATGGTTCTGGGTGCCATGACACATATTTGTTAATCTTGAAATTATTTCTTGATGCAAATAAGTCTACCGTAGGTGAACCCCATTGTTGACAAATTTTGTTGAAAATTTTTGTGTTTAATTTCCATTCTAAGTGATCATGAAAGACTGCTCTTTTTGTCAGCCAGGACGTTCTGCGAACCTGGGATATGAGATATGGTTAACCATATTTGATGTTGTTGCGCCCAGTTCCAAATACTCTGTGCCAAGTTATTGCATTCTTTTGACCTTGTACCTCCCATATTCCTGACATATGCCATAGCTGTAGTGTTATCTGTCAGAAGTTGAACCGTCTTTTTAGGTATTTTAATTAGACTCAAAAGGCCCAAGTAAATCGCTCTTAATTCAAGAACATTAACATGGTCTGATTTTTCGTTATCTAACCATCTACCCCCTGTGGCTACATCATTTCGATGAGCTCCCCAACCTTGTAATGAAGCATCGGTAGTAACTACCGTGTTGGGTTGACCCATTCGAATGGGATTGGGGGAGTATTGTCGATCCACAAAAAGTCTACCGTCTCGGAATGTCATTGTCTTCGAGTACCTTGTTGGTGCTACGCTCTATCTATCTAGAGTTGATGCGCGCTCCATAAGACACCGGGCATCGACCATTATCCCGATAAGGACGGCGACCTGTCTAATCTTTGGCCTGGATATGTCAAGCAGCTGGGAGGCTGTGTCGTGAAACTTCTGGAGTTTCTGTTCCGTTAGAGATACGGTCATGGCTTTGGTGTTAATCAGAAACCCTAAGCATTTTAATTCCCTATTCGGGACGAAAACAGATTTCTTGTTATGAATGTAAAATCCTAAATCTGTTAATAAAGCACACAAATCAGTAACTGCCATAATAAATGAATCATCTATGTATGGGAACATTGTGTGTCCTATTCTACCCATGACTGCAAAAACAGGTTTTAACAATTTGGTAAACAGTCGCGGTGCGCAAGCTAGACCATTAGGCATGCATGTAAATTGGAAGAGGGTACCGTTCCAAATAAATCTCAGAAATTTTCTGTGTTCTTTGCAAATGGAGACTGTGTAATACGCATCTCTTAAGTCAACACTGGCGAGCCAGGCTTCTGGCGTAATTAAATCTCTCGCCGTTTCTAATGAGAACATTTTTAAATGTTTGTATGTAACCGACTCATTTAATTTGGTAAAGTCCAAAATCATGCGAATTTCGCCATTTGGTTTCGGCCTAGAAAAAACATTAGAAATAAACTGTCCTTCTGTGTTTTGTACTCGTTCAATAATTCTCTTAGTCTCAAAAAGAGAAACCTGAAAATCAATTTGTAGTTTTTCTTCTGCGTTAAATTTATAAGGGAACGGAACTCTTTTCTGTTTTGGTAAATCTGTGAAGGGTATTTGAACCCCTTTTACAATTTCCAAAATTTCGCTATCATTTGTAATATTACACCAGTTGTGTAAACAGTTCAGGATATTTCCTGCCTTAAATGTGCTTACATATGTTTGTGTCTCTTGAACGTTGGGGCTGGCGAACTGGGACTGGGTACCGTACCCGGTCCGTCACCGTGGTCGTCCTCGCGCGCCCGGTGAACCGACTCCGCTCGGCGCCCCGCGAAGCGAAAATCCGAGCGGGGGCGTCGGAATTTGCCGGGGTTATCGAACTTCTTACCCCTGTCAGTGTTCTTAGCACTTTTCGTGTCGACCTCCACTGCTTTGAAGAGGTGCGCTAGCTGTCCCCCAAACATTTTGGTTTTGTCCAGCGGCTTACCGAGCACTGGCTTTGGTGGGAGGTAAAGTGTGTATTCTTTACCGTCATTGTCCGTAACTTTCTTAGACCTGGCAACTTCTTTGCCAGCATCTGTGGTCACCGACTTAAAGACGTTCTCGAAACGTCATAAAGTTCGACGCTGCGGTAAGCAGCGCAATGCCTTTATCCATGGTGCGAGCAAGCGACGAGAATTTATTCTCGGCTTGCATTCTGTTTGCTACCGGAGTTATGGAAGTGAGAGCTCCGAGCACTGCTCTATGGATGGTACACAACGCATTCTCGTAACACCGTCTTTCATCCGAGAGATGGATACCTGCATCCATTTCCTTGCTGATGGACTCGGGAACGCCTTTGATTCCTGAGATTTGTTCGGTCAGCTTACTGATCACCTCAGCGGGTTTAAATGTGTGGAAATGTCCTTTTAACGTTTCCCGCATCATGGTTGTGGTACGCAACCGCTTTGCTTTCGCCAACGGGCATTTCTTATTAATTTTTGCCCCTATCCGTGCATAGACACCCGCTCTTTCGGTGTCTGAGTCAGACTCCGTCATGGACGAGTCATTTGAATCATCAGATGATGAGTCTTTCTTCTTCTTTTTGTTCTTCTTGGTCTTTTTAACCCGCTTTTTGTTAATGACTTTGGTGAATTCATCATCTGAGCTACTCACGGGTCTCTTGAGCCTCTTGACTTTCAGTTTCGGAACCTCAAATGCTGATTCAGTTTCGTCATCCGAAAAGTCTTCCCAGTCGTCGTCTGGGATAGGAGGAGAGGGAACCCGTAAAACGGGTTGCGTATGTTTGTACTTCTCCATAAGCCTGACGATCTTGTCCTCTAGGTCCTCGTCTCCGCTATCCTTATCCGAAGGACCAGCTCCTGGCTGTGGGGACGGTGGCCGCGTCTGTGGCGGCGACGAATCGTACCCTGAGGGCACGCGGCCTTCTGCCGCTGCCGGCGGAACTTTGTTGCGCTTGGTGGCCATCGGTTTTCTGTAACAAAAAAGTTACTTAATACCGGTATCGTCTCAACATGGTCACAAAGTGAGCCCCAAAGTGGGTTGAGGTATTATTCGTATGGTATAGAGTAACGTGTTTACACCGTTCTGTATACAGGCGTTAAGCTAATGGTATGCCGTAGGTTTTATCGGTAGTGAAACCAACCAAACGGAGGGGCGGCCATTGGCACGCCCGCTCTCTCTGTTTCGTACACTTCTCCCACCCGCGGCATTCTGCACCAGCAAGTTGAAGAAAATATTACGAAACTCGGAGGCTCGCCTCAAAAACCGGTCTGGGGAGTCTATAAAAGAAACCCAGGATCATCCCCAACAAAACCCTCTTTTAGGGTTCGGAGGAATTTCCTTAGGAGATGCAACTCGGGTTAACATCTCTGCCTGTCTGTATACAGGTTGCGCTATCCAGCGGTATCGGTTTCGGTTCTGTACATAAGTGTTCTAACCTTGTGTTTTTTATATAACACCAAAAACATGTCCAAATCGGACCTGAGAAAGTTCTAAGCTTTCATAATTGGATGCTATAAACCATCCTTAGGAAGTTTATCGCGATTTTGCAATACTTACAGTTGGTTAAAGTGTTGTAGTAGTTAAATCCTGCCAGAGCAGCTCAGCGAACGTCCTCCCGCCGTGAGCTGCTTATGCTAATTGCTGGACCCGGATGTGCTTATCTCTCCCTAGCCTGCGGCTAGCCTGAGGCTATATACCGAGGTAAAATTGGTATATGCTAATAGTGCTGTGGCGTTTGAAGCACGTATGAGTAGTATACACTGATAGTGCTGCGCTGTTTGAAGCACGTATTAGTAGTACACGCTGACCCTGCTGCGGCGTTTGAAGCCATAAGTAGTATACGCTCCTAGTGCTGCGGCATTTGCACCACATATTTGCAGCGTGAAACAACGTATTGGTGGGTTGGTTGTTGGAGTTTTACATCCTGGAAAAATCTAAGGTCATATCAGGACGGCCGCAACATATTAGTATACAATTACAGCTACAGGAAAAATCCATGAAATCCATGAAATCGCAGAGATCTTTCATCCCTGCAGAAGGAAAAGAAGTGACATAACTGAAGTATTTAAAATTATGAAAGGTTTTGATGAAATAGATATGAACCAATTTTTCACCTTGAATAAAAGAGAAAGCAGTTGGGGCCATACTCTCAAACTAGTAAAAACCCAGAGCCATTTCAAAGTTAAGGCAACACAGTTTCTCAAACAGGATCATAAATAGATATGGAACAGTCTCCCACAAAATGTTATTGATGCCGAGTCAATAAATTCATTCAAGATAGGTAACCGCATTTCCGCTAGGTGGCGTATTGAAATATCCAACATGTCTGGCTGCCATTTTTGTGACCAAATGAAAGTTATATGGTTGCAAGGCGGGCAGTTTTGTGCATGCCCAGAAGGACTCACAATGGTGGCAATACATTCAAAAGATTTGGGAAAGAATTTAATTTATTATTATATCATTTTTGCTCCTGCCAATTGATTCTGAGCACTATTTTTGAGGATCTGAAGTTTTGCATCATCAGAAAAGGTAAGTAAATGGCAATAGCAAGAGGTAAAACTTGTATAACTCTGTAATATACACATTTCTAAATCATATAATCATGGTTCAAACCAGATTGGACCTATCGCCCATATGTTTTGAACGGCCAAAGTGTTGCTGGTTAGCTAGTTTGGGTTGGATCATCGCAGCAGTGCATAGCATTTATTTTATTCAAAATTAATAGAAGTGCAGAAGCCTAACCATATAAATTTAATATAATCTATTCGTTGAATATGTTTCCTATATGTGTTCCAAGCAGTTTGTGAATAGGTGGTGTGGTTTTAGAGATATTGAACTTTTTCTGTAAGAAGATTGCTCATGGCCATTGACAATGCACTGAGTTTGCCAGTACGCATAAGTGGTCCCTTATTTACTTCACTTGCCTTACTATAATAACAGTACAAAAAGCCATCATTATTTACAACTTCAACTCGCAATAACTTTGTCCATAGTGAATTTTTTTTTTTATAACTAAGAAGTGTTTTTATCTGTAAATTAAGCTCTTTAATTCTAGACCAGTCAGATAAGAAAAAAAAGTATTCTAATTTTGTATGCATGTGCCTATTCAAGAATAGATTAGAAAAAGCATGGGCTGATGATCCAGGGAAATTTGACCCCTTAGGCTTATTCACCACATGCTACTAATTATTCCTTGTGTTGCTTATTTACTTGCACTCAAGCAAAAATGAGAGACAAATAAGTGTTCACACTTCCTGTCGACCATTCACTATTTCGCTATTTCGAGTGACAGTGTCCGTGACAGCAAAACTTACAAAAATATAACAGTGACATTAACCGCGTACTTCATCTTTTGATTTCCCTGGACAGGGATACTTTATACTGACAAAGAGATACATTGGGGAGACATCAATCTACAGGACGCAAACAAAGCAACACATTTTAGATACGAAATATAGCGAGAAAACTCACAGAAGTTGCCAGAGACACTTTCAACAGACGTTTAAAACTTTCTGGCGGGTACCTGTTGGTCACGAGGTACCACCAAATCCGTGACATCACCACATCAACACTCGCTAGTCTTGTCCGAATCGAGGCTGATAGTATTTAAAGTAGGGTGCCGATCCAGAAACATTGCAGTGTGCACCACAATAATAAATATGGCTGCTCCCACAAAAGTGAGTTTAAATGTTCACAGTTTCTGCGTATACTTCAGATTTAGTTTTTACTGAGATCGTCCACAAATTGTGCATATTGATTATTAATATTAGTGCATCGATCAGTGTTATTCAATGTCAATGGCCTAATATCACTGCCAGTATTGCACATGTAACATTCTATTTCGCCATTAGGCATTACCGATTACGTAGGTATGTGCCAAAAAATGTCAAACCCCTTCAATAATAAAACAAAAGGCACCACTGGAAAGAGCTTGAAACACCATTTAACATGACATCAAGATTATGGGAATAGGTGGAGTATTAAGGAAGTTATGGCGTTTTCCAACTCTGAAATTGGTAATTATTTTCTTACATAAAATTAAGGTATAAGTGCAAGATTTCTGTGACCTAAATTGGTGACAATAAAACACCGCACAGGCCTGCGGCGCCGAGGCGTCAACGCCGAGTCCCGCGAGGCAGATAAACACAAGTCATACCTGTTGCATTCCGCCTCGCGCCAATTCTGAGTGCCTCGTCACAATTTCCCCAAACTCAACAGTATACAAGATTAATAATGGCTACACATTCCAGTTAACTTTTTTTAAATTCCAGATTGATATAAAAGGGTGAATTTGCAGGTTGAAATTGAGTGAAACTTTTGAAGTTATTATTGGAATAGCAAAACTTCACCAAATTGAAATATTGTTAAACTAAGCTGTAAAGGGATTCCCATACTACATAATAGACAAGAATAATCAAGATTGACCAATGCAAACCAATCATAGAGGTGTTTTTCTAGACCCCTAAAAAAAAAAGGTGCGATTGGCTGGATCTGTTTTGTTGTAAGAAAATATCCACCGCTTGTCGCCGTTTGCGCACATACCTAGATTATGGTTACCTCTAGTACTCTAGTCTACGAGACTACCTCTACTACTAGTACTAGTACTAGGCTCTAGTCTTAAAGTTGCATGGTCCAATGAAATATAATTTTGTCAAAATTAAAACAACTACTTACATTTGATCCTATGTATCCAACTTAGATACTGGTGTATTAGCTAATGATTTGGGACATCATATACAGAATAACCAGTGAATTTATAAACTCACCCCTTTGGACACTCACTTTGAAACTCCCATTATGCAGGGAGGCCATTAACCAATTAGGTCAATCTCATGACCTCATTAGTCTCCCCTGACCAAGTAGGCCTGGCCATGCCGGCATACAAGGAAACGAACGAGCTGATCGGGCTGCGAAGAAGGCCCTGAACTGTGATCTTGAACCGTGTCTGATCCCTCACTCTGATCTGAAACCACTAGCCAGATAGCACACCGCCGTCGGGCCGACGTTGGCTATTGGTCGCACCGTCACCACATACTTGCCACCGTTGGGCCACGGTGGTGGTCCACCGCTCTTTGCCTTTTTTTCCCACATATTTGCCACCGTCGGACCGACGGTGGTGGATCGCCGCTCTTTGTCTTTTTTTCCCCACATATTTGCCACCATCGGGCCGACGGTGGTGGTCCGACACTCTTTGCCAACCCGGTTTGAGTCCCAAGCGGTGGACGTGCGCGAGTTGAGCAGGGTTCTTTTTCTACAAATAACTCCAGAACTCGCAGTAAGTTTATGGAAATATTTCACACGATTCATTATGAAGATGTATAGAATACTTTGTACAAGTTTGATTAAGTTGTCAAATATATTAACAAACTTATTGGCGTTAAACCGTTTTGTTAACCGCCAGTACGGTAGCTTTGAGATTTGCCATTTTGTTTTTATTGTTGTCGGACCGTGCCGACTCCATTATCATTATTGTATTTTAACGCTTTTATCGTTTTTAAAACCCAAGAATGCCGGAGGATACAAATTATTGTGTAGATTTGGTTCTTACAAGTTAATTAGACGAATTATGTGTGCATTTAGTGGTGGTTTTCGAGTTAAACGATAATATTTTATGAGTAAAACAGGCATGGTGTTGACGACGTTTGCCGCCGTTGGCCCGACGGCGGGCCAGTGGACAAAACAACGTCGGTCTGATGGCGGTTTGCCACCGTTGTCCCGAGGGGGGGTTGCTGTCATTGGCCCGATGGCGGGCCAGTGGACAAAACGTCGGCCCAACGGCAGTTTGCCAACGTTGGGCCAACGTTGGCCCGACGGCTGTGTGCTATCTGGGTAATAGACACCCACATAAAATCCAAATGGCAACATGAGTGGGATGAAAACATTAATAAACTTAAAGAAATTGAACCATCTCTGGGAAAACCTCCACAGACTCATGCGGGAGGTCGGCGGGAGCAAGTGGTCCTTAGCAGCTGCCGTATTGGTCACTTGTGGCTTACACATGCTTTTCTGCTCAAGGGGAACCTCCCCCTGAATGTATTGGGTGTCAGTCCCCGCTGACACTAAAACACATTTTACTAAGTTGCGTTGATTTGTTGGCCCTGTGCCAACAATTCTACACTGCAGACAGTATGCATGACCTTTTTACTGAAGTAAAACAAGGAAACATTTGAGCCTTTTTGAGGGCAGCTGGACTGTACCACCTCATATAGTTTACTAAATAAATTCTATCAATTATTAATAAAACTTTTCTTTTTCTATGGGAATTTGTTTCCCTTGACCACAAATATATGATTATGAGCTTTCTAATTTAATGAGTGTCTATTGGCACATGATTGATTGTCTGCTTTTATATGTAAAAGCGATGGTTTGAACAAAAAACAAACATTTTTCACCGTGAATATGGCCTATGCTGCCGACACGGCGTAAAGCAACCACCAATCAATCAATCAATCAATCAATCAGTAGGTCTACTGTGCAGGGCCATATCTAAAGGGGAAGGGGAAATGAGGTGGATGTTGCCCCCCTCCATGTTGGATATTCAATGCTATTTGGTCAATTCTATGAATATAATTCATCAATTTGGGTAATTTAAATTTTGAAATCTTTACATTTGTCAATTAAAATTGCATCTGCCATCCGGACTATGTATGGTATGAGGGAGGCTGAGACATATGGATGACATAACAGCAAATAATAACAGCAATAATATGTACATGAGAAATCCAAATTCGATGCTACTTGGTCAATTCGATAGATATAAATCAAATTAATCTTTCTACAAAATAATATTTTTTTTAAGCCCTAGTGCCATGTACACACTCTTGAAAAGAAAACGCCCACAAAAATCCATTCATGGATCATTAGTTAGGCCTACCCCCGCAGCCCTCTCCCAGATAGCACAGAGCGTCGGGCCAACGGTGGCTGTTGGTCGCACGGTCGCCACACATTTGCCACCGTCGGGCCGGCGGTGGTGGCCCGCCGCCGGTTGCCGTTCATTTTCCACACATTTGCCATCGTCGGGCCGACGGTGGTGGCCCACCGCTGGTTGCCGTTCATTTTCCATATATTTGCCACCGTCGGGCCGACGGTGGTGGCCCGCCGCTGGTTGGCCCAACGTCGTTTTGCCACCGTTGGCCCAACGGCTCTGTGCTATCTGGGCTTCCTGTGATAGACTGTAAGTCTCTATCATAGAGACTTGCAGAATAATTTCATACACCAGATAGCCTTTCAATTTTTAATAATTTTTTTAACAACTCTGATGCAAATCATATAGATGGACTTTACAGGCCATGTCTCAGCATTTATTATTTTCATGTATTTGGAAAATAAGTCAATTATCTAACAGTAACTCGATTGGTTTTCAGTTACAGGAAAATTTGTTTACCCAAGTAAAAGAGTAAATGGCATACATTATTAAAGAAAGGCCCCTAAGTCAGATAGAAAAACTGTCTTTTAGATGTATGTGGCATATATATGATAAATAACTCACAATTATTAGTTTTTTTTTAAATGGGGGGGGAAAACCATGGAGCATGATCAAGAAAAGTGCATGGCATGCATCAGGTAAACAACAACAGCACATGATGTGCTAAATATAGATGACAAACCAATCAGTATGCTGCATTTTGCTCATGTGACCCAGTTGATGAATGAAGCAAATCACTCAGCACTGCAGAAAAATTAAAATATATATTTAAAAATTCGCATCTTATAACATCAAGCAACTTTGCACACAAACAAGCAATATGTTTTATCAATTTGATGATGATGATTTTATAAGGATGCCACTTGCCATTTAGCTGGGCTGAGCACTGAAAGTTGGACTCAGGGATAGTGTGCGAGTTTTCCCCCGACCACAATGTGTGATTACCGTTTCTTGGATTTTTGGCATTATCTATCAACTTCTCAACTTTACTCCAATATTGGTAAATACAACACATTGGAAGCACTACCTCAATAGCTAGTTAATTTACTTCTAGTCCTATTGAAAGAAAACTTATTCAGCTTCACTCACACACACACACACGCACACACACACACACACACACACACACACACACACACACGCACGCACGCACGCACGCACGAAGGCAGGCAGGCAGACAGACAGACAGACAGACAGGGCCTCTAAGAGAAATGTTGCATGGTGGAACAAAACTGTTTTGGGGCCCACGGAGGCAGGCTAATGGAGCCCTTCAAGGATAAGGATTCATGGGCCCCTTCTTGGCTCTCCTGGCTGAACCACACCTCTGCATAGGCCCTACACACACACACACACACACACGCACGCACGCACACACACACACACACACACACACACACAACCACTACAATACACCAAGCATACACTTATAACTAATGTCAGTGGATATTATATTTACAGCTGGAATTTTCAGTCAAAATGACCTGTTCGAATTGCGTCTCTGCCGTGAAGGCAGCCTTAGAAGGGCAGGAAGGTATGTTCCAAGTATACTCAGAAGAAGCTCTGAAGAGAGTTAATAAGTGAAGTGCATCGACTTAAAGGCCATCTATAATACGGCTTTTCCGAGCATATGGTTTGTGCGCTCATGATAATGTAGACAATTGTGGTGATTTATATCATATTAAGATTTAAATGTGGTAAAAGTAATTCTCCAAAACTATTAAATCGACCCCTCTTGTCAAGAACATGTCAGTCAAATAAAGACTGATATTCTGAAGAAAATATATCAGTTACTTGAAGACATTACTTAATAGTATATATCGATATTCAATATTATTATCTAAGAACTGCTAAATCATGACATGGAGACAATTAACAGTGGAATAAATTCACAATTTATTAATATGTCCACCTAGTAGAATATACACACTATTTACTGAATAACTACCGGGAACATACGGTCATTTAGCAGCCCTCAGCTCTGGCACTCAACCCTATGAATAATTAAGCTTAAAGTCGGGAGAATGGGAGGCAAGTTAATATGCGCTCGATTGCTTGTATTGAATGCTCGATGACAAGTGAGCTGAGAGCATGTTATAAATATGAAATCGGGTGGGTTCTCCTAGATACAGTATTTGTTTAATTTGTATATGTAACAAGGATGACCGAGGGTTACCTACCCTCGGAATATCAATATTTTGTGTGCAGGGTAACTAACTACCAGACGTGTCCATGTTATGAATTACCCATGTTACCGGATAACATGCACAATATATATATTTCTTTTTTCTTGATTTATATTGCCTATCACGGATAAGTCTGTATAGACTTATTTTCACCATTAGACAGTCTGTCGATAGAAAGCCCGAGCCTCCACTTTTACCGACCTAAGGGATTTTTATGGTCCCACACCACATAGACATGGTATGAGAGCAACTGGCCTTTGATGACGCTGTAAGTTATACACAGCAGTATATAACCTCTCTAACCGTCCACCTCCACAGATCGACCCCCTCCCTAATATCGATCACTTTATTTGGGTCCAAACAATACGGTTGTAACCATATTCTAATTCCCTAAACCGACTACCTAAATGGACCACTTAGAGTCAGTCACAAGGTCGGTCGATTTAGGGGTTTTACTGTATATTTATGTATCCAGCATTTTATATGGTTGAATTTGCACCTGGCATCCCTGATTCTGCAGGTGTAACACTGACTGGTATCGACCTCAACAAACAGCAGGTGCTTGTGGAGACAACCCAACCCTCCAACAAGGTTAAGGAGCTCATCGAGAAGTCAGGCCGACGAGCCGCTCTCATGGGGATGGGCAGTACCAACACGTGTAAGTCAATTCAATTCAATGCTTTATTTCAGGCACTTTAAAATATATCTATAATAATGATAGTCCTAATATAGTTATCTAAACAAAATTGTCAAAAGCTCAAAGCCATCGGATAAATCAAGTCAATTTAGTATAAGTCATTCTAAGGCGCCATGCAGTAAAGTCGTCATATCATAGTCACAACTTGGTTATAATAGTTGAATGATAGAGATTTGTCCTTTTAGCAAAGGAAAGCTAACCATAAACAGGTGAGTTTTGAGGACAGATTAAAATTCACTAGGAGAGATGCTGTGTTTCTCAGGTCTTCTGACAACTATAAAGTGGTTAGTTAGTTAGTTAGTTTGTGGTGATCGCTTAACGCCATGTCCGCAACAAAGTTTTCATAATCACGGTGAGAAATGTTCAAATCTTATTCTGTCATATTATTATCAGGCCGTTGCTTTTACACTGAATGTAAAAGCATACAATCAACCATGTGTCGAGAGACACTTTTGAAGTCAAAGGCTCACAATTGCAAAGACAAGAAATTTGAGGTCAGGTAAAAAGTGCTATCTGCCACACTGAAGGCAGAATCGCCATATGTTTTGAGTCTAGGATTATGCAGCTTTAGTTATTTTATTGTTGTGATGGCCTATTTACCCTGTCCATAACGAGTAAGTCACATTGCGGCTTGTTTTCATCACTGAACAGCAATAGTCTCAATTTGGTAGTTGCCTTGTCATCTTAGCTGTTACTGTTAGTGGCTAGCCTTAATTATGTTGTTTTTTTTTGTGCCAAATTTGCAACATTTAAGTTTTTGTGACATATTGACCCCCCAGCCCCCCCTTTTGACCCCCACTAGCAGCACATCTGGGTGCGGCAGTGTCGATGATCGCTGGGGGCGGTGTGCAGGGCGTAGTGCGCATGCTCCAGACAGACACCGAGACGTGTCTGCTTGAGGGCACTGTGGACGGCCTTCAGCCGGGCCCCCACCGCCTCGCCGTGCACGAATTCGGCGACATCTCCGACGGGTGCCAAAGGTATATACATATAACTGATCACTACTCCTTTGTTAATCGGCGCTGCCAACGTGCATCATCGTACTCCACTGATGCTTCACCCTCTATGGGTTGTTAATAGCATGTCTTTTTGTGCCTACCAAGCACCATGCACATTTCATATTAATTTTGATGGTTTTTTACTAACTTTGATCACTTCGACCAGAGTGGCATCCATTTTGAGTCCCGTAACCACGAGTGTTGTTAACTCCGCCATTAGATAGCGCCATCAATATGGTTTACCGCATAGTGGTACAGATGGATTCCACCAGATGACGGCACTATATTGAAACTGGACCATGCACGAGTCCGGAATATAGCAGAGCATGTAGATATATACACATTCTCTGAATATAATATATATATATTATATGTAATGACAGTTTAACACAATATTGGTCATGGGATTGATGCTGTGTACGGGTTAAAGCTAGTATATACGGTGCCACCCGTATATACAACTCCCCGACAGCTGGGGGGTGGGGGGCACTCCACCAATGCGCCGATAGAAGAAGTAGCAAAGTATATATGTTCCCCTAGTATTTATACTTGTATAATGCGTTATACATCACATATGTAATAGTTACCTACACAAATAAGGAAGAAAAAGACCATGATAGTGGGTACAAGTATAATCATTGGCTAGAGGATATACACTTCTAGCATAAAACAAAAAAAAATTCTACGGTACAGTAAATAAGGTTCACACTTCCTGTCTACCATTTCGCTATTTCGAGTGAACATAACAGTCGCTGAGGCGTGGGCAAGTAGGTGGCACCACGTGGAGAGCTGAGGTTGTATCAGTAGATGACCTAATCGATTAGAGTTAACCAGCAATGGTTGAGGGGCTGGGGAGTAGATGGAATATTCCTACTTATTATCCTCGTATAATGACTTATACAGCATATAGCAAACAGCAGTGGGCTGAGAGGCATGCTGACCACTCAGAGGCTGATAGCGGGGGAGGTTACAGTGGTTCGGAGCAGGTCCACCCCCACCCATCCAGGTCGCTCCAGCGGCACGCTCCCGTCCCTCCCTCATGCAGTGTCGGATGGGGAGTCTTATTCCATTCACAATAATATTCGCATAACATTTATACACCACATAACAAACAGCAGTTAGCTGACACCTACCCACATTATTTGTTGCCATTGCCATGAGTCAGAAGGAGGATTTGTAGCCAAAATCCTCTCTGTGTCAATGAATTATGCAACTTTAAAAGAATTATTTTCAAAAATGATGGATGAAGCATGGATTGCATACATATATCATCTGAGATAGCAGAATGCCAGTAACACATTTCACCTTTTACAGTTGTGGAGAAGTCCTTGATATGGTGAAGAAAGCATCTCTATTCACGGTGCGTACTATTTCCCAAAATATAAATCACCTTAGATCTGATTTTTCTTGCTTGTTTGTTGTTATATTACATGCTAGCAACATCTAAGGTCATATCAGGACGGGTACCGACTTGTGAAGGGGCACACTCACAGCGACTTTATAGTGCTGCCCTACTTGGAGACCAGGCCGCCAGCACCATGACCCGATATCCCACTCAGTCACATTATCGTGACACTGAGCTAACTGGTCCTTGCCCTATCCTAATAATGCTGAGTGCCTGACTAGGAAGCTATATGTATCAATTTTATATGTCATTGGTTTGACTCGACCGGGAATCGAGCTCCCGATCTCCCGCAAGCGAAGCGCACGCTGTACCGATTCGGCCACCGTATCCAGTGCACTAATCAAGCATTTGCTACTGCACAAAAGGAATGATAAGTCAATTTAATAGAACTTGTCAATGCTGAAACCTATGGTGTTCATCATTTTGGTGTGCATGCTAAAATTAATTTATCAAAGTTAACCCTTTAAAATATAAGTGACTTCAAATTGATTATAGCGATCAACCTAATCTAGAAAATATGGAAGAAATTCTAAACCATCGGACCCTGCAACTTTAAATAACCCCAGCAACAATGATGTGTTTCATCCAGGAGCAGCAAGGTGACCTTGGTGCCGTGGACGCCAATGACGCAGGTCGAGCTGAATTCCGGATAATGACGACAAAGGTCAAGGTCGGCGACATTATCGGACGCTCGATGATCGTACACAGCCCGAGCAGCTTTCTCTCAGACAAAACAAAGTGAGCACTCAGAATATTACTTTCTTTTATATATATATATATATATGTGTGAGAACAGTAATTAATATGGTAATGAAAGGCCTGACTACAGGGTTTCTCGCGGATCCTTAAAACGTCTTAAAAAGTCTTAACTTGATTGGTCCATTTTCAAGGCCTTGAAAAGTCTTAATATGGTAAATTTTCTTTAAAAGTCTTAAATTGGATTTGGCCACTGCAATATTTTTTCAAGATGTTTTACTGGCTATCTTCACAAAGCACAAATACTTGTGGAGCTGAAATATCCATAGATTGCATCACCTCACTCATTTCTGTTAATATTTACTTAAATATGTATGTTATTTTTGCTGTGAAAATAGGTCTTAAATTGGATGAAAATTGGTATTAAAAAGTCTTTGTAAGGTCTTAAATGTGATTGGCTGATAGGTGCAGGAACCCTGTAATATGAACTAATGAAATTACCAAGTTAAAATAGAAATGAAACAAAAGGGTAGATAGATTAACACAAAGTGTGGTAAAAGCCGGATTTGGGACTGTTTGCAATCTACAAACAGTTACAACCCATAAACCAGAAAACAAAGTTCAAAAGATTTGAATCAAATTGGACTGGTGCTGCCCGGCGGTGAAAACAAGTGTTAACACACTTATCTATTATGTGCAGGGTAAATAAATTCACTACAAAGAAATAAAGATTTGCACTCACCTCCGCAGCTGAAATGTCACATTCACAGGTAGGCATGGGTAGGAATGGCAGAAATGTGGGGTCCAGTCCCTCTGTAGGCGTGTGGTAGAATGATGACTTTGGTGAGATAACCAGTTTCCTCTTCAAATCAATTTGATCAACAAGAAATGATATATATACAAACTAAGTTTAAAGTTGTCAAGTCCGATGGTTTTGAGTTTCTGATATAAAAAAAATATATATATTACTCATACTCATCCGCTACTGATTATGGTTAGGCTATAAGCCTGTATCAGGTCGAGGCCTGTCCAACTGTGACTTAACGGGGTCATAAGCGTCAAATACTGGGTCTTTGCAATACTTATACTGCCTCCAATGCTTATCCAGCCTTGCTTTGAAAGCATTCAGGGATGGCGCATCCACAACCTCTGGAGGCAGACCGTTCCAGGCATTGACAATACGATAACTGTAAAACTGCTGTCTGACACTCTTGTTCGTTCTCCCTTTCTTCAATTTGAATCTATGACCTCTGGTGTTGGTGTCATCCATTTTTAGGTAATCAGCGACCATAGAGTACTTGCCTGTCAGGTGCTTATATGTCTCAATCATGTTGCCCCGAGCTCTTCGGTAGTAGAGACTAGGTAGATCTAAGGCATGAAGTCGATCATGGTACGAGAGATTTTTCAGTGTGGGAGCAAGCTTTGTCGCAGGGTGTTGGACATTTTCCATTAGTTCCATATCTTTCTTATATCGAGGGGTCCATGTGGTGTTGCCGTACTCAATATGTGGCCGGACAAGTGAGATATAGAGTGCCTTGACAGTATCATTATCTAGGTAAGCATATGAGCGTCTGATTAGTCCAAGTAGTTTATTGGCCTTGTTCACTATCTGCTCGCAGTGAGCACTGAAGGTTAATCCTGGATCGATATATACACCGAGGCCCTTTTCAAGATCCGTTGTTTCCAGTTCTACAGCTTTTCCCTCCTGCATGGTATAAGCAAATTTCGTGTTATTGGTGCCTAGATGCATGACCTTGCATTTTTCTGCATTGAATCTCAATTGCCATTGGTTTGCCCATTGTTCCAATTTAGTCATTATAATATTAGTTATTCAACAATACTTTAGTTTGAAGTAACTTATTATAAATGACTAACTTTGGAGATATTTGAAGTGAAAACATGCTAAATTAATGTTCACATGCATGTCCAAATTCTGATAATATTTGTGTACATTTCAGGCTTGCGTGTGGCATTGTCCATATTTGTGCGCATTTTAGGCTTGCGTGTGGCACTGTCCATATTTTGGTACATTTCAGGCTTGCGTGTGGCACTGTCCCCGTATTTGTGTAAATTTCAGACTTGCGTGTGGCATTGTCCATATTTGTGTACATTTTAGGCTTGCGTGTGGCACTGTCCATATTTGTGTACATTTCAGGCTTGCGTGTGGCATCATCGCGCGGTCGTCAGGGCTATTTGAGAATGCTAAGCGCATCTGTGCGTGTGATGGCGTGAGCGTGTGGGATGAGAGAGATGTGCCTTTAGCTGGCCCCAACCGCAGACAGAAGAACAAAACCTCCGCCCAGCTCTGATATTAAGTGATATAGCCCTCCATTCCACTACACACGTGGACATCCCGACTCCGCTATGATTACTAACTTGAAAAATCTGGTCTGTAAATTTGGGCATTGTCATAACAGAAATTATGTAATTTCAAAATAAATGATTAGAAAAACATTTTTATAAAAGATTTATGATTAGCATTTATGTATCTGATCGGTGAGCTGAACGAGGCATTAGAAAACATCTGTTGTGTATTGTGTTTTTTTTTAAACCTGAGGAAAAAAAACCCGGGATATTTAACAGTGAATGGATGGTGTATCGGCAATAAAGAAATATCATTTGCCTCCAATTTATTAACAGATTAAAGGGAAAAATAAAGCTATTACGATTGTGCCACATTTGATATAAACAACTCTAATACTACTAGATGTGTAGAACAAAAAGCTACACTGTATCGTCAGCAATATCAGTGTTGTAACTACATAAAACCAGTCAGATACGTGAAAGGCATCATTTAAAAAACTGCTAAAATTGGAAAGTAAAGCTTTCGTACAGCTGCAATTGTCCATTGGAATCACTATCTATAGCGTGTTAAGAATAGTCAGAGCTCTAACCTGGAATGTTAGTCTGTATTGGCTGATAATTCCTAAATGCTGTGGTACAGTTGCTTAGCGCATACAATATGGAGTTTCTGTCATGGTACAAATATTTACTGCATATAGTTTTAAAGTTGCATAGTGCGATGGTTTTTATTTTTTTTATTTTTTGAGATAAATATATTAGGTTGATCATTATAATCTACATACTTTAGATTTAAGCAACTTTTATTTTAGATGGCTAACTTTTAAGATATTTGAAGTGGAAACATGACAAATAAATTTTGACAAGCATGCCAAACCTCCAGCATAAGCTGCTGCACTAGCAGATTCTATTAAATTGCTTCAGTGTTCCTTTCTATGTGGCGCTTTAGTCACGTCATTAAATAAGCTAGATAGTTCGCATCTCGTACATCCCTAGAGAAGACTCTTCATTCAACAATACAATGGTTTGCTCCAGATACAGCAAGTCTCAGTTCTTCCAATCATGATCAACAGTCCGGCCTCCCGACCAATCAGGTGCTCTAATCCAGTCCCACACCGACCCTGGCCACGCCCATGGCCGTGGCTATGAATCGGTCACTGTGCTTAGCCTTCTCTCCACTGCACTTCTGTGTTGTTAACCTTCAAACCCCAAATTATCGGTATATTTGATAGTCTCATATGTTGTTGAATTAAAGCCCTGTTTACACGGGGAATTGTGAAACGATCTAGACAAATCGATTTATATGAAGCGATGTAGTGGTGCGTTTACACGAGGGAGTTTGAAAGTGTGTCGGCGACCGGGAACCAGCAGCCTGTGGTGTGCCTGTAGCCGGCGAGCACCACTATTTTACACCATTGCCACCTGGGAACCAGCTGAATCGCTTCATCTATACTACCTCGCGAGGTGGTATAGATGAACCGTTTCATATGAATCGATTCAGCCCTAAAACGGCACAGAGGTGCGTCTACACGGCAAATGTGAGTCGATCTAGGCAAGGCGTTTTATATGTGGCGTTTTAAATCGCCCGTGTAAACAGGGCTATAGATAGCTCCAGCCTGGTAAAATAATACACACACCTACACGTGACCAAGGACAGTAGAGCTGTTCGAAGTTGGGATCTGAGTTTATTGTTGCTGGTTCCAAATGGAATGACTGCATAGTTTGAAGTTCATCACATAAGCAGTGTTGTGTGGAGTTAGTTAGAATGAGAACATTACTGTGATAAATTGTATTATTTAATGTGATAAGAGATACTGTCATAGCATCTTGTATCTCGATTCAACCATGTAAATGCTGAACTGGCAAATAAATAGATTCTCGAAACCGAGATCAGACAATATATTTTGTTATATGTGTGATGTATAGCGCATTATACAAGTATAAATGCGAAGGGAATATGTATATAAGTATCACTATCATTCCTCCATAGGCGCTGTAGTGGAGTGCCCCCCCCCCCCCTCACCCACCCACCCACCGAGCTGGCGCGGTAATGTAACTGGGTGGCCCTCTCGCGCCGCACACACTGGAGGAATATTTCTGGTATATATATATGATATACCTATGTATCTACTAAATAACCACAGTTTGCCGATATGTCTATCAATTATTAATAAAACTTTTCTTTTTCTATGGGGATTTGTTTCCCTTGACCACAAATATATGATTGTGAGCTTTCGAATTTAATGAGTGTCTATTGGCACATAATTGATTGTCTGCTTTTACATGTAAAAGCGATGGTTTGAACAAAAAACAAACATTTCTCGCCGTGAAGATGGCCTATGCTGCTGACACAGCGTAAAGCAACCACCAATCAATCAATCAATCAACTAATAATCTAGACCCAATATGTACCTTGTAAATATAGAAAGGTCAAAAGTATGTGTTGCTGCAATCTGCCGGATATGTAATATATAAGAGGATATATAATAGATAAGAGTAAATACGGAAGTGTAACCCAAGAAAATACATGGGGCTTTTGAACATCGAGCATCGACTATTTCAATTATGTGACCAAAGCAAAACTTGAACTAATCAGGGATGAAAGACCTTCGCAATTTCGCGGATTTCCGGGATTTTTCAAACCAACAGCACGATTAACGTATAGGCTCTACTGTTTTATGCTGCAGCACCACCAGCGTATACTAATATGTAGTGTAGACGGCGCAGCACTATCACCGTATACTACTAATACATGCTTTAAACGGTGCAGCACTATCAGCGTATACCAATGTATATGAAACCCGACTTCTGGGAATTTTCCGCGATTCCCTGACAATGCTAAACCTATGGGAGAATATCAGCATTTCCTCTTTTTTTCTCGGAGACCACTTTCATCCCTGACTAATAATGGTAATGCCACGCGAATTTCGACAACTTAATTTTTGGGAGCAGAGTGAACTTTAAGCTTGAGACAAAGAAAGCTGATAACCCATTTTGTTCGTGTTATCACAATCCAATATCGCGATATTGATACTCGTAGATTGTTATTACAAAATATTTGTAAGATTATATTTTAATTTGTTTTCTTTCACACATTACATTCTTGCACTAAAATTAGAATTTACGAAGTAAGTTGCTTTCTGGATCAGTGTTGCTACAGACCCTGGTGATTCCGATGCACTGTAATAATGGCACAAGTAAAAATGGTACGACAAAATGGCACAAGTGGAAAAATAGGGGGAGGTGGGAGGCACAACTAATATAAATAGTTTATTGAAAATAAATATCAACAGAATATCACGTGTTATCATTGATAAGACATAATTTAATCGAATGTGTACGGACCATGACAAGAATAATTTTCTAACAATGTTAACCTATGATTTTCAGTTAATAAACTATATTAGGGTTATTCCCCCCCCCCCCCCCCCCCCACACACACACACTTGTACCATTATTACATAAATTCGGTGATTTCCAATGGAAGGCCTTCTCTTTTAAAGATTTTTGCCTTTTTCTTTCATTAATTTTTCTTGCCGCTTAGATCGCTTCGGCTATTTGTATTTTGTTCATCTGCGAAATTGTGTAGTCGGCGACTGTTTGTCAGGTATAATGTGCAGGATATTGTACAAACATCGTTGCATTCCACGTGAATAAAGTGCTATTAACAGATCTTCCCTGTTTCTGACAATCTCTTACAGTTACGAAGACAGCATAGTACCAGTGGTATGGGGTCAGTGAGTACTTAGTGCTCTGACATTTAATGCAAAACTTGAAGAAAAGAAATCACTAAAATATGTTAATATCTATTTTTGGTGTGCAGACAAAAGCTCACAGGACAAAAGCTCACACCCTTAATGAAAAAAAGAGACAAAAGCTCACAAGTAATTTTTGTTATTATATAGGCACATAAATGTCATAAGCGGACTATGTTGAAATGTATTTTTTACATTTTCCATTGAAACAAGGGATGAAAATTCACCGCGATTGTCAACTTTCAAAATCACATAACTTTCTTCATATTTCTCCTAGAATCAAAATTTAATGACTTTTAATAGTACTCTACAGTTTTTCCAATGGAAGCAGATGCTGTGGCCGAATCGGTAGAGCGCGAGTTTGAACGAATGACTTACAAAATTGATAAGCATATACTTATCACTACCTAGTCTGGCGTTTGGCATTATTAGGATAGGGCAAGGACTGGTTAGCTCAGTGTCAAGATAATGTGTCTCAGTGGGATATCGGATCATGGTGCCAGTGGCCTGATTTCCCAGTGGGGCAGCACTTGTGTACACGGTTACAATTCGGTGCCAGTCTTGATATGGACGATATACATTGCTAGGATGCAAAACCCCAACAAGCAAGACAAACATCTTTCCAAGAGTATGCCCTACCAGTTCTAATTCACAGGACGGAGGCAAGGTTAGTATAGTGGACTTTTATTTTTCACATTTCACAATTAGTTTATTCAATGTCAGTGTACAGTAACTGGAACCGCGGGTGAGCAATTGATCATCTGCTCAGTGCTCGTCTCGTCCATCTGCTCGCCAAGTGGTGATGTTCGGGTGGGGTTGATGTTATGCTGACCGCGGCCACGACGGTTCTGCGGGCGGTTTGAATCCGGTGTCACGGTTTTAATTCTCCGCGGGTTTAAAACCTACACTTTCACCCTGCGTATGCGTCAAAATCGACCGGCATTTCCGCCAGATTAAGACCGTCGATTAAGACAGTTATGTTAAGATTAAGACAGTTTATGTTGTCAAATATTCACTACAATGAAGTCTCGCCATTTGGTATTTAAAAAAAAAGAAAGTTGGTAAACATCGTGTACGCACACACATAGGCTGCAAAAAGAAGGGAAACAACTATTGAGTTTGCCGATACGTACAGTGCAAAGCTTCAATTCTATTCGAAATTAATAGAAATATATGAAATAAACTTATACATTTAATACAATCTGTTCGTTGAACATGTTATCTGTTTGTGTGTCATTCGGTTTGTTTCTAGGTTGTGCAGTTTTAGAGATATTTACCTTTTTCTGTATGAAGATTGCTGATGCTGAATTTGCCGATATGTGCAGTGCAAAACTTCAATTTGATTCACCGACATAATCCCCACCCGCTGCCGAGAAAAAAAAGGAAAAAAGAAGTACCCTCCCTCCCCAAGATATATAAAACAATAATTAAAATAATCCCCCCAAAATGCTAAAAACGTGCAGGGCCAAAGTGCACGACATGCTGCAGTTTGAAAGCGCCGTTCGATTTTGACGCATGCGCAGGGCGAAAGTGTAGGTTTTAAACCCGCGACACCCGGCAGTGCCAGGTAAAGAGCCTACCCAGATAGCACACAGCCGTCGGCCCGACGTCGGCTATTGGTCGGTCCGTCGGCACCGACTTTCCACCGTCGGGCCACCGTCGGGCCACCGTCGGCCCGACGGTGGTGTTCCGACGTTGGGAATCAATCCATTTCCACTTCTGAGCCACCGTCGGGCCACCGTCGGGCCACCGGCGGTGTTCCGACGTTGGGAATCAATCCCTTTCCACTTCTGAGCCACCGTCGGGCCATCGTCGGCCCGACGGCGGTGTTCCGACGTTAGGGTTAAACTTTTGAGCCGTCGGGCCTCCGTCGGCCCGACGGTGGTGGGCCGCCCCAAGTTTGCATTCATTTTCCACACTTGGTATACCGTCGGGCCATCGTCGGCCTGACGGTGGTGTCCCGACCTTAGGTTTCAATCCTTTTCCACTTGTGAGCCACCGTCGGGCCACCGTCGGCCCGACGGTGGTGTTCCGACGTTAGGGTTCAATCCCTTTCCACTTTTGATTCACCGTCGGGCCATCGTCGGCTCGACGGTGGTGGGCCGCCGCAGGTTTGCATTCATTTTCCACGTCTGGTCCACCGTCGAGCCACCGTCGAGCCGACGGTGGTGGGCCGCGCATGCGCAGTTCTTTAGATTTGCTTTCCGGCTCGAGTCGCCCGCGGACCACGTGCGATTGCTGATCAGTGTTCTTTTTCTACCAATAACTCCAAAAATACCAGGAATTTTAAGGAATCATTTACCAGGTTTGTTTATTAATATGCTTAGATTATTTTGTAAAAGTTTTGTAATTTATTACGAATTATTAATGGAATTATTCGTGTTAATTCGATTTGAATTATCCGACACGGTTTGTTTACTTCGAATCTCCACCGGAACACGTGCGATTGTTGATCAGTGTTCTTTTTCTACCAGTAACTCCAGAAATAACCGGAATTTTAAGGAATTATTTAACAGGTATGTTTATTAATATGTTTAGATTATTTTGTAAAAGTTTTGTAATTTATTACGAAGTATTAGTGGAATTATTCGTGTTAATACGATTTGAATCATCCGATACGGTTTGTTTACTTCGAATCGCCATCTGACTCGAGTCGCCGGCTCGAGTTGCCAGCGCAACACGTGCGATTGTTGATCAGTGTTCTTTTTCTACCAGTAACTCCAGAAATACCAGGAATTTTGAGGAATTATTTCACAGGTTTGTTTATTAATATGTTTATATTATTTTGTAAAAGTTTTGTAATTTTGTACGAAGTATTAATGGAATTATTCGTGTTAATACGATTTGAATTACCCTGTACGGAATTTTGACGAAGGACCGCCATCTTGGTTTTTTCCGAGAAGACACTGTCACTATAGTGTCAATACGTACAGACTATATTAAATTTATATGCTATGGGTTCTCGATTTCTATTAATTTTGAATAAAAGTAATATTTTTACAGTGACAGTGTCTTCTCGGCTCGTCGGCCCGACGGCGTTTGTCGCCGTCGCCCCGACGGCGGCAGCCGCCGTCGCCCCGACGGCGTCGGGGCGACGGCGGCTGCCGCCGTCGCCCCGACGGCGGCAGCCCGCCGTCGGGGCGACGGCGGGAGGTTGGACAAAACAACGTCGGCCCGACGGCGTTTTCCACCGTCGGGCCGCCGTCGGGCCGACGACTGTGTGCTGTCTGGGTATCACACCTTACCAGATTGAGCAAGGGACATGAACCGGACAAAGAATTTTCTATTCCGGTTGTGTCCGGTGACAAAATGTATCGAAATGTACCGAAATGGAGCGTAATTGGGTCAATTGCCGCCGGGTCACCGGACAGGTACCGGACGAGAACCGGACACGTAACGGATGGGTACCGGACAAAATGGACAAATCGGACACCAACCAGGTACCAATGGGTACCGGACACGTGCCGATGGGTACCGGACACCAACCAGACACATCAATCCGGCAGTGTCTGGTAGAAGTTTTGTGAATGTTCAAAACTTGTACCGAACACCACCGGACACCGCCGGATGGGTACCGGACATTGCCGTATTTCACCGGACAGTGTTCGGTTCCCCAGTCCGGTAAAGTGTGACTGGGCCTTAACGTACGAATTTTGGTGCCAAAAGTTCAGGCTTTTTTGGCACCTATCGGGTTGTTCCGGTGTGGCGGTTTCAGCGTGTTCCCGTGCTCAGACGTGTACCTCGCTTCTGCGCATGCGTCAGAATCTAATAAGCATGGCCGTAATCGATTAACACTACCCGGGCAACTCGGGTCATCCGAATCGTCAGAATTTCAAATAGAACACGACGAGTGGAGTCGACAAATACACGTGCCGTGTGCAAAAAAAGAATAACTTAGATTAATGAAATGGAACTGTAGCTAAACTAGGCCATCATAAAATACTTTAAATCCTATTTTGCTGTAGTTTTATCGGTTATTAAAAAAAAAAAAAAAAATTGTCCACCTGAGCGCGGCGAAACGTATTCGATTATTCGACCCGAGTTTGTAGGATGTGCGCATGCGCCAATAAGTGGCTCGGGTGACCCGAGTTGATGCGAAATCCGCGCATGCGCAGAAGCAACGGGACAAGTCTGAGCACGGAACAAGCTGAAACCGCCACACCTGTATCACATAGTATTCTCTCCAGGTGACGCCACCCTTCTGTGGCCGCATGCGGGTTTAGTTCATGGAGATCCGTAAGGTGGCAGGTCAGTGCTTTCATTTCGTCCAGACCCCGCCTGAGAATAGATGAAATCGTCATTCCGACTGCGCATGCGCTGAAAACGGCGTCGAGAGAAAAACAAAGGGGATTGGCCATTGAGTTTGCCGATATACATAGGGCAAAACTTATATTTTATTCAAAATTAATTTAAAAAAATACATAACAATTTGGCACAAACATGGATGGATGCATGCAATATATAATAATATAAATGCAAGCTACAGTACAAAAGGAGACAAAACAATGAAAGTGGGTTGAGATAATATATTCTCTGGCATAGGGAATATTTGCCCTAGCCTAAAAGGAAAAAGTTCCGGTTGCAAGTTGAAAAAGTTCCGGTTGCAAGTGACAATGGTAGCGTCAGAAGTATGGTTCGGCGGTGGTGGAGCCACCAGTGCCCATATGAGTAGGAAGCAAATACATGCAGAGAGCCCATTGGCCAATAATATAGTATCGGAATAATATAATATAATAAAACATACAAAATCCCTTACATGGCTTTATACTCGCATAATGCTTATACATCACATAATGAATATGTTTAAGACACAACTCGCCATAATGCAGTATTTTGAGCTAGGAAACATACAATTTCAGTCACTTTACAGGCTGATGTTTACATCACCAATGATTAGACATAAGTAATTCTTGTTCTAAATATTAAAATATAAAATGTGTCAACAAAAACTTGTTTCAAAGAAATATATAACCAATGTTTGATTAACCCTACCTGCCTACCCATTTCCTAGCCCAACAAATGTTATTAACCATAGGATATAAATATAAACATGAATAAAATGAGTCAAACTGACTCTGGCTATGGCTCTATAACACTAGCCTGAGTGTCCAGATTTGTCTAAATCTAAATGCAGATGGTATGAGATGTGCTGATTAGATTTATGTAAATGCAATGCTAGATAAAAGATTAACATCTTAATTTATTATATATATATTTCTTTAGTTGGTATTCTACGTTTCAAACAAGAGCTGAGATGAGCTGAAACTAGCACATTTCATAGCTGCACCCAGTATCTTAGTATTAGCCATGTGCTTCGCAGGGGGTTGTTTGTCTTCACTGCATCCCACAATGCACCACGCCGCTGGAATGGTGATCTAGTCTATTACCCATGTTAATTCATAACAAGAGACCAGTCTGGGAAATAAATTTATAATTTATTTACATCACTAGATTATTGTCTCATATTAGTTTTGTGGTACAATTCACTTGATATTACCCATAAATACTATACAGTATGTCAGTATTATTTTTTATTTTTTTCTCAAAGAACTACACACATGTGTTTTTTATTAACATTTCATGGTTCCAGGTTCGAACCAACCGAACACCTCTAACACTCAGCCGATTTGTTAAAAAGAGGGTTAGGAGGGTGGGGAAATCTTCTAGGAGGTGTAGACTGTACGACTGTCAGAAGCAAAGTCAGTTAACTAATCTGATGATTGAGGAAGTTCAATAGGCTGCCTTGGATATGATTTTTGAATTTTGATATGATTGCTTAGGGACATGCATATGTAATGGCTACCTTACTTAGCAACCCAATGCAAATCCAAGGATCATTGACGTTATATGAATGTTTAGGGATATGCATTTGAAATTGTTTACCTTACTTAGCAACCCAATGCAGATTCAATTATCAGAGGCTCACTCTCTATGTTATGAATTACCCATGTTAGGAGGTAACATGCACAATTATAACATGTACAATACAATAGCTAATCGGCCCAATACCCCAATCACACTACTCCTTTAGCCTTTAGGACCACAAAAAATATGTGGTCGCCAACCTCCATGCGACCATTTTGAACCTCGGGGATTGAACCCTGGCCGAGTTAAACCAATGAGGTAAAAATTAATATTTACAGGATCGGCACAAGGGATAAGGGAGATGCGCGATTGAAATTTCCCCTGCTTAATCAACTAATATAAAACAAAATAAACTGAACCAAAGACCCTCTAATACTAAGATGGCTCACTCAGCCTGTACTGTGTAATCAAGAGAACAGCCAGCGCACCATGTGGTAGGTTTGATCATTTTGATATCATTGGAGTGTCAGAAGAAACCCTGTTGTCACTTGGTAGGTGTGTGGTGCGGGTTTAGGGATGTGGTGGGGGTTTAGGGATGTGGTAGTGGTGTAAGTATGCGTGTGGTGGTGGTGTAGATCTGTGCAGCCCCGCTAACACATAATGTTAAGTAACGTCAGGCTAACGTTATTATTTGGTTATGGTACATTATAACATCACAGTAACATTAGACTGACGTTATACCATGCATTGTAATGTTATAATGTCACAGTAACGTTATACTGACGTTATAATGTGTACCCAGATAGCACATGGCCGACACTGGCTATTGGTCGGATGGTCACCACACATTTTCCACCGTCTGTGGTCCGACGGTGTAAAATCTATTCTTTAACAAACAAATTATTTATTTAATCTTAACCAAAAAGATTTTGCAATGAAAATGGTGTTTAATGAGCACTGGCAGGCATTTATAACTTCTGACTCTCCAACAACCTGCTTCGAAAGCAACCAAATTACACCTCACCTATGCTTGGAACATCCTTCTCAACCATATCTTGGGTGGCTCGCCACTGGTTGTCGCTGCCCCGCGTCGGGCCACCATCCATGGCCCGATGTCGGGCATCGACGGTGTAAAAACCATTCTTTTCTTTTGTTAATTCTTTTTAAAATTTAAATTTCTTTTTTTAATCTTAACTAAAAGGCTTTTGCAATGAAAATGGTGTTTATTGAGCACTGGTGGGCATTTATAACTTCTGACTCTCAACCAACCTGCTCTGAAAGCAACTGAATTACACCTCACCTATGCTTGTTAGTTAGGCACATTGTAACATGCTTCTCAATCATACCTCTTTACCGCTTGATGGATGGGGAAGATTGAAGAACTAAACATAGGCTCTGTAGTTGCCTGTCTATTAGCATGTCATAATTTGGGACCCATATGGGTATCACCCTTTAGCTTAACTTTTTAGCCAAGATTAGTGTCTTATCATCTTAATATCTGAGATGAGGTTTGTTTGTTTGTTTGTTGTTGTTTTACGTCCTAGCAACATCTAAGGTCATATCAGGACGGGTTGAGATGAGGTGCATGCATCCCTATGATATTAAACTGATTTTTAAAGAATTGGAGTTTACTCCTCTAGTGTCATGCTTTGCGGTAGACGCTACCTTTCAGTTCCTCAAAAGGAGGGTTCTCTAGCTACAATTTAGGTCTTCTTTTCATGACATAGAGCACAGATCTTTCTACAAAATCTTCATCAAATCACTCAAAGGGGGTTAAAAGAGTTGTTGAATGTTATTTAAAAAAACGTCCTATTAACATTAAAAAACCTCTCTATGATGTTATAAAATAACGTTATATAACATTATTTACTCCATAGAAAATAACATTTATAACGTTATTGTAACATTCAATAACGTTATACTGACGTCAGTGTGTCGTTTTTTATTAGCTGGGTGGTGGGTGTGTGAGCTGGGGGTGTAAGTGTGTGGTGTGTGTGTCGTGGGGGTGTAGGTGTGTGTGGTGAGGGTGGAGGTGATGTAAGTGTGGTGTGTGTCGTGGGAGTGTAGGTGCGTGGTTGGGAGTGTCATGGGGGTTTAGGGCTTTAGTAAGGGTGTAGGTGTGTGGTGGGGCTTTAGGGATGCTAAAGATTGTGAGATGCCGCACTGCAAGACCCCTACAACTCCACCACAAACTACCTACACCTCCACCACACACACACCTACATGCCCACCATACCCACCTACACCCCAACCGCACACACCATTAACCCCCCACCACACAGGATGTGTGTATGGGGGTGGGGGTGGGTGGGGTGGAGTGGTGGAGGGGCAGCGGTTGTGGTGGGAGTTCTATAGGAGCAGCAACACGCAACCAGTGGGGTTTGTTTGTTTGTTGTTGTTATTTTACATCCTAGCAACATCTAAGGTCATATCAGGATGGGTACTGACTTGTGACAGTGCACACTCATGTCGACTTTATATTGATGCCCCACTGGAAGACCAGGCCGCCACCACCATGACCTGATATCCCACTCAGTCACATTATCCTGACACTGAGCCAACCAGTCTGCCCGCAACAAGTGGGACCCCCCTCCCCATCCCCTGCTTACACCAGGGAAGGGGAGGGGGCCGTGAGGTGTGGTGTGAGAGCGCCGACTGAGGTGGGCGAGGAGGGGGAGGAGGGGGAGAGGGAGTGCGGGGGAGGAAGAGGAAGTGTGGGGGAGGAAGGGAGGAGGGGAGGGGCAGGAGGAGGCGCAGAGGGAGGATGAAGGGGGAGGGAGGTGTGGTGTGAGAGTGCCGAGTGAGGTGGGTGAGGAGAGGGACTGAGGGGAGGAAGGGGACGGGGGAGATGGAGAGGAAGGGGGAAGGGAGAGGGAGGAAGGGGAAGGGGAGGGAGGTGTGGTGTGAGAGCTCTGGGTAAGGTGGCCGAGGAGGGAGATAGGGAGAGGGAAGGGTGGGAATGGGAGGGGGAAGGGGAGGGGAAGGGTAGTGAGGCTGGGGAATGGTGGGATGGAGGGGGGAGGGGGATGGAAGGGGGGGGCGGGGGAAGGGCGGTGAAGCCGGGAGGAGTGAGTGGAGGGGGGGGGGGGAGAGGAGGAGAGCGCGGGGGAATGAGGGAGGGTGGGGAAGAGGGAGGTGGGGACCAGGCAGTAGGCGCAATATCGGTCAAATCCAAATGACAATCCTCTCGCCTTAATTGTACTTTGTAGGCCTATGTGTTTACATGTGAAACACCAGCCAGCAGCCGGGCTGATCAAACCCACCACAAGATGGCACTGCAAAATTTACATTACCATGGGAGAGATAGGGAGTGAGCCTTCTTAGTGTTATAGGATCTTTGACTGAACTAATAAACAAGTTGTGAGAAAGTATCCATTCGGATATTATTTTTGAAACACCGGTCGTTGCGTCTGCCTGCGAGTCATTGACAACAGGTAGCCAGGACAGAAGTTCAGAAGCCTTTGGATTGCAAAATATATTCCTTGCAACGGTAATGTAAACTAAAGTACACACTTACAATACGTTTATTATCGAGGCAGTTGCACTATATAAAGTTGTTATTAATTATATACCCCTCATACACCAACATAATATTTCGTAAACCATCAAATACCAGGTGGTGTCGAGCGATAATAGAGGTTGTTGTACTACGCGCTCTGGTCATGGCATGGCTAATTTCTAATGACATTCGGGATATACTTTCCATTAAGTTACTGTAGTGTAGCCAGAATATTATGTGTGCACTGACGGTCTTGGCACTATCAGAATTCAATCGATTTTACAACTTATTCAATAATATGAATAAGCAATGCTTAGGACCGACCCCCAGATATAACTACAGCAAAGTATTTTATGATTGCGTGTGTATTTTTTTTACTCCACTCGTGGTGTTGGTTTTTAAATTCTAGCAACTCTGGTGACCCGAGTCGCGTTCGTGATAATCGAATACGGCCATTGTTTCCGCGGAATAAACTATTAATATTGCATTTGAGCATCCATGTTTATGCCAAATTGTTCTTTATTTCCTTTAATTTTGAATAAAATCAAAGTTTTGAACTGTGCATATCATCAAATTCTATGGCAGCAGGCATTTGTTTTGATATATTATTAACCAATCGCTGACCTCGAAAACTGTCAATTGGGCCTATGGACTTAATGGCTTGACAGGTTCACTGCAGAGTAGCACAGAGGACCAGGTACACTGGTCCCAGTGATGTCATCACACCATATATATGGAAAGTCTGTAGCGAGGGACCAGTGTAGTTGTTTCTTGATTCGGCATGCGCTACTCTGCGGTGGCATATTGTCAAGGCATTAAGCCCACAGTCTATTATTCACCAATCGCTGTAGTCCACCTTGCTTGCTGCGTACGACGAGCGATTTCCGTTTCCGTTTGCTGGATTTGGATTATTCTGTTACTCAACACAAGTTTACAAATGGCGGCACCCATAGAGGGCTATTTCCGTTTCCGTTTGCTGGATTTTGGTGATTTAATTTCCCACCTCTATGAATACAGGTATTGTTTATGTATATATATGTACACGTGTTAGTCCTTAGCGACCGTGGGTGGGTCGGTATTAATTAATATAAGGTTATATTTCCTTTGTCTTCAGAAAAAAAAGTTAGGCCTTACGTGTAGGTAGATCAGCTAAAGTTTCAAAACACAACAGACAGTATAAATTTAAGCTCGTGAGACAAACTCAAATCTGTTGTAATTTTGAAAATATCTTAATAGGGGAGAAGGTTATGGCATTTCTAATGTCGGCTTAATTGTTCAATTTAGTCCTGATTCACCATTATAATAAACTTCTCCTCACCCACCTCACTCGCCACATTGTCACAGCTTTCTATGCTCTAAGTATTTTGATTTTGGTATTTTAATGTATATTTTCCATGAGATTAGTTCATGTTCTTTCCAGTGATATAAAAGTTATGAAAATACTCCAATGCAAAAGTACTTTAATCAAACCTACTACTTTAACCTACTACTGCCTATATTGTTCATACCATCATGGTGACCGACGTGCCCCTATTGGTATCTGACATACCTGCCTACGGAATTTTGTTTGTTTGTTTGTTTGTTTAACGACCCAATCCCCCAGTAAAAAACGTAAGCAGCAGCTATTGGGGGTCATGGAGTTACAAATTTGTTCTCGTGTATATATACTTATGATAGCATTAATGTATTATTGATTCAAGCTATAACTGTCTACTAACCGAAAATTAGTTCTGGAACAGCATGTCTTCAATAATAATAATAATAATAATAAGGCAGTGGCTTATTGGCTACGCGTACGTGAGCCGTACGCGTAGCCTGGCGGTCTAGACGTATGGCAGTATCTGCGCATGCGCCCATGCGCCCTAGTTCCTCATGTATCATTAGCCTCCGTGGCTACTCATATGTGAGCCATTTAGTGGTGGGGTTGGTCCCGGTGTGCTGTGTTTATCTATACTGGTACAGAGTTGGTGAAGTGGGCGAGAATGCAAAAAGACGAAGATGACGGCCAAGAAGGATCTCGATTTGACTTTTAAAGTCTATTAAGCCATATGTTTTATTATATTTTTAAATCAAAAGTAGCGGGTAAATATGACGATGTGTGTGAAGAAAAAATGTTGCTTCTTTCATTAAAAATGTATGTGCTCACTTCATTTACCCATCCTTTTGGCATTTTTTCTAATGCCAGTAATGGGTTGTTTTTCATCCCATCTCTGCCTCTGGCATCGATGAGAATGGCCCACCAAAAATATATGTGTAGCCTTGTGGTCTAAGCATATGGCACTGACAGTGGCTATGCATACATGAGCTGTGTGTTTATGTCATGGTCGCACATTGCTAAAAAATTACAATAAATAGGCTATACACATTACTTTCTAACACTCATGTCACACATTGGCCCCATTTACCATGAAAAGAGTTCAAAAGACACATGTGCATTGGTTAGGTATAGGGTCATTCCATATGAACTCAACCAAAGTCCAGAAATCTACGTCCGCCATGCTCAACGTAAAGAGTGTCACTGACAAATTTCAAACGGATGCATGCGCATTCTCACGAAACTCATGTACGTCTAGACCGCCAGGCTACGCATACGGCTCATGTATGCGTAGACACTACGTGATAATAATAATAATATCCCATAATTCAATTGGTGTATCCGTTCAGCATTACTATGCAAATATGATGATGCTTAGGTAATGGATTCACCCCTACTTAGATAACAAGATTCTCCTTGTACCTACAGTAGGGGTAAAGAACAACCCATTAGAAAAAGTGGAAAATGGCTGGGTAAATCAAATGAGCACATAAATTCTTAATTTAGCAAGCAAAATGTGGTATTCACATAACTTTTTATATTTGGCTGCAACTTTTGAATAAAGAATTTGTTAAAATAATGTAGATTAATAGACTTTAAAAGTAGAATCGAGATCATTCTGTAGTAACCATCTAGTCTTTTTGCATTCTCTCTCATCTCATCAACTCTGTGCCAATATAGATATAAACACGAGGTGAAGGAACCAGGAGCTCATCTTCTCTGATTGGCTGACCAAACAGTTTTCGCTTGTTTTTTTACATGGTTGTCATTCACCCCTACCCTGGGTAGGGGTGACTGTTTTTTTTATCTAACCCCTACCCAGAGTAGTGGAGAAGAACAACCCAAAATGTTAGAAAACGTGGTGAAAGGCTGGGTAAATGAAAGGAGTACTTACATTCTTACTTTACGAAGCAAAATATATTCTTAACATACCTGTCTATATATATTTACCCACTACTTTTGAATTGCTGAATAAATTATATCATATAGTTTAATATACTTTAAAAGCCAAATCAAGAGCATTCTTGGGTCGCCATCTTGCTTGTTTACACCCTCTTCCATTTCACCAACTTTAAACCAATATAGGTAGACACTGGGTACTGGAATCAGCAGCTCATCTTCTCTAATTGGTTGATTGATACCAAATCAACATTAGCCATTTTTCCTAATGGGTTGTTCTTCACCCCCCCCCCTCCTCTGCGTAGGGGAGAATCTTTTATCTAGATGACGCTGTGATGACTTCTTTTAAAAGATTCTAGTTAATCTAAGAAAGTAAATATATTTATATGTAAACACAATTAATTCACTATTTTGTTTCCTTTCAGTTTTTGCATTAAACGGTAATATGCATAAAGAGTGTGTATGCATATGGAGTAGTACAAATAAATAGACTTGTTCGCTAGATATTATTCTAAGACATTTGACAATTTATTTCTTTGCTGGATTGTAAAAGAACAAGTAAATATATCTGACTATAATTGATCAACATAGATTAAAACAAATTTAGATACAATTTCATGGTGATTCATGATCCGACTCAGATTATGACCTACAGATAATTTAATGGAGCGACCTATGATTTTTCGTTGTGCACTTCAGTGATGCATGAGCTTCTCCATAATAATGATTTCAAATTGGTGTCATGACTTTGAAATTGCCACCGAATAGTACGATTTCTCTTTAGTATATGCCGAACCATGTATATATCCTTTAGTTAAAATCGATCTAAATTTTCTATCTGCTGAATGAGGTAAACCTAATTTCATACACTAAAATAACCCCACTATGATTATGTGTTCTTTGTTATTTAAGATCTAGATGGTTATAGCAAAAGGACCTCGGAGGACACCAACTCATTATGTGATACAAGATAATCAATATGGACGGAATAAATTTTGTCGATGTTCTACCAAAAGAACTAAGTGAAGAAATATTGTCCTACCTTCACACCGGCGACCTACGTTGTGTGGCTCTGTGTTGTAAACGATGGAGAAACGCGACCAATGTCGACATTATTTGGTAAGTTTCAATGCACATTTTAACAGAGAGCGTGTATATAAACAGATGAGAGAGACAACTCCCGCGAAAATCGGTAACACAGGCTACAGTGGCGTTCCTGGCGGTTAGTGTTGAACAAGCTTTGAGTTTGCCATACGTGTAGTGCAAAACATTTGTTTTTATTCAAAATTAATAGAAATGCAGAAGCCTAACCTTATCGATTTAATATAATCCTTTTGGTAAACATGTTTTCTATATGTGTACTAAGCGGCTTGTTTCTATTTGGTGTAGTTTTAGAGATATTTCACTTTTTCTGGAGGAAGATTGCACACGACCATTGACAATGCCTTGAGTTTGCCGTACGCGTAGTGAAAAACGTCAGTTTTATTCCAAATTAATAGAAATCCAGAACCCTAACCATATCAATTTAATATAATCTTGTTGGTAAACATGTTTTCTATGTGTATTCCAATCAGTTTGTTTCTAGGTGGTGTAGCTTTAGAGATATTTCACTTTTTCTGTAGGAAGATTGCACACGACCATTGACAATGCCTTGAGTTTGCCGTACGCGTAGTGAAAAACGTCAGTTTTATTCCAAATTAATAGAAATCCAGAACCCTAACCATATCAATTTAATATAATCTTGTTGATAAACATGTTTTCTATGTGTATTCCAATCAGTTTGTTTCTAGGTGGTGTAGTTTTAGAGATATTTCACTTTTCTGGATGAAGATTGCTCACTGCCATTGAAAATGCCTTGAGGTTTGCCCATATGCTTAAGCTGTTCAACAACCACCACTTGGAGCGCCACAGTCGGCAGATGTTACATGCTCTAGTATGGGAGTTGTCCCTCTCATCTGTTTATATACACGCTCTCTGATATTAACAAAGTAGGTACATGATCCCTACATTGTTGGACATTTTCCTGCAAGTTTAGTTATATGCAAGTTTCAATAACAAAGATACATAGGGAAATATCCGATATACGCGAGTTACATTACAATTTACATTCTTTAGTCTTTCTCCACTCGAAATGAGCTTTGTTTGTTTGTAGGGGGGGGGGGGGGTTACATCTTAGCAACATCTAAGGTTATACAGTACAACCCCGTTAAACCAAGCTCGGTTAAACCAAACGATCGGTTAATCCAAACTATTTTTGGTGGACTGGCAAAATACTACCATTTATCATATAAAAAAGTTGGTTAAACCAAAGTTGATTTATCCAGAGTATCGGTTAATCCAAACAAAATTGTTGGGCCCCAGGCCACTTCCTGTACGGTTAAACCAAACTTTCATGTGTTTATAGGGTCATCTGATACCTTTTTATATGAAATGGTAGTATTTTGCCAGGCCGCCGAAAAAAGTTTGGATTAACCAATCGTTTGGTTTAACTGAGCTTGGTTTAATGGGGTTATACTGCATATGCATAACAAACAATAATCAAAGTGTCCACATACATTGTATATTAGATTCATAATGCACCCGAGTTTTTTCCAAAGCCAAGTCAAAGTTGAACCCAAAGCTAAGTCAAAGTCGAACCCAAAGCTCGGTTAAACCAATGATCAAAGTGTCCACATACATTGTATATTAGATTCATAATGCACCCGAGTTTTTTCCAAAGCCAAGTCAAAGTCGAACCCAAAGCTAAGTCAAAGTCGAACCCAAAGCTTGGTTAAACCAATGATCGGTTAATCCAAACAAATTTCTAGGGTCCATTCAAGTTTGGTTTGGGGTTATACTGTATCAGGATTGGTACCGACTTGTAACAGTGCAATCATGACGACGTTATAGTGCCTCCATAATGGGCTTCTGGCAGCATGACTTGATATCCTACTTAGTCACATTAATTATCATTATCCTGAAACTGACCAAACCAGTCCATGCCCTCTCCTATTAATGCTGAGTGCCGGTCTAGGTAGTAACCCGTATCAATTTGGTAAGTCATTGGTTTGAGTCGGTAAGGGTTAGTAAGTTAGAACCCACACAGACCTCCCACACAGAACAGAGGAAGCCAGCCAGTGCTATTACCCATTCACTTGAGATGAGTTTCCGACTCAACTTACTCAAGTGCTATGCGAGATGCCCGAATGAGTTGAGCGTCCGCTTCCTGTTGGATTCGAACCCATTAGGTTCAAACACTGGCCTAAAAAAAAGTAATGATTTATTCTTGTGGCTACCAAGCCTAGAGCTCGGCATTACTAGGATAGATCAATGAGCTGTGAACTGATTGTCCGTGATTGAAAATTCCCCTGCTTAATCAACAAATGTAAATGTAATTAAAAGGACTATTGAAAATAAATAAAGATGTAAATCAGCTCTATAGCCGCGTATATTGACAAGATTGTATCTGCCTATATTACAAAGCAATTGAATTAATTCTAGGGTCAGAACGGGGCCTGGAAAGTCTTGGAAAAGTCTTGAACTTCATTTTCTCCATTTCCATTAAGCCTTGAATTTAACCTATTTTGGGTTATTTGTCTTGAAACGACTTGAATTCCATTAAACAGTCCCCACTGATCTAAATTAGTCTGAAATCTCAATTTGCCATTGTTCCTTGCTTTAAAAAAAATCCAAATCTAAATAGTCTTGAATTCCTAGCAAAAACAGTCTTGAAATAGCCTTGAATTCTATATCTTCACATGTGTATGGACCCTGTTATTCTTCTAGGTTCCACCAGTGCCTAATACGGGGTTGGGTAAAATTTGGACTGAAGGACAGTCTGCTCGCGACACGATCATTGTGTCCGATGCGAACCAATGTCTCGGGAAAGTCACCTAAGTTCTCCTTCAGTGGTAGGTCCTTTCACTAACATGCACAATAAGTTCAACCATGGGTAATTTGCTGTTTCCCTACCCCTGCATCTAAGTCCACTGTAGCAAGCTAATGGGGAGGTGTGAAAAGTAATTCTTGAGGTGACAGCGCCTTTATTTTTAACGGCTTTCTCAATTTGTCTAAGATCAAAATCAAAAAGTGAAAAAATATTACAACTCTGAGATATGCACAACGTATAAACCTTCATATGAATATGGATTCTGCTATTATTTGGAATATTTTCTGCTATTATTTGGAATGTTTTCACTTTTGGTTTCCATCTAACAAAAGTGATATACAGTTTCTGAGAATGACCCAAGTACAACATATTTGTAACCCCCCTTTTGTTTTAATTCTCTAGGTTTTAAACATTTCATTGAAGCTCTATTATTGTTTTATCTTTAAAAAGCATATTTCACATTAGAATAATCGGTTTGGCATTTCAGTCCCAAAGAACTCGACCCTATCCCCGTTATCAAAATGGCATGAGGTCTTTCTACAAGCGAAGCACCTCAAAGAAAACTGGCGGAATGGCCGCTACAGCGTTGCACCCATATGTCGTGGTCATATGGAGAAGATCACCGCTCTGGACTCTAATGGTGTGTATCCTTCAGAGATGAAAGATCTCCGAGATTTCGCGGATTTCCGCGATTTTTTTATATTTATTGACAAATATTAAAGCTGCTTAGTTCAATGAAGCATCAAATTTTCAAAACCAAAACAATTATGGAGAATTTATTCTTTATATCTAACTTAGATACTGATGCACTTATTAAATATTTAGTGCTACGTAGTCATATAAGGGAATACTGAGGCAATTAATCAGAACCGGTTACTGCTAATAGCCTATGGCGTGCTTGCCAAAGCTGCGATTTTTGCTGGACATCACTTTCATCCCTGAGTTATGAAGATTCTTGAAACAGAATAACTGAAATGTCAGTTCAAATCCTGCTCTCTGCAGAGAGTTTTGTATGTTTGTAATTGGTTAATCGTACAATCTTCACTCAGAAACAAGATTAGTTGCACAACTGATCCTACAAAAGCTCTAGTAGTAGTAATGCCATGGTTTACTATTATGTGTCTGGATGAAAAAGCGGATCAGATTTAAAGGTGTTTTTCCAATAATGTTTCGGCTATTTCCCAGCAAGGATACGGTCAAGGAAAGTTTCTTTGCATTGTTGGTGAAAACTAGGCATGATTCCTGAACCGATGGCTTAGTGGGCACTTAGAGCAGTCATGGTTCTCTCAGCACTGTGTGGGAAATACACGATAATCACATGCATGCGCTGTCTCACAACCGTAATGTTCACCGTCGCCGTCAGATGTTGCATGCGTTGTGAATATTGCGTATTAATAGTGACTGATTAGTTTGGTACCCTCCTAAAATTTTCAAAAGGGTTCAAACATGAACATTTTATTTTTCTTGGAAGCTCCAATAACCCAAAAGCAATATACTTTTGGAATTTTCAAAATATCCCAAAATTTGACTGAGATACATGCATTTGAAAGTTAGTAATTTCCATAGCTTTTGTATGCGCTGTGGCAACGATCACACAACCGTAGTGTTCGTCATCGCTATCAGATGTGGCATGTCTTGTGAATATTGTGTATTGTCTCCTATTTACAGCTGGGCTGGTGAGTGTCGCTGGACCTCTGGTGGTTCGCTCGGCATTTAGTGCAAGCGCAGATCTGTCATCACTGACCTTGATTGCATTTGAAAGTGAGGTTACATGTCCACGATGGTGGCGCCCCCCCCTCCCAGCCAAGTGTGAGATCACTCAATTCTCCCATGTTCAATTAAATTTAATCCAATACTTTATTTCAGACTCAGCATTATGGTAGTTACATAAATTGGTCCATAGTAGGTAGTACTGGAGTGGTGATTAAAATAATGGTGTATGTGGTGGCATTGAATTAGATTAGCCTGGGTTAAATTATAGTGTAGATTTGTTGTAAATTTAAACGTGGTTATTTCAGGCACTGTTGTAATTAGTGGCAGCGGTGACACAACAATGAAGATCTGGAACATTCACTCGTCACAGTGCAAGTTCACATCAAGAGACCATAGCGATACAATTACCGCCGTTCGACTAAGGGTAAGTTCGCATCGATATTGTTTCAGAAGACATTTATCAGTCTAAATTAGGTCAAAACAAACTCGATGCACCGTTTTGAAATAAACTATGAATGGACACATTTACTGCTAACACTTCTGAATATCTATAGTTGCCTTTCTCATCTATCACCTAATGTTGTTGTTTCAAGACCTAGCAACATCTAAGGTCATATCAGGACGGGTACCGACTTGTGACAGTACACACTCGTGGTGACTTTATAGTGCTGCCCTACTGGGAGTCAGGGCACCAACACCGTCGCCCAGTATCCCACAGAGTCACATTATCCTGATATTGTGCTTACCAGTCCTTGTCCTATCCTATTAATCCCGAGCGCCAGGCTAGGTAGCCTGGGTTCTACCTGTTCGGCTACCGTGACTGGTCTATCACCTTAATAACACAAAGAAGCTTGGTTACGATTCGAGCAAGTCAGTTTGGATATGTGTACCAGCTTAGCAACATAACAATTTTGCACAAAGGAGAACATTTTGTTATGGCTAGCTAATAAATACTATGGCAGCATTAAAAATAAAAGCTTGTCCGCTTGTCCTAGCCAAGGAGAGTAGGCATGGAGAAGCAGAATATGGCTGGAGCTTTTCCGTTGGACAAGTAAAAAATTACATTATTTGACATTTGTTTTGTTGTTTTGATTTATTTGGGTAGTGTTACTCCCATAACCACGGAGGTTAACTGCGATAATAAAGGTAAGTACTGTGGCCAAGTGAAAATTCAGATGGACAAGTGAAAATCACACCAGCCTTTTCCAGTGGACAAGTGAAAAAAATTCGCATTTCTATCACTGTATGGGATTATACTTTTTTTTAAAGACGGTTAAAAAAACAATGAAGAAACCTTGTCATCTAATTTTATTTAGGAAAATACGATCGTCACGGGTTGCGCCGATGGGAAGGTGAGAATATTTGACCTTCAATCTCGGAAACTAAAGTTCACGCTGTCAGGTCACAAGGGCGGGGTCGACCATCTTCAGTTTGACGGCAACATCATTGTCACCGCTGGATCAGATAGGTAAAAGAGCTTTGCTTTGAAAGAAGCACAATTGAACATAAAAAATGGCATTCTCATGACTCTGCATCAGTTGACTTTGAGGCAACTTTACCTGTGGCACGTTTAATAATTCAAAACCGGCGTCTACGGCAAAGCACAGCGCTGTATCACGATTATCCCTTTGTTGTTGTTGCCTCCTGTTGACCCTGGTTTCACATATATATGTATTCTTATATAGATAAATGTATAATATATATTCTTATATAATATAAGCAAATATAAATGTTTTTATGTATAAGCAACTATAAATGTTTTTATATATAGGCAAATATATATATTCTTATATAAATTAAGGCTACGAAAAACAGGTAACAATTTGGCTAACCGATTTTATTACTCTGGCCAGGGAATATGCCTCACCTAAACAAATACAAAGAGTAAAAGTTGACAAAGTGATCTACGTAATGTGAGCCGAGACTCAAAGAAACCAGGTTGGTGGCGCCACATGCGCACCCAAGGGCAAAATATTTCTGGCCACCCAATTGGTCAGTCACATTCCATTATTATGTTTACGTGATATTTCAAATAACTTAGGCAGACGGGGTTCGAACCCGATATTTTCTCTATGCAATTTATGCACATATAACGTTTATATCCGCCCTATATAGTCTTAAATAGTCATATATATTCTTATTTTACCTCGGTACTATGCCTCTGGCTACTCATAGCCCAGGGAGAAGGAAGCACATCCGGGTCCAGCAATTAGCATAATCAGCTCACAGCAGGAGGACGTTGGTGAGCAGCTCCGGCAGTTTTTCTACATTAACTACAAAACCAACCAGGTTAGTAGCTTTCAAAATCGATACGTTGGTTCAATTCATGTTAGCATTCATGTACAAAGTTTTTTGAAACTTTTCGATAAGTTATCACTGTTTTACAGCCCTAGTTTTGATCGTATCACATATGATCGTTAGAACAATGCATTCATTGTTCGGTTATTAATTAAGCCGTCTGTTGCCGAATGGAGATATGTTTGGCAGGAGCCACTTACATCGCTACCATTTATTCCTGGGTCTCGTTAAGATTCCCCAATTGTTATTCTTGTGAGGCGTACCTCCGAGTCCTATAGTATTTTCTTCAACTTGTTGGTGAAGAAAGCCACAGTTGGGAGAAGTTTATAGGTACTTAGAGTGTAGGAGGGTACCGGTACACTGGTCCCTACCCCTCGTTTGGATCGGTTGGTTTCCCATACCGTCATCCTGCGACTGTCTATTAGCCACACGCCTGCGTTAAAAACAGTTTTAACGCCATAATACACACCTAATATAATTATACTCTAATTATCAGTGTGATATTCAGCCCTAAACAATGCCTAACCATTGGTTTTTGTTTTTACTCAAGTCTCTGAGCCATGGCTACGAAGCGAAGTAAGGCAGAGGCATCTCATGCGCTCAGTGAAGATGAGGACCGTTCACCGCCGGCACAGGTACAAAGGTCGCCCTCGCCAGAAAAAAGAGATTCGGACGAGGTGGGGGGGTATGTTACAGGCCGCGGACCAGCTGACATGGATGAGCAAGTCGCGAGACTTGTTCAACAAAAGACGTAGGATATGCTTCCTTCCAGAGTAGCGACCACAAAGAAAAAGAGAGCTAAAGTTACGCTTGATTCGGATGAATCAGAGTGGGAGGACTTCTCAGAGGACTAGGCCTCGTCTGACGACGAGTCAGAGGAAGAAGTTGTAGTGTCTGCGCGCAAACACAAAGACAAAAAGAAGGAGCACACAGAAGGGGATGAGTACATGAGGGCCCGTAAGAAGCCTCTCATGAAGAAGGGCAAGAAAAAGACAAAGAAAAGGAGGAAACACAAATCCTCTGACTCTGACTCTTCGTCAGACTCGTCTTCAACAAGCTCTGACTCGGACACAAAGCACGTGGGGAAATATGTGAAATCCTGTGGAAAGGAACCCAAAAAATGCAAGGTGCAACGGCGCAAGAAAGTCCACATAACGACAGTTATGAGGAAGACGATCCAGAGGCAGCTCAATACCTTTAAGCCGGCCGAAGTGATAATTAAAATGGCCAAGAAATTCACGGGGATCAAAGAGATCCCGGAATCCGCCATTAAGGAAATGGATCCAGAAGTCAAGCTTAGCAAGGAGCGCAAAAAGTTGGAGGCTGCACTACATACAGTACACAAAGGGGTACTCTCAGCCCTCGTGGCCATGACGCCTATAGGTAATAAAATGATGGCTGAGAACAAGTTCTCGTCGCTGTTTGACGATATGAATGGAGGGATTGTTTTGCTGACGGCCACAAGCAACTTCCTCTCATACAGGAGGTTTGAGAATGTGTCAAAGGCTGTTTGCACGGACACGGGCAAGGGGGTAGCCAGGTCCAAGAAAATCACAGATAATGACAGGAAGGAATATACATTATTCCTTGCCCCCAAGCCCATTAAGGGGAAACCTTGACACGACGAAGATGTTTGGTGGTCAGCTCCAGTACTTGTTTAAACAAGTGGAGACGAGTTCCAAGTGTGGCAAACACATGGAAACAGACAAGAAGATGCAGATGCGAATTCTAACCGCTTCAAGAAGATGAGGCAGGATTTTCGAAGCCAACAAACTGGCCAACGAGGAGGACGGTTCGGGACAAACTTCAGCTTCCAGGCCAGGGGAAGGGGCCATTCGGCAATCAACGACAGGAACGGACCCTTCAAGAGGGAGTTAAATGCCCAGAAACCGTTCCCCCGCCCAGGGAACAAATAGAAGTGGCAATTTCCATTTACAAAATTAGGTTTCTACATACATGAAACTAAATCAGTACTAGCACCAACACACAAGTTAAAGTTTCTGGGATTCTTTATTGACACTACAGAAATGACCATTTCATTGAGAGAACAAAAAGTTGATGAATTTACAACAACAGCAAATCAATTATTAAAATTGAACAAACCAAAGATATGACAAGTCACAGTATTGATAGGAATTATGATAGCATACACACACCAGCCATTCTTTATTGCAAGGCTCATATTAAATCGCTAGAGATAGATAACTTGGTGTTGGCACCCACAAAAGGAAACTTTGATCGGACCATAACAATTTCGCTAGAAGGCAAAGGTGATATAATTTGGTGGCTTTCACGCATTAACAAATCACCCAACCCCATTGGAATGGGAGAGCCCAACACTACAGTTACAACATACGCTTCATTAGAAGGCTGGAGACCAAAGGCAACAGGTGGTCATTGGATGGAAGATGAAATCTCATGGGAAACACAACCATGGCTTGCGGCAATAACATCAGCAGCAAAAGATGTGGTCAGATTCCCAAGAGAAAGGAACAACCTATAACATCAGGGACCACTAACAGTCCATGCAGATGTGTCGACAACATTCCTTTTTTAAAAAAACATTCAGAGCAATATGGTTTAGACAAAAATAGGAAAGAAAGACTTATTTCACATGCCTGGAGGAAAGAACGGTAAAATTATACACAAGTTATTTAAAGAAATGGGGACTTCATTGCCTTCTCAAAGGAGTCAAACTGTTAAAACCTACAATAGCCCAAATATTAAGATTTCTAAGAATCCTAGAAGATGAAGGATTTGGTGCAATTAATGCAGCATGATGTGCGCTTTCAATTATTCTACCAAGAATAGATGGACAAACGATTGGAAAACATCAGATGGTACACTGGTTCATTAGATCAGTATATGAAAGAAACCCACCCAAACACAAATATAATAGGTTTTAGGATGTGTCGATAATATTGAAGTTATTCAAGTCATGGCCTAGCAATAGACATCTATCAATGAAGGAACTAGGATTTAAGTTAGTAATGCTGTTACTGCTGGTGACGGGACACAGAGGCCCACCTTACCCACCCACCCTACCCACCCACCCTACCCTACCACGACTATCATGTTTCGCTAGAACGAAAACGAAACCACAATAGTATCCATACAGAGTTAAGATAATTTCTTATCCTATATAGGACATAAAAGATTGCTGGACCCGGATGTGCTTCCTTCTCCCTGACCCACGACTATCCGAGGTTAGTACCTCGGGAAAACACCAGTTATCCATCATCTGTCCCCAGGTAAGATTCGTATAACTATACTATATATAGTCATATATATTCTTATATATATTCTTATATAAGAATATATATATAAGAATATATATATAATTCTCTTAATCTACATGGTTTAAAGTTATGTGTTGATTGCTGACCACATGGTTTAGAGTTATGAATTGATTGCTGACTACAAGATTTAGAGTTATGTGTTGATTTCTGAGTATGCGGTTTAGAGTTATGTGTTGATTGCTGACTACACAGTTGAGTTATCCATTGATTGCTGACTACACAGTTTAGAGTTATGTCTTGATTGCTGACATGGTTTAGAGTTATCCGTTGATTGCGGACTACACGGTTTAGAGTTATGCGTTGATTATTGACTACACAGTTTAGAGTTATGTGTTGTTTGCTGATCACACGGTTTAGTTATGCATTGATTGCTGACTACATGGTTTAGAGTTATGTGTTGATTGCTGATGACATGGTTTAGAGCTATGTGTTGATTGCTGATGACATGGTTTAGAGTTATGTGTTGATTTCTGACTGCATGCTTTAGAGTTATGTGTTGATTTCTGACTACACGGTTTAGAGTTATGCATCGATTGCTGACTAGAAGGTTTAAAGTTATGTGTTGATTGCTGACTATGCACATTGTCCACTCTCACAGAACCGTTCGTGTGTGGAGCGGGAAACATCCATGTCTTGAACACACCCTGACTGGACACCTGGACGAGATAGAGGTGATTGTTTATATTAGGTGTCAGAGCTCTCTCAAAACTAATTATCATCATCTTGTCTTCTTTTGTACTGGTGGAATAATACTACCTGATAGTATTTTTAAAGATGCCTCTGACTATAATTTTCACCCTGGTTAATCATTTACTCAACCCTTGATTTGCAGTGTCTGGTTGCCCACCGTAAATTGGCAGTGACCGGCTCATGGGATCGAACCCTCATGTTCTGGGACTTGGACCAAGGCATCCTTGTGCACACACTCAAGGATCATACTGAAGGCGAGTGTTTTTACACAATAACAGAAGTAATTGACACACAAATTGTGTTCTTTGATGACAGGATTGGGATAGTAACTGAAGTGGGTGGTGCTGGGTAGAGATGGGGGGGGGGGGGGAGGGGTGGAAGAGGGCACAGGGTGTGTGTGTGTGTGCAACAAGTTGGTTAGTTGTTGGAGTTTTACATCCTGGCAACATCAAAAGCTGTAGGGAGATGTGGAAGAATGCTTACAAAGAAAGAAAGAATGCATGCAGTAGATAGCTACACAACAACTGAATGTAACAAAACAAGGGGAACCATGGGATTATTACTGTCTAGTGGCGAAAACAAGTCATTAAACTTAACTGTTTTGGGCAGCATGAATACACTGTCACCAACAAAAAGAATTTAAAAAAAGGTCATATCAGAACGCGTACCGATTTGTGACACTGCACACTCATGGCAACTTTATAGTGCCATTATCCTGACATTGAGTCAACTAGTCCTAATCGTATCCTAATAATGCCCAGCGCATGGCTAGGAATGACAAGTATCGATTTTTAAGTCCTTGGTTTGACTTGACCAGGGTTCGAACATGTGGGTTCGAATCTCACTATCTACGAAAACGAGAGACGGATGCTCCACTTATTCGGCCATCCCGTCTGGTGCCAGCCAGCCGAACAAAACTATGCAACATATAGTTTATGAAGAGAGATGTCCTACAAATTAAAATTTTATCACAATATAATGGTTAATAAATTATTCATAATTTAACAAATTCTTTTATAATAATATAGTACCAGGGCCACTCTACCATCAGTTTTATCAGATGGTGCATGTCCAAAATGATATATTACATTTTTTTTTTTTTCTTGAAGATTTATACTGCCTATCATGGATAAGTCTGAATAGACTTGTTTTCACCATTAGACAGTTTGTCGATAGAAAGCCCGAGCCTACACTTTTACCAACCCAAGTGATTTTTAACCTCCCACACCACATAGACATGGTATGAGAGCAACTGGCCTTTGATGACACTGTCAGTTATACAGAGCGGTGGAAATGCAAATTGGCAGAGGTGGGGCCACAGGGAATCGAATATATGCAACTCAACTAGCCGCTTTGGTTTCATGCCATGCTAGTCCCTGACAGTGCTAATCCCATAGGTAATAATCTCGGCTTTATTTCCGCGTTTTTTGCTGGAGACCACTTTCATCCCTGGTGTAATAATATAGGCTTTATTTCCGCGGTTTTCCGTTGGGGACCACTTTCATCCCTGCATAATTTTATTTGTTTAATTTTATTTATATTTATGCAGTGGTGACATGCGTAGATTTCAACACGAGGCGAATCGTGAGTGGCAGCGCCGACGGAACGCTCAGATTGTGGGCAACAACCACAGGTCGCTGTAAGAAGGTCATGAAAGGTCACACAGGTGAAGTGGTAAGTATAGGATAGGACATTCTCCCATCGTGACATTTTCACCAGTTAATGGGTCTTTTTGTTGTTGTGATATGACCTTAGATGTTGCCAGGACGTAAAACTCCAACCAACAAGCAATTTTTGTGCTGGGGTTGAATATATTGTTTGATTGGTTAGAGTACCGACAAGCACTTCCCTTTTGCAGAAAGTCACATATTGGACAGGTAATAAGTATTCCTCTTTGCACAATCATAAATTGATTTCCATTAAATTACTCTTTATTTGAATGGGAAGGTTACCGTAAAACTGTACATCATTGTAGTCGAATGTTGGGTGTTGTTACCGGGTACCTATTTCTACCATCACAGATAAAGTTGGAATGACATCCATGTTACGTTTCTGCACATCCTATTGAGATCAATTAGTGATGCGTGTCTATACCTCAAATTGAGATCAATTGGTGATGGTTGTCTGTACATCCTACTGACATCAGTTAAGCGGCTGTCACACATCACCGGATTGGAGGAAATGGAAAGAAACCGAACAAAGTCCGTTGATAATCCAGTTTGTGTCCGTACAAGTTTTGAACATGCACAAAACTTGGAACGGATGCCGCTGGATTGACGTCTACGTTTCTTGTCTGGTTTTAGTCTGCTTACCGTCCGTTGGCTATCTGTTCATGTCCGTTTCATGTCCGTTCATCCAGCGGCCTTTGACCCAAATTCGCAACATTTGGCACATTTTAATACATTTTGATACTTATGACGCCCGGACTAGACAATTCTGTCCGTTGCTCAATCCGGTGATGTGTGACAGGGGCTTTAGTGACATGTGACTACACCTCATATTGAAGTCAATCAGGGATGCACCTCGTATCGAGATCAATCATCAGATTGGTCGATTGATCGCTGATGGTTTAATGCCATGTTGGCAGCAATGGCCATATTCACGGTGAAAAGCTATTGTTGAAGATTTATACTGTCTATCATGGATAAGCCTGAATAGGCTTGTTTTCACCATTAGACAGTTTGTCGATAGAAAGCCCGAGCCTACACTTTTACCGACCCAAGGGATTTTTAACCTCCCACACCACATAGACATGGTATGAGAGCAACTGGCCTTTTATGACGCTGTAAGTTATACACAGTGGTGGAAATCCAAATTGGCAGAGGTGGGGGCACAGGGAATCGAACCACTGACCTTCAGATTAGGAGTCCGACCTAGAAAAAAGTCAGACACTCTAACCACTCCGCCACAGAGAACACCGTCAGTCTTGTCAATCATATTCACATGGCTACATTGAAATTTACATGAATTTCCGAAATGGTCGGATCCATTTCAAATGACACTGAAAACCATCTCTGATGTGTTTTTGGAGTGGTTAGACACCAAATTATGTAACTACCATAATCCTGAGTCTGAAATAAAGAATTGAATTGTGCCAAGTGACAGCGAAGTTTAACTAATACAATATAGCCAAAATTACAGGAGGCGATATAGTCCAGTTAAAAAAAACAACGAACTATGATTTGTTTGTGTTTTGCATCGGTAAAGAGATTTTGCATGCTATTTACCTTAAAACGGTGTTGATGCAAGGCCATGCAATCTACATATTCATGCAGAGAGGTCTGAGTGTTAGTGGACACTAAACCGGGTGCGGTGGCCTAATCAGTAGAGCGCGGCCTCGCGTGCAGAAGTTCAGGAGTTTGGTTCCCGGTCGAGTCAAACCAATGACTTTAAAATTGATACTTGTAGCTTCCTAGCCTGGCGCTCGGCATTAATAGGGTAGCACAAGGGCTGGTTTGCTCAGTGTCAGGATAATGTGACTAAGTGGGATATCAGGTCATGGTGAAAGTGGCCTGATTTCCCAGTGGGGCAGCACTATAAACTCACCATGAGTGCACACTGTCACAAGTCGGTACCCGTCCTGATATGACCTTAGATGCTGCTAGGACGTAAAACAACAACAAACAAAACAGTGGGCACTGACACCTAATGCCCTCAGGGGGTGGTCTCCATATAACAAAAATGCATGAGTCTGCCAAGAGTGGCCAATGCAGCATTGAGTGAAGACCACTTGATCCCGCTGACACCCAGCATGATACTGTGGATGTTCTTCAATGCATGGGGTGATGATGCTATGCAATTTATTGTTTGGATGCTCATCCCATTCATATTGCCATTTTTATTTGAAATATTTCAGAATAAGTGGTCTGTGTTCAGTGCAGTCCGTGTATCCATAGAACCTGTGTTTTGCTTAGTGGCCGTTCCCATAGGTTGGACTCAGGAACCATATGGCCTTGTGCAGGGAACATAGAGAATGAACATATTCATTTTCTGTGTGACGCGTCACAAGGTCACAAGCGAACACGGAACAACGGAATATGCCACAAGGGAACAGTCTATGGATACACAGTCTAACCTAACGGTTGCCTTCCTGTGCGAACAATGTGTATGCAGTCCTGGGATTCTGAGTTTATAAGTGCGGTCCATTCTGTTTGCAGTATTGCGTTGCATACGGGGAAGGCGTGATAGCCTCGGGGTCTTCTGATAGCACCGTTATTGTCTGGACCGATGAAGGTATGTATGTCAGTCCACATGTCTCCTGAATAAACAAGTCAGGGAATATACTAAATTAAACATGCCAAAGAATACACAGAAATAAACATGCCAAAGAATACACAAAGGTACATAATAACTATACGTAAGAGTCAGGACAAGTGGCTAACGCTAAAGGGCCTGTCACACTACGACGTACGGCGTCAGTGCGTGCCCAACGTACGACAATTTGCCAGTACGTCGGCATTCGCCAAACTTTTCAGGGGTGGGGGATAAAAATGGGCATACACACAACGTTCACAGAATGTACACACAACGTACATAACGTATGCAGAACGTATCTCTGACCTATTGCTAGCATATGAGAGCGTTCATGTGCCTCGCAAAATGCTCACATACGCTCACGGTACGCTTACCAATGTTACGTACGTTACTTCATCGCTAGAAGTATGGCACATACGTTAAGTACGCTGGAGATACGGCAGGCATACATTCAAAGTACATTAGGAGTATGTTATCCATCCGTTGGCTGTACGTGGACTGCGCGTTCCCACAAGGTTGAACGCGTCCCAACGTACCCTAACCTGCTCCTAACTTAACGCCGACATACACCTAGTGTACATGTAGCGTATGAGGATCGTATGAGCCATAATTTGAACATTTTGAACATGCAATTTTTGAGTGCCTCGACACACGCCGACATAAGACGACCTATGACGCCGTATCCCAAGTGCACCCGACGTATGCTTAACGTACACGTAAGGTATGACGGCATATGCCAACATGTTGGTCGAAAATCACATACATCGGCATACGCTAAGGCCATACGTCGTAGTGTGACAGCCCTTAAGATTCCGTATGTATGGAATCAGCATACGGCATGTGCTTTACGGATCTGGGAGAGTATGCGTGCAGATGCATTAGCGTGGCTCCTTAATGTTCGGAAGCGGCTGCCGTTTTTTATGTGGATGCATGCGTGGTCAATTGAATCGGTCCATGCAGCAATCAGTGCGACATCTAAACACAAAATACATAAATAGCCTTTCCTCATGGGCAATGGAAAACGGTTTTTGATTTTCCAAATCGAAAACCGTTTGCATGCACTTTTGTCTTTTACAGACTTTGCACCATGACCCTAATTTAACAATTGGAAATGATCCCATCAAAGTCGTCAAAGAGACCAAGTTCTTAGGAGTCATCTTTGACAACAAATTCTCATATTAAGTATTAAGACTTTAAAGTCCAGATGCCTTAAGGCACAGGACATGTTAAAAGTTCTAGACCACACACAGAGGGGAGCAGACAGCACTGTGCTGCTCCAATTATATAGAACATTAAAGGATACATTCCTTACACGCGGTATGCGGCATGCGAATGAGACAAAAAATGGAAAAGCATCTAAGTGAATGGGGGTGATTCCATGCCTCCGAATGCGAATGCGAATGCGGCAACTGAATCGGTCCATGTAGCCATCGGTGCGGCATGCGAATGCCAAAACGCAAGGGGAAACCCACCAGCTGGGGTGTTTCCCATAGGGTACCGAAACTAAACCACAGATCGTATACAAAACTCTCTCAACATGCCTGATAAGGCAGGGTGTGGGGTTTTACTTAACGGCGGGGTAGGTTTCCCCCTATCACATTGGGTATCTACATCGCATATACGACATTCAGTAATTTGCAAAAATAGTTTTGAGCTTGATTTAATGGATTTCACCTGTTAGTATATTGAATTTGAAATAAAATGACACCTCATTTGTGAAAATCGGTCTAATATTATAGAAAATATGGACTTTTTAAAGTTGTTACTGTGTATTAGTCAAACCAAATCGCTGCATGCCGTGTGAAAGGAATCAACCCATTCGCATGCCGCATTCGCATGCTGCATACCGCGTGTAAGCAATGTTAGCTTAATACGTTCAAAATTGGACTATGGCTGTACTGTTTATGGTTCAGCCAGAAAATCATACATATCACAGTTAGACACTATACACCATCAAGGCCTTTGGCTGGCCCTGGGGGCTTTTAGAACCTCGCCCGTCCAGAGTATCTGTGTCGAAGGCCGAGAGCCCTCCCTTAAGAGCAGAAGGCTCAAACTTTCAATGCAATATGTGATAAAATTAAAAGGAAATATTTTATATCCTGCATATAAGTGCATTTTTATGCCACCATATGAATGCCTCTATGAAGCAAGGGTAACATGCATAAAGCCATTAGGCCTCAGAATAATGGCTCATTTGGAGGCCCTTGGGGCAAATCTACATAATATAGCACCCTCACAATATTCAGATGTTCCTCCTTGGCAGCTGAGAAAACCAAGCATTATCCTCCAGCTGGCCATGTCAAACAAATCCCAAACGCATCCACTTTCATATCATGAAAGCTCTATCGATGTGCAAAGTGCTTTTAGTTCCCACCTAGCCGTTTACACTGATGGGTGAAAGACAGACAACAGAGTCTCTGGGCAGCAATCGTCCATGGTCGTGGATTAGGTACGCGTATTCCAGACCAGAGTTCCATCTTTACTGCTGAGGCACGAACACTCCTACTCACATTAGAGTGCATCAAAACCTCAGCCAGTCATAAATTCATCATTTTCACTGACTCTTTTTCCTGCCTTCAGGCTTTAAACAATAGGAAACTGGACCACCCAATACTACTTGAAGTACTCATTAAACTAAACTCTCTTTTAATAGAAAAATTTGACAGTGCCCAGTCATGTGGGTATCCCAGCAAATGAGAGAGCAGATCAAGCGGCCACTCAAGCCCTGCCTGCTCCTTTGGAACATTGTCATATTACCCACTCTGATCTGAAACCTAACATTTAAAAATACATCTGGAACCTATGGCAGATCTCCATAGACACAGTTTGTTGTTTGGGTGTTCAAAACACCCCCTCCATGAACGGACTGCCGCAGAGTTTCCTGGAAGGCCGACACGACCAGGTTGTTTTAACAAGATGCGATATTGGCCACTCGTGGCTGACACGTTTTTCTGCTCAAGGGGGACCCTCCCCCTGAATGTATTGGATGTTAGTCCCCAGAGACATTAAAACATACTTTATTAAGCTGTGTGGATTTCATGGCCCTGCGCCAACAATTTTACACTGCAAATAGCATGCACAACCTTTTTACTAAAGTAAAACAAGAAAACATTTGAGCCTTTTTGAGGGCAGCTGGTTTGTACCACCTCATATAGCTTTTTAAACAAATTTCATCAGTGAATAATACCATCATTTAGAATTTTATTTAGCTTGACCAAAACCAATATGATTGTGAGTTAAAAAAATTCATGAGTGTCTATTGACACAAAATTGATTGTATGCTTTTACATGTAAAAGCGATGGTTCAAACAAAAACAAACATTTCTCGCCGTGAATATGGCCTATGCTGCTGACACGGCGTAAAGCAACCACCAATCAATCAATCAATCAATGTGACTGCCATTGTATTCACCGACCCGCATAGTTGCTAGGGCGCGATGCGCTAAGTACCCTGATGTCCGCGCCCTCCTATTGCTCAGCATGATAGATTATATACTGTGCTCTAATTTGTCTAAGTGGGGAGCATTCTGAGCCATGCACATTAGTCAACTGCCAATACGAACGTGGTAACACACTGTCTTTAACAAAAATTATATATATTTTTTTTATTAGTTATGTCGATTTAAAAGATTTGCTTCTTGTGTTTTCATTCCCTCACATGGTACGGGATCAACTAGTCTTTGATAACTCTGCAAGTTATAAACAAATCCTGCACGTAAAACTACCAGAAGATAATCTGCACCAAAAGGAGCAAAATATTTATTTTGTCTCATCCTGATAGGACCTTAGATATTGCTAGGATGTAAAACTCCAATAACGAAGCAACCGTGAAAATAACCACCCAATGGCTTGCAGCGTCTCCGTGAGGTGGCCCCACCGTAACCTAAGCGGTCTTGTAGTATCTACGTACTACCTCCTCTCTGTTCCACTAGGTGGCAGCATAACACTTTTTGACACTTTCTCATCATCATCATGCTGTCGGTCGCGATGCGACAAAGAGTGCTTTCATTACTTGACTGCCATTCTGTGAGAGTTGCGTCCATGAGTCGGTCTTAATGTCTCTCAGCTTCAGGTTTCTCTTGATGGTATCCTTGTAACCAGAAGACAGTTGAGAATAGAGGATCTGCTTTGGTAGCCTGTCTGATGACATCCTCATGAGGTGTCCAGTCCACCGGAGATTCTTTTTGATCAGATCTTCATTTCATGAAAGCTGCCTGCAAAAGTGTTGAAGGGTGGCTGGCTTTTGCAAGTTACCACCGGCACTCTCTCGGGGAGCAAATAGAGGTTTCACACCGGCAAGAACATGTCAAGACAGGCGCAAAACTATTTGTCCCTGCAGTGGCTGGTCGGGAGATGTTGGGAGTTCCATACATCAACCGCCCTTAATGCTGCCACAGTGACATGGTTTTCTGTTTAGGGTTTGCTCCTTTAACCTTCAGTTCTGTCAAGAACCTGTACCACAAGGCAGTGGTTTACAACTCTGCAGGGCAGGGGCGTTAAACTCCCTGAGGTATTGCTATATTTGCAATACCTGCAATACCTGCATACCATAACCACTTTCTACTTACTGCCTAAAAACATGGTGGCGTGGCCTCCCTTGACATGGTTGGTTTGTTGTTGGAGTTTTACGTCCTGGCAACATCTAAGGTCATATCAGGATGGGTACTGCCTTGTGACAGTGGACACTCATGGCAACTTTATAGTGCTGCCCCAGTGGGAGACCAGGCCTCCAGCACCATAACCTGATATCCCACTCAGTCACATTATCCTGACACTGAGCCAACCAGTCCTTGCCCTATCCTAATAATGCCGAGCACATGGCTAGGAAGCGACAAGTATAAATTTTGAAGTCATTGATTTGACTAGACCAGGGTTCGATCCCCACGATCTACCAAAGTGGGAGATGGATGCTCAACTCATTCGGCCATCTCGTCTGATCACCTCCCTTGATATAGACTGGTGCTGATTGTTTGTTATATGCTAACGAATGCACGCCCTTCACTTTCTAAGTTATCTCGTACAGCTGTGATTGCGATGATTCGTTTATAATTTTTCACGTTTTATTGGTCGGAATACCATTTTGTCTGCGGCGAAATTCGGAATTTATAGCAGGAGCTTTTATTGGGAGATAACAAATATTGTAAAGAAAACATACTTTACCCAGTATTAGCTATGCATTTAATTTGTACTGTATAAGGAAAATCCTCAGGGCCGAGTGAGGTTCCCGCGTCTGTTAGGGACGGGAATAGCCGGTGGCGGCGACACAGATCGCGAGTGGAAGGTACAGAAAGATGGATATAGAAGCATACGGTATACAAGGATATAATAATAATGAAGTAATTCCCTTCCGCGCCTTTATACTCGCATAATACGTTATGCATCACACACACACACACACACACACACACACACAAATATATGTGAGACATATTCATCAGTACTTTAATTTCATCTTAAAAACAAGCTTACCAGATGGAGAAACTTCAAGCAGGACCTGTGAACCAAATTACTGGCGATGTTACTCTTGTTTACCATTATTACTATAGACCATTTGTGTATCGCCCGCCCCACGAGACTTGAACCCTAGCTAACATTGCTACCATATGTTGTGCACTTTTTTTTTCAAATCAAATTGTTTAGTACTCATTATTTTTTGCAAGCGCATTTATGCATACACACATACACAATACAAAAAGAGAGATTATCAAACAAACACGCACCAATATGTTGCAGATACTCAAATAGCTGGACACATTAAGTCTGTGTAATGAAATAGCTTCCAATAGTATCTGGCATCACATTACGCGACATTCACCCCACTTCCAGTACGTAAGCACACTGGGTCCCAGCTTCAGTCTATCCTCAGGGTTCAATTCGTTGGTTTTACTGCGCCCGTTGCTCCTTTTTCAATCAAACCTTTGCGGAAGTGCGGGGGGGGGGGGGCGGGAGGGAGAAATAGAAAAAGGGGAGATGAACAAATATAGAAATAAGCCTGGAATTGTCAATGGGTGAAAGCCCTGTGTGGGTTTATAGACAGGGTTTTCACTTATTGCAAATGATCGGCTGTGTGGGTTTAGACAGGCGTCCGGTAGGTAGGTTGACCCTCTTTAGCCTAAGGGTCTATGTACTCACACAGCAACAATGTGTAGAATCTAATGCTCGGATCTGTCACTGGGTACGTAGGCTATGAGGAAAACAATAGAGACAAAGAAAGAAAGCGAGCAAAGAATAATAGGAGAGAAGAGAGAGTCCAGCCCTCTGGTTTATTGCTTATATAGTTACATGGGTTCATTGAAGAGTATCACCCCACCTCCTTCCCCCAATGGGCATTGAGCATTCTTGGCCCTACCAATAGGGATCCAGCATTCCTGGTCTCCATGGATACCAGTGGTCTGCCCACCACCAGTAATTGTATGGTCCCCATGGCCACCACCAACCTTGACCTTTTGAGTGTGGTGACCCCTACCCCAGCAGAAGGGCTAGGCCTTGAGTGCAATCACACCCAGACCTCTCAGCACCACCATGTCTATTTACATCCCACTCAGGCACCACCAACCCATATATATAATATATATACACTTGCGCCTGGTCACGTACACCGATCAGTAATAGAACATTTGCATTCCCCCCTCGCTGAGTATCAGAATATTTTACAAATGCATCAAGATGTGATTCAGTTTTCTCAAACCGGGCCTGATCACAGAATAAAACAACAAAAACAACAACAACAACAAAAACCACCCAGCTACATCCATCTGCACAATTACCAAACTAGCGCGTTCCCACTGTTACTCACGTGTGCAATTTAATCCAATCAGAAGCGGAAGATTGCTGCAGTGCCGACCTGGAGTTCCCTAGGCAACCATTTAAGTTGATGAGCAGCCATTTCAAAGCTGACGCTGATTACCCATGATTACCTGATCAGGAAGATGTCTGGGGCGGGCATCATGGTGGTGGTGTGTAGTGTGTGTGGGGAGGCTGGGTTATGCATGGGTGTGTTTTACTACCAGAAATCGGCATGCATTTGAAGGGACATCAGGGAGGGGTGTCCAGAAATAAATTATGCAAATAGTGATTGGCCGATAAATAGATTTACATTAATGTGGCTCGCAAAACATGTCCTCACTCATCCATACATGCGGGGGTCGGGGTGGAGGTACGCTATGGGTTCACACAAAACTCCCGCCCCCTAGCCCCAGTACCGGATCTATTAAAAAAAAATGTTAGTCGTCGAATTGGTAGTTGGACGTGGCCCTTGTTGTTATCGCTTCAAACTGAACAGTCTTTATAACAGGGGGTGCTGTGTGGACAAAAACTGCCACTCTGTCAGAGTCCACCTCGCACTTTCATCTAACAACAGAAATCCTCTTTGAATATTGTAATCACGACCCCTCCCCCCCCCCCCCGCCTCCCGCATAACACCTCCCAAAGAAAGCTAACAAAAAAACCCAGATGAAATGCAAACAACCAAAAATAGACACTCCCAACAAGACTGTATGACGACAATGTGTAATATGTCGGGACTCTGAACCCCAAACATTACTATGCTCCACAGGGGTGTTCTAACAACTGTCTGTCAGTCCTCACCTGTAATTACTCTCATCAACTCATGAGGAAGAAAGGAAGACAAGTCACGCAAGATTGACAGTGAAGAGGTTGTGCTTTATTGGCATCAAGTCCTGTTCACCTAGTAGCGACCTATCACCCTCACTCCTTACCAACTGGCCACACAGATCCTCATGACTCTTGCTGGTGTATATAAGAATCAGTGCCTAGAGCCCATTGAACTGGAGTCCAATGTTTGTTGCACACAGCTCAGTGTCTTTGGAAGAGATGTTCCTTGTTCGAGTGTAGAAAGTGGAATCTCCTCCAAGCGTGCTTCATGTGGGATCTCTGTGTCAGGTATAAGGAATGCAGGTGACTGGACTCAGACAGCCAGCCAATCAGACACCCTCTACAGCCTGGGTGGGTGACACCCTAATAGGGGGCAGCTGTCACTCAAACCGGACTGCAGGTGGTGTCCCTAATATATGCATAAGGGCTGGGTGTGCTTGTCCAGCAGTCCCGTGGTAACAAGTAGTCATTAACAGTTACAACAAACATATATCAATGCTTCTCTCCTTCAATTGCACTCTTTCTGGTGCATGAAGGGAACATTTCTATAATTACTAACTGTCTCTTAAGTATGAACATCACATCACAATCTCGGTCGCTATGTGTTATCACATTTCCACATGGGCCCTTATGTCACAAAGCGAGCGTGCACCCATTGCTTCTATGTCACATAATCATGGTCCCCGCTCCGTCGCCCGAGAATAATAATGTTCTTTGCCAAAATATAAATCCGAACCAAAAATTTGTATATTTTTACAAATGGTTGCCTACTTTGTTTATGACCTCCATGTGACCCGTGTATTCTGGAGAAATTCATCAACATTTCAATAAGGGAGCGATTTTCTGCCTACTTTGGCGAGGTATGTGCTGTAATGGAATACATCCTCTATAAAGCACCCCACTGTCGCAGCTACCACCAGCACCACCAAGACCACTACGACCATCACCACCACCAACAGTGACCATCACTAGCACTGTAGTAGCAGCACCACCACCACCACCAGCCACCATCAGCAACCATCACTAGCACTGTAGTAGCAGCACCACCACCACTATCACCACCACCACTATCAGTATCACCACCACCACCAACCACCACCAGCAACCATCACTAGCACTGTAATAGCACCACCACCACCACCACCACTATCACCACCATCACTATCACCACCAGCACCACCACTATCACCACCACCACCAACCATCATCAGCAACCATCACTAGCACTGTAGTAGCAGCACCACCACCACCACTATCACCACCACCACTATCAGTATCGCAACCACTACCAACCACCACCAGCAATGATCACTAGCACTGTAGCAGCAGCACCACCACTATCACCACCACCACCAACCACCATCAGCAACCATCACTAGCACTGTAATAGCGGCACCACCACCACCACCACTATCACCACCCACCCACCACTATCAGTATCACCACCACCACCACCACCACAACCACCACCAGCAACCATCAATAGCACTGTAGTAGCAGCAGCACCACCACCACCACCACCACTATCACCACCACCACCATCACCACCACCACCAACCACCACCACCAACCATCACTAGCACTGTAGTAGCAGCAGCACCACCACCACCACTATCACCACCACCACCAACCACCACCCACCACCAGCAACCATCACTAACACTGTAGTAGCAACACCACCACCACCACCACCACGATCAGCACCACCACTATCACCACCACCACCAACCACCACCAGCAACCATCACTAGCACTGTAGTAGCAGCAGCAAGACCACCACCACCACCACTATCACCACCACCACTATCACCACCACCACTATCACCACCACCACTATCACCACCACCACTATCACCACTACCACTATCACCACCACCAGCAACCATCACTAGCCCACCACCACCACCAACAACAACCATCACTAACACTGTAGCAGCACCACCACCGCCAACCACCACCACCACCAAAAACCACTACCACTACCACACCACCACTACCACCACCACCACCACCACCACCAAGCACCACTAGCAACCATCACCAACACTGTAGCACCACCACCACCACCACCAACAACAACCGCCAACCACCAGCACCACCAAAAACCACTACCTCCACCACCACCAACAGCAACCATCACTGGCACTGTAGCAGCAGCAGCAGCACCACCACCACCACCACCCAAGCAGTGATGTAAGTAATGTGCGGTACTTTAGTAACGGTACTCGCCGGCAGGGGGCATAGTTCGCGAGCTAACTTCCGTTCAATTAGAGCGGGCATTAGTGGAATTACCTTCACCCCCTCCCACCCCCGCTCACCCACCTCCACAAGACTCGCCCATACCACCCCCCACACCTGCCACTGGCACACGACCCACATCTAGGCTACCTAAGCCTAGTGTGAACCCGGACGCGGTGGCCGAATCAATAGAGCGCAGGCTTCCCATGTGGAAGGTTGGGAGTTCAAATCCCAGCCGAGTCAAATCAATGACTTATAAAATTGATTCTTCTCGCTACCTAGCCTGGCGCTCGGCAGTAATAGGATAGGATAGGACAAGGACTGGTTAGCTCAATGTCGGGATAATGTGACTGTGTGGGATATCTGGTCATGGTGCTGACAGCGTGGTCTCCCAGTGGGGCAGCACTATAAATTCACCATAGGTACCCACTGTCGCAAGTTGGTGCCCATTCTAATATAACCTTTGATGTTGCTAGCACATAAAACAACAACAAACACAGATTTGTACACGTCTCGCATCTGGTAAACTACGCATCCATACTTGTCTGTCTGTCACATCCACGCACACCCCGGGCGTAATCGAGTAACACGACCCGGGCGATTCGGGTCACGCAAGTTGCTAGAATTTCAAATCGAACACCGGGAGTGGAGTTGACAAAAACACGTGCCGTGTGCAAAATGACCTGACCCCAGTAACTCACCTCTTGGCTGGGGTTTGCTAGGAACGATGACGTCACATTTGTGCTGGTACCGTCCTGCAGGATAATAGCTACCAGTACCAGTCCTACATGTTGTTTGTTGCTAATAACACAGATTAATGAAATGGAAATATAACTAATCTATGCAGTTGTAGGTTCGAACCCTGGTCGAGTCAAACCAATGACTTAAAAATTGATACGTGTGACACCCTAGCCAGGCACTCGCCATTATTAGGATAGGGCACGGACTGGTTGGCTCAGTGTCAGGATAATGTGACTGAGTAGAATATCAGGTCATGGTACCGGCGGTCTGGTTTCCCAGTGGGGCAGCACTATAAAGTTGCCATGAGTGCGCACTGTCACAAGTCGGTACCCGTCCTGATATGACAAACAAACAAACAAACATCCTGTTCCATACTAAAGCAGGTTTCGCTCGTATTTGGACTAGGTTGTCATTCATCCCTACTCTCGGTAAGGGTGAATATTTTATCAGCCAGAATATTTTACAGCCAGACCAGCTATATCTACCCCCAATAGCCGATGTTTACTTTTTGTGCTGGGGGATGGGGGTGGTGGGTGTGTCGTTAAAACAAACAAATAAACAAACAAACCAGCTATATCTATTGTAACCCACTACACCGCAATGACCCCATATACGAGTAAAATCTAGTCAATAGTGCATTACATATAAAGTGCACTCTCGCACCCCGATACATAAGCCATAAATATACAGCAGTTTTTTGCTTGTTCATTTTCTCGATGTGTGTATCCGTGCATCACGTGACCTATACCCACAAAGCACGCATAGCAAAGTCGGGATGAGGAAGGGGCGGTTAGAGGTGTGGGTGTGGGTGTGTATGTGTGTGTGGGTGTGGGTGTGAGCGATTGCAACATTTAGGAACTGCGCATGCTTTATATATTTACATGAACTGATTAGCATTAACTGCAGCCAACAAAGGATTTCAATAAACTGTCTTTAGTTTGTTGGTTGGTTGTTGGAGTTTTACGTTCTGGCAACACCTAAGGTCATATCAGGACGGTCTGTCTTCAGTAGTAGTAACACACACGAAACAAGACGATAATTGGAGGGGTGGGGGGACATCTGGATCATTTTTATCTGGTTGTTTGAGGGTCAAGTCTGAATTTTTTTTTTTATTGGGAATATATTTGTTTTAACTATCTACTCACTCTAAAAACTATCAAGGGATGATCGCTGAAGACTAGTTACACAGGAGGGCATACTTTGCGTAGGCAAATATCACTCTAGGCTGAGCATACTGGTCATATGACACAGGTCTGGCATATATATATGTAACCAGACGGGATGGCCGAATGAGTTAGAGCATCCATCTCCCGTGTTGGTAGGCCATGGGATCGTGTGTTCGAACCCTGGTCGAGTCAAACCAATGACTTAAAAATTGATACTTGTCACTTCCTAGCCAGGAGCTCGCAATTATTAGGATAGGTCAAGGACTAGTTGGCTCAGTGTCAGGATAATGTGACTGAGTGGGATATCAGGTCATGGTGCTGGCAGACTGGTCTCCCAGTGGAGCAGCACTATAAGGTCGCCAAGAGTGCACACTGTCACAAGTCGGTACCCGTCTTGATAGGACTTTAGATGTTGCTGGGACATAAAACAACAGCAAACAAACAAAACTTAATATATGAATAGCGGACAATAGTGTATGATGATTTGTCCATATATGGGCATGTTTGGCCCCAAGCAGAGTTACTCTCAATATGGGTATTCCTACTTTCGCTGGTCCCTAAGGAAGGACTGAAGCTGCGATCCAGCTTGCCCGGTCGCAGCTTCAGCTTATATGCTAAAAGTTGCAGTTGGTTGGTGGCACTCCTAACCCTATCCTTCACGATATACACCCTGTACTTAAAACTAACTTTGCACTCATCATGACTTGCCTCCTGACGACCAAACTCGATTGGGATTCCTGCCATACATTTGTTTCTAATGTAGATTGCAGCGAAATTGCATCACAAATACATTATATTAAACTAAAATACCAATTTATGTATGTGTATTAAACCACCTTTACCTTCTAGTGTGTAACCTGAAGTTATGGCGTGGCATGCTGGGTCGCAGCTTCAGTCCTTCCTGAAGAATCAATGGAACTATGAATACCTGTAATGGACCCACCCCTCCACTCCCCACCCAAGCTCAACTCCATAGTGATCCCTGCATAGCTTACATCGTGCAGAATCTTGTGGTGGCAATAGGAGTTTACTCATTGGCAAAAAGAAAGAATTGAGAAATACTCAGGTACAGACAGAATAGTGTCGACAAAGAATGAAAGTATTATCACGTAATGCTTGCGTGGGGTGGAGGGGGGTGGGGTTATGTTTGTTAAGTGCGAAATGAATAGACTTTTAGCTTAGTGTCCTAAAAAAAATCCACAAAAAAACCCCTCACAACCGAGCATGACATGACTGTCGGCTTTGCCTCATTTTGGGAGCTTCCTTCCCACCTCTTCATGTTACTCTAGATAAAAGATTCACCCGGTACTTGTAGTACACGGGTGAATACCAACCCTATATAAAAACGGTTGAAAATAGCGTTAGTATGGAACAACAAGTAGAATGCCTGGCACCAGTGTCAAATGGTTACTTATATCAGAACAGAGTTGGTGAATGAGAGAGAATGCAAAAAGACAAGATGGCGGCTGCAGAACGCCGTCGATTTCACTTTTAAATCTTATTAAACTAGATATTATATTATATTTTTCAACTCAAAGGTAGCGGGCTATCAATAAGACATATGTAAAGAATAATTGTTGCTTCTTACATTGTGAAATTAGCCTCATTTCATTGACCCGTTTTTTTCGACAGCTTTTACATAGGGTTGGTTTGCACCCCTACTGCAGCAGTACGTGGTGAATCTTGTATCTAGTTACCGTCCATCTCGCCACAGTGACTTCTACATCAACCCCGACGCATTTCCCTGTGAATCTAATTTCCATTTTCTGATAACCCACGGGATCAGACAAAGAGTGTCTGGAATTCGATTAAACTCTTCTACCCCCACCTCTTAAATAAAATGTGTTTTTTTAATAGAAAAATACCCCTAAATAAATTCCACCCAATTACAAGACAGAAAGAATAGTTATGCGTATTGTGTATTGCGATGGGTATCACAACGAAAAATAAATAAATAAAGTGTGAGGAAATGTTGCGTTCTGTCGATTACAAATACAATCAGATCCATAAGGTAGATATGTCAGTAGTCCCCTCCTGGATGGTGAGTTGGTTAAGATTTAAACTAGGAAGCACAGTGTTGGCGAGCGAGTTAATTCTCGCGTTGACACATTGGAGTTGACACTAAAATAAAGAGGCTGTGCAAGCTGAGCGTGTAATGCAATAGAAGACCCGGCGGTGCTGCTACCTGGTGGCAGATGGCCACTTACGCGCGGTGATTGTGCGTGAGACAGCGCCGGCCACATTACCTTCATTAGACTAATGCGGCGCTGAGTCAACCTCCCATTTTACGGCGCCGCGTTAGCTACAACATCTACACATGTCTCACTTAATACACGCACGCCATGTGCTTCTTTCTAATGCAAGCCATCTGAGTTATCCTCGGCACTGACTTTCCCGAGCGAGTTAGCCTAGGCACTGACTTTCCCGAGCGCCTGTCGCCTGTCGGCTTGTCTTGCAGTTCTGTTTCGTGGACAGGGTAGTTTACTCCGGCAGCCCCGTTCTTGAACCCCTAGATAAAAGATTCACCCCATGCTTTGCAGTAGGGGTGAAAACCAACCCATTAGAAAAAGTGGTGAAAGGGTGGGTAAAATGAAATGAGCACATACATTCGTAATTTAAGGAGCAAAATATGTAGATGTAGTCTACATCTTTGTATTTACCCGATACTTTAGGGTTGAAAAATATAATAAAACATGTAGTTTAATGGACTTTATCAGTGAAATTGACAGCATTCTATGGTCGCCATCTTGTCATTTTGCATTCTCTCCGATTTCACCAACTCTGCCGATATAAGTAGCCATTAGATACTGGAACCAAGAATTCCACTTCCTGTTCCATACTAAGGTAATTTTCACCCGTATTTAGACTACATTGTCATTAACCCCGACTGCAAATACGGGGTGAATCTTTTATCTACTGAAGCCCATGACAGGGCTGGTATTGCTAAAGAACCCTATAGAAAACGTGTCAGATGCTGGCTATGGATATAGTCACATAAATTACAAATCTAATTACTAGTAGTAGGCTAAATGTATTTTTCACATAGTTATCTATTGTAAACAATTTATGGAGTCAACATTAAAAAGTTGAATGGAGAGAACCAAGTGCCGCTGCCAGTGGCACGAATCGGTAGAGCACAGGCCTTGCGTGCGGAAGATCGTGCATTCGCGAGTTCGGTTCCCGGTCGAGGCAAACCAATGACTTAAAAATTTATACTTGTCGCTTCCTAGCCTGGTGCTCGGCATTATTAGGATATGGCAAGGACAGGTTAGCTCAGTGTCAGGCTAATGTGACTGAGTGGGATATCGGGTCATGGTGCCGACGGCCTGATTTCCCAGTAGGGCAGCACTATAAAATCGCCATGAGTGCGTACTGTCACAAGTCAGTACCCGTCCTGATATGACCTTAGATGTTGCTAGGATTTAAAACAACAACAAACAAACAAAGTGGCAGCCATCTTGGTATGGTGGCATGCTCTCCCGATCCACCACCAGGGACTACGCCTGGCCCTTGGGGCCTTCCGCACCTCACCAGTTCAGAGCCTCTACGTCGAAGCCAATGAACCATCACTTAACAACAGGAGAATCAAACTGGGCATGCAATATGTCTATTCGAGCAACATGACGAATCCAGGTATGAAGCCAGGCCGAATTACATCCGGCCACTGAGGCTCCGAATGAAACCTCATTTGGAGGCCTTGGGCATGGATTTGGATGTGTTGGAGGATGCCAAAGTCCCAGAACATCCCCCGTGGTCCTTGAGGAAGCCATCGGTTATCCGCTGACTCACGGACTGAGGAAGTCTGGGACACATCCACTCGAGTACCAAGGACTGCATGCAGAGATTCAAGGCCAGTTTGCAGACCACCTCTCCATATACACTGATGGTTCGAAAGACCAAAGCTGGGTAGCTGCTGCGGCAGTCTGACGGGAAAAATTTGGTGTACGCTTGCCCGATCAGAGCTCGATTTTCACTGCGGAAGCCCGAGCACTCCTTCTGGCATTGGAGTGTATTGATGTATCCAACCACGCTAACTATGTTATATACAGTGATTCGTTTTCTTGCCTCCTGGCTGTTGCTGGACTGAAAACGAATCACCGTATTATAGCAATGGTCATTTATAAAATGAACCAACTGGCAACAGATGGGTATGACATCCACCTGTGCTGGGTGCCTGGCCATGCCGGCATACAAGGAAACGAACGAGCTGATCGGGCTGCGAAGAAGGCCCTGAACTGCGATCTTGAACCGTGTCTGATCCCTCACCCTGATCTGAAACCACTAATAGCCACCCACATAAAATCCAAATGGCAACATGAGTGGGATGAAAACATTAATAAACTTAAAGAAATTGAACCATCTGTGGGAAAACCACCACAGACTCATGCGGGAGGTCGGCGAGACCATGTGGTCCTTAGCCGCTGCCATATTGGCCACTCGTGGCTTACACATGCTTTTCTGCTCAAGGGGGAACATGTATTGGGTGTCAGTCCCCGTTGACACTCAAACACATTTGACTAAGTTGCGTTGATTTTTTGGCCCTGCGCCAACAATTCTACACTGCAGACAGTATGCATGACCTTTTTACTAAAGTAAAACAAATAAACATTTTAGCCTTTTTGAGGGCAGCTAGACTGTACCACCTCATATAGTTTACTAAATATATTCTATCAATTATTAATAAAACATTTCTTTTTTTATGGGAATTTGTTTCCTTTGACCACAAATATATGATTGTGAGCTTTCTAATTTAATGAGTGTCTCAATCAATCAATCAATAGTTCCATCCTCTAGTCGAGGGTTGGATGCAATGGTTCTCCACTTGTCCCGATGTTGTGCTGTTCTGATAGACTGTGAATAATTCAAGCCTGTCCACTGTGAAATATTTGTAAACCATGATGTTCTTGGTCTCCCTCTCCCTCTGCTGCCATTCACCTTCCCTTCCAACAATGTACGGTATATTGAACTCTGACGAATGATGTGGCCAAAATAAATAAGTTTCTTTGTCTGTATAGTGGCAAACAAGCTTTTCTTATTTTTAATTTTTCTGAGAACTTCTTTGTTGGTGATCTTCTTTGTCCATGATATTTTCATCATCCTTCGATAAGTCCACAATGAGTGTCTATTGGCACATAATTAATTGTCTGCTTTTACATATAAAAGCGATGGTTTGAACAAAAAACAAACATTTCTCGTCGTGAATATGGCCTATGCTGCCGACACGGCGTAAAGCAACCACCAATCAATCAATCAACCAACCTGCTCTCCCGATTCACCAACTATGCCAATAGAGGGAGTGCACGTGACATCATTACTTAGCAGTCAGCGGGCTGCCATCTTGGATTACGAGCACCCTCCCTAGACATGTTGTGAATGCATGCAGATGCAGTAAAACAGAGTTTTCTTGTGTTATGGGAGGTTCTGGGCAATTTACATCCAATGTGTTTACTTACAGCACTTTAGCAACACCTTCTGAGGCCAAACTGCTCAAAACAGTGACAAATAAACCAAATAAAATCAGTAAATAAGCACACTGTAGGCAGTTGCAAGCCTTCGGTATGTCATCCAATATGGCCACCGAAAGTTGTCTTGTGACGTCATTGCACCCCCTCTATATAGCTGAACACTGCTAGCTGGAACCAGATCCTCCACAACTTGTTTACAGTGACTTGGACTGAAGTAGGCTTTACTCAGACTTAGACATGGTCGTCGTCGTTCAGCCCCACTGAAGGTGTATGTTTCATCTATGTGCACTGTACGCTGTGCTGTGTAGGCCCACGGGCGACTGACTACTACAACTAGTACAAGGTAGTTTGCGTGATTCATTCTCTAATCAACCGGAAACTGCTCGGGTGGGGTCAGGGGGTCGTGCATCGATGTGGTCGGGGTGCGAGAGCGTAGGCCCTCTGTAGCGGGTCCGTTTGTTTGTTTGTTTGTTTGTTTGTTGTTTTACATCCTAGCAACATCAGCATATCAGGACGGGTACCGACTTATGACAGTGCGCACTCATGGCGACTTCATAGTCCTGCTCCACTGGGAAACCAGGCCGCCAGCACCATGACCTGATAATGATATCCCACTCAGTCACATTATCCTGACACTGAACCAACCAGTCCTTGCCCTATCCTAATAATGGAGAGCGCCAAGCTAGGAAGCGACAAGTATAAATTTTTATGTCATTGGTTTGACTCGACCAGGATTCGAACCCACAAAGTCGGTAGCGGGTCCAGGATTTTCTACACACCATGTCCACAAGATGCTTCCTAGATATTTTTTATTATGGATTTAAACAAAAAAGATGAAAAAAAGGAAGTACAAAAAGGGGGTAGAGAGGGAAAGAAAAAATAGGAAGAATTAAAGAGAGAAAAGAAGAAAGAAAGAAAAGAAGAAAGAAAGAAAGAGGAAGAATTGGAATAGAAATCGATTTTTATAAAAGTATGCGACAGACTCTGTGTGTGTGGGGTGTGGGGTGGGGGGGGGGGTGATGGTTGGGGGGGGGGGCTTAATGATGGCACCACAAGCTGCACAAACATATTCACATACCAGCATCTTCAAACTCTCACATTGATCAAAATATCATTCTCTAATGTCCAACCGGTTTTAGCCCACCTCCCCCCTCCACACACACGTCTGATGATTCAATCCAATCCGTTGCTTCTCTAAATAACAAGCAATGGCATGGAGAGGTTCCAACAGACCAATGGCCTACTGCAGCAGACAACAACAAAAGTTTGTTTTTACAAAGAGTTGTGTGAGAACAAGGTCTTTACTTGACTCCACCTCTTAATTCTACCAACAGGGGGGAATGTTTGTTTGTTGGAGTTTTACACCCTGGCAACATCTAAGGTCATATCAGGATGGGTACCGACTTGTGACAGTGCACACTCATGGCAACTTTATAGTGCTGCCCCACTAGGAGGGGAGACCAGGGGACTAGCACCATGCCCCGATTTCTCATTCAGTCACATTATCCTGATGCTAAGCTAACCAGTCCTTGCCTTTTTATAGTAATGCCGAGCACCGGGCTAGGTAGCGACAAGTATCAATTGTATAAGTCATTGGTTTGACTCAACGAGGAACCAAACTCCCGACCTTCCACATGGGAAGGCTGCGCTCTAACGATTTATCCACCACGTCCGGTATGGGGTGGGGGATGGGGGCTGGGCTCCTTGCTCAGAACACATCTCTGGATTCACCCGTGCCGCTGATTGTCTAGCGGCGAACTGTCAGCCTGTTTTCTGGGTAGAGTCAAGCCTTAGAAGTAACGGAGAAACTGGTGCTTTATGGGTTTTGTAGCCGGAGAAACAATTGTATTTATAGTCCACTCTACTACACGGAAGGGAATGGGGAACTGGATGGAGCCTTGTGTTATTCAAGTACAATTAATTATATATTTTATATTATACATGCATATATAGATAATACAACATAATGTAACTCACATACATACATATGTACATACATAATGAATGCATACATGCATAATACATACATACATACATACATACATACATACATACATACATACATACATACATACATACGTACGTACATACGTACGTATGTACATACGTGCATACATACATACATACATACATACATACATACATACATACATACATACATACTTACTTACTTACATACATACTATACATACATGCATGCATACATACATACATACATACATACATACATACATACACACACACACACACACACACACACACACATACACACATACATACATACATACATACATACATACATACATACATACAGTAAAACCTCCCCAACCTCCCACCTCCCCAGATCGACCACTCCCCTAGATCGATAGGTTTATTTGGGTCCCAACAACACCATTGTAACCATATTTTAATTCCCTAAACCGACCACCTCCCTAAATGGACCACTTAAAGTCGGTCCCAAGGTCGGTCGATTTAGAGAGGTTTTACTGTTCATACATAGAAGGGATCCTTTGCGATATTAATTGAATTTAGGGACTCCTCTTTAAACTTAAAGGGTCCTAATAATATGTTTTCACCCTCATCATATTGGCAGCATCATTTTGAATATGACATTCAAGAAAACACATAAAAGCGGCCTGGCCTACAGTTTCCACTGCACCAGAGAGACCTTCACACAGAGGCACACAAATCCCATATTCGCCTTTATGGTGCTGTCACATTACGACGTTTCTCGCCAATGCGCGTCGACGTGTGTCACTTTTTGGCGAATCATCAGCAGATGTCAGGAAGCGTTAGATGCGCGTTAGGCACACGTTGGTATTCATTGATCTACGGCGACAGTCGCCGGCGCGTGTTAGGCGATCGGCAAAGTTTTGTGCTCGCACAAAACTTTCGACGACCGACAACGCGTGACAATGCACGGGTGCCAACATTATGGTGACGTCAGAAGCACGTCGACATCGCTGGAATAACGTTATGCGAATGATATGCACATGCCGCGCGCACATGAGGCTCATTCCCACACGTTGCGCCAAACTGTTGCTTTTTTTGTCTGTTGTTGTTTTACGTCCTACCAACATCTAAGGTCATATCAGGACGGCGCGCCAAACCTTTTTGTTTTTTTCCGTACAACATCGGCTGCAGGCTATCATTACGTTTTGCTGATGCCGAAAATATTGACGTTTCTCGACGATTAAAAGTAATTTTACGTGTTGGCGCACGCCGGCGAGATACGTCGTAGTGTGACAGGGCTATTACAAGAGTGCCACCCACTCTCCATCCTTTGTGAAACCCCAGGGCCTTTGCATTCGCCTCTCCGCCCCGCTCCCTTTCCATCCCCACCCCGAACCCCCTCTCCCTCCCCACCGCTCTACGTCCCGCCCCCTCTCCCTCCCCACCATCCCCTCCTCAGCACTCTCCCCTACTCCCCCTACGCCCGCCCCTCTCAGCCCCTCCCCCTCTCTCACGCCTCCCCCACTCCTCCCCCCCCCCCCCCCTCCCCCCCATCCACTCCCCCCTACCTCTATCCCTCCCCCCCCTCTCTCCCTCCACACACCTCTCCCTCCCACTTTCCGTCCAACCCCTCCCCCACCCCGCTCTTCCCTCCCCACCCTCTCTCCCTCCCCACCCTCTCTCCCTCCCCACCCTCTCTCCGCCCGTCCCCACACCCCTCTCCCTCCCCACCCTCCCCACCCCCTCTCCCTCCCCCACCCCCTCTCCCTCCCCACCCCTCTCCATCCCAGCCCCGTCCCTCCCCACTCCTCTCCCTCCCCCCGTCCCTCCACCACCCTCTCCCCTCCCTCCCACCCTCTCCCCTCCCTCCCCCCCCGTCTCCCTCCGCCCGTCCCTCCACACCCTCTCTCCCTCCCCTCCCCCTCCCCTCCCCCTCCACACCCGTCTCCCTCCGCCCGTCCCTCCACACCCCCTCTCCCTCCGCACCCCATCTCCCTCCCAAGCTCCCCCCCCCCCCCCCGCCACAAAAAAAAACCCATCTCCACAACCCCCTGCCGTTATCTTCACACCCTATAGTTTTACAAAACACACTTTCTCTAACTCCCGTGAACTTAAATTAATTTCGCAATATTTGTGTAACTTAAAATTTTTGTTTTGGGTCTTAACTGGATGTCTCTACTGTTGATTAAATTTGACACATCCTCTAAATTGTGTCCGTCCCACCGACCATCAACCAAAGCCACCGTCTCATTCATGCGTGTTCATCACCATTATTGCGTCATGCATTTGAAATTAAAATAATATTGCAATAGTAATATTTAAAGTTGCATACTCCGATGAAAGCATGCAATTTTCGAAAGCAAAACACTGATTTGGATTTGAACCTACATATCCAACTTAGATACTAGTACACTTATTAAGCATGTGTTGATACATAGAAGGGCATACTAAGTCAACTTAATAGAACCAGTTATGCATATATGGGGTCAGAGTTTTGACAAGCATGCCAAACTTAATTAAGCATATTTTCACTTCAAATATCTCCCGTGTTAATCATCTTAAAGCGAAGTTATTTCAAACTAAAGTAACATAGATTATAATGATCAACCTAATATATTTTTCTCAGAAAATGACAGAAACTCTAAACCATCGGACTATGCAACTTTAAACAAAAAAAACCCACAACCTCGGTGCAAGGTTATTACCACACGGTTCCGCTGCTACTCGGCGTGAGGTTTAGCGATCGTGGAGCGAGAAGAGAGGAGCTGGCAGGATGGGCGAGGTGGTGGCGGGAGGGGAAGACTTTGAATTAATCCCACTATTGTGCGAATGGACGCTGCCATGCCAAGGACCCTTCACCATCAATATGTGGCCCCCGTAGCGAGTGATGATTGGCAGGCGTCCCTGCCGAGTGCTCCTATTAACGCCCTCCTCAGGCGCCTCCCATGAAATAAGTATAAAATTTCACGTGGGCGAACCTTTTGCACACGTCCCTCCCCGGCCCGCTTATTATGGCGCTGGGTGCTTTGAGACGACCGCGGCTCTCCCCCCATCCCCCCATCCCCCTACCCCCCCCCCCCCCCCCTCACCCTCTGAAGAGCCCTTCACCTATTTTCCCCGTGATTGTGCAATTCTACAGACACCGAGAGAGCGAGTGAGTGAGTGTGACTGTGAGAGAGTTGAGAGTTGAGAGTTGAGGGAGAGTTGAGAGAGTTAAGAGTTGAGAGAGAGTTGAGAGAAAGAGTTGAGAGAGTTGAGAGTGACAGTTGAGAGAGTTGAGAGCGAAACAGTTGAGGCAGTTGAGACAGTTGAGAGAGACAGTTGAGAGAGACAGTTGAGGGAGAGATGAGTGACAGTTGAGGGAGAGATGAGTGACAGTTGAGAGACAGTTGAGATAGTTGAGAGTGACAGTTGAGAGAGTTGAAAGATAGTTGAGAGAGGGAGTTGAGAGAGAAGAGAGTTGAGAGAGAGTTGAGAGAGAAACAGTTGAGACAGTTGAGGGAGAGATGAGGGAGAGATGAGTGAGAGATGAGAGAGGTAGAGTTGTGAGAGACAGTTGAGAGAGACTGCGCGTGTAGTTTGCGTCAGTTCGACTAGCGAGCATCATTTTTATGGTACAGCAATTCTGGTTATGTACTTCCCGCTGGGAATGTTAATCACAGAATACCCCCCCCCCCCCACACACACACACACCGATCCACCACCTCCTCCCGCCCGCTCCAAATCCCACACGCATCCGTTGGGACGTATATATTAAGATTAGCGCTGATATAATTCAGAATTAGTCCCGGGGAGTTTCTACTCCCCTCCCCTTTCTTGTTTCCTTCATTATTATTTATATATATTTTTTTGGTCCCTGTTCACCTCCCAGGAGTAATTATTTTTAATCTTGGGACATGATCAGACAAAGCCAGGCCGGAAGTGGTCTTCTCACACGCGCTTTGTACCCTCCCTTCTCTACTCCCCCTCCACCTCCTCGTCCCCCTCCCCCTGCCCCCTATCCCTCCTCTCGTCTCCCCTGCCCCTCCTCACCCTACACCCCCTCCTCCCCTTCCCATTATCCCCCCTACCCCTGCGTCCTCTACCCTCCTCCTCACCTCCACATACCCCCCTCTCCCTCCTCTCCATCCTCCCCCTTCTCCATCCCTCGCCTCATCCCCTTGCCCGTTCCTCTCCCTTCCCCCACCCCTCCTCCCCTCCCCCTTCCTACGCCCCTCCCCCTCCTCCGCCCCCCTTCCCTCCTCCCCCCCCTACCCCATCGCCCCCTTCCCCAACACTCCTCTCCTCTAACTACCCCCCTCATCCCCCTCCCACTTCCCCCTCCTCTCCTCCCCCCCCCCCCTTCCCTTCCTCCGCCTCCCCCTCCTCCTCTCCTCCCTCCTCTCCTCCCTCGACCCTTCCTGCCTCCTCCCCCTTACTCTCTTCCTTCCCCCCTCCCCTTACTCCCCCTCCTCCCCCCTCCCCTTCCCCCTCCCCCCCTCCCCTTCCTCCCCACCTCCCCTGCCCCTTCCTCCCCCCCCTCCTCTCCTCCCCCTAGCCCATCGCCCCCTTCCCCAACACTCCTCTCCTCTAACTACCCCCTCATCCCCCCCTCCCACTTCCCCCCTCCTCTCATCCCCTTGCCCCTCCCCCTTTCCCCACTCCACCTCCCCCTTCCCTTTCCTCCTCTCCTCCCTCTAACCCTTCCTGCCCCCTCCCCCTTACTCCCTTCCTGCCCCCTCCCCTTACTCCCTTCCTCCCCCTCTCCTTCCTCCCCATTTCCCCCTCCCCACTTCCCCCTCCTTCCAAACTATCCCAGCTCTCCCACCCCGACGCGCACGACCATACGCACACGCACACGCACACGTACACGCATACGCACACGCATGTCCTCACGGAGGCCTCTCCTGTCCGTAATCCAACTCTTGGCGTCGGCATTAAGACATCTCAGCCTCGCTCTGAGAACCGGCCCATTTTTGTGTTAATAAAAGTAATGAAGCCACACGGGTGTTCTTCGCGGCTTTCCTCTTGAGGGCTGGGGCTGGCTGGGCTGAGAGAGAGAGGGGGGGGGGGGGGGAGGTGTGTGTGTGTGTGTGTGTGTGTAGCGGGGCGGGGGGAGCGAGGGCTTCTCCCGTGTAATAGTCGGTCACAAGGCCAATCATTAACTACACAGCCACACACAGGGGTGAAAGATCTCCGCGTTTCCGCGGATTTCCGGGATTTTTCAATCCCGCAGCACCACAGCACTATCAGCGTACACTACTAATACATGCTTCAAATGGCACAGAACTATCAGCCGATACCAATATGTATGAAACCCGACTTCCGGCAATTTTCCACGATTCCCTGACAATGCTAAACCTATGGTAGAATATCAGCAGTTCCGCTTTTTGTCCCAGAGACCACTTTCATCCCTGCACACAAGGACAGTAGGATGAAAATCATTATGGTGGGTCTTATTGGGGCAGTTACTAGATATTCACCCTGTACTCCAGTAGCCGGAGTAGGGGCGAAGAATAACCCTATATAAAAAGTGGAGAAAATGTGGGTAATTGAAATGAGCACATAAATTCTTTATCTAAAAATCAAAATATATTCTTCACATACCTTGATATATTTACATTCAACGTTTGAACTGTTTAGTAGGTTAGTCCAGTAGATCAATGTACTTTAATGTTTGAATTGACAGAGCGCACATATCAACATGGCGGCCATTGGAAGGAAGTTGAGAGGTTCCTGAGTCATAAATACTCCAATCTATGTCTGGAAGCAATCATTTTCATTGGCTTAGGTAGTCAGGTTATAGAAACAGGAATGCTCGGCCGCTGTGAGCACCCCATGTGACTACAAAACTCTTCCCCTTCATTTCACCTGTGATGCAATCAGCCTAAATCAATTTAACCAAGTCTGGAAAGAGGAAGGAAAACCAGTCACAGAGATGAACAGTGAATAAGTTGTGCTTTATTGGCAGCAACTCCTGTCCATCCCCCTTACATGTGACCTAGCACCTTCACTCCTCATATGCTGCCCACACTATGTCTCATTATCACTTTAGCCTGTATACTGAAAGCAGTGCCTACAGCCCATGGGACAGGAGTCCTATGGCTGTGTATACACTCAATTTGAATAGGTGAATTTAGATAGCATCAGACAGAGTGTCTGGGGTTCCTGCTCAAAAGTAGGTGTATCTCACTCAAGAGCCAGGAGTAGAGTCCTTTCTCTTCAGTGTGTCTGAAGCAGAATCTTGAATAATTACTTATTTGAGACTAATGTGTGGTCAGGATAGGCCAAGGGAGTTAGGTGACCAGACATTCCCCAGCCAGCCAATCAGACACTCCCCACAGTCTGGGTGGGTGGCCACCCCCAGTAGGGGCTGTCACTCAAACCAGCTGCAGGTGGTGCACTCTATACATATGCAGATTAGGCAGGTGGGTCGGTCAAGTGGTCATGGGTGGGCAGGATGTTGTATACAGTTACAGATATGTATATAGATATATATATTAAAATTGTTCTTTTCCTCCAATTGTATTCTTTATGAACACATAGAGAAACATTTCAATAATCATGTACTGTCTCTTTTATAGGAAATCTCTTCATTAACTCCAAACATCACATATAACATATATTTCACATCACTCAGCATCATGTACAATGGGAGTGGGATTCTATTGCTTTTAGTTTACCTAACCTGGTTCCCACTCCGGCATCCAAGAATAATAATGCTCTCTGCCAATATATAATTCTTAACCGAAATATCCGTATATTTTTACAAGGTCGTATGAAGGATTTACTTTGTGGACTTATCACTTCATACTGATTTTGTGTCAATTTGCCTTGATATTATGTGATCTGAACACTCTGTGGAGTATATGTTGATGGAAACATAGACAATCAGATCGTAGCTATTGGATTTTAATCAAGATAAGGTAGGAATGCCAAACTAAGACCATCAACAGTGGGACACATTTTGTCCAGCTTGTACATAGGGATGTAATTCACCTCTGAACAGAGTCAGAGGTGAATCTTTCATCTAGGCAGTCACATGACCGATGCAACTTTGCTTATTCACAATACTGGTATTCTGACTTTCACTGGTTCCTGAAGTCGCCAGCTTCAGCCTTACACGGTAGATGGTGGCGGGATGTAGTGAATACACATAAACAAAGAGTGGTATTTTATCTAATATAAAATATTTGCTCTGACAATTTCATTGGAATCTACATCAGGAAAAAAATGTATACTACTGAGCTATGTGGTTATATGTGCAAATTGAGTTTAAAGTATGGTGTCTATACAGGGTTGCCACACGTCAGGGAAGAATCATGCACAAGTTTTATCAAGGTCAGGGAATTGTCAGGGAATTTTGGAATTTGTCATGGAAAAATGGAATTTTGAAAAATGTCAGGGAAAATTGACCCATGTCAGGGAAAAATATGAAATTTCCTGATCTATGCGCAAAGAATTGGCCAACTCTGACACTTTCGAAATCTGTGTATATTGAAGAAAAGAAAATATACCAGATTCCACTCTGCTCATAGCAAATATACCACGTATTTATGCAATTATTTCAGTATATGTTTGGTTGTCATCAAAAGTAACAGGGGCCTTGCTGTGGCCTGGAATAATCACCTTGGCTACAGGAGTTGTTTAGAAAGTTTTTTTTAACAGTTTACGGTATGGTGTTTCGAAAGTCCGGGCCTAAATTAACAAAATAAGTTCGAGGAAAGAACGGCTGTAGGGGTGGTTGGAGGCCGTTTAAAAAAAAGTTGTTCTCGTCTTATTTGTTCGGGAAAAATGAAATTTGTCAGGGAAAAGTCAGGGAAATGTCAGGGAATTTTGGCATCTCTCGTTTGAGGCAACCCTGCTATAGCGAAGGACTGGTGGTGCGAAGGATCCAACCCCACCTTCCAGTCTGTAGGCTAAAAATACTACTTGATATGCTTTGGTCACAGCTTCAGTTATTCCTGAAGGATCAGCGGAACTTGGAATACTTTTGTTTCTTTGTTGTTGTTTTACGTCCTAGCAACATCTAAGGTCATATCAGGACGGGACTTGGAATACTTGTATTATCATGATTGAATATTCATATTTTATCTATCTTCTAACACTGTATTCTGTGAGAGTTGTTTAGGACACATTCAATGCTAATAGTTTTTTGCCGGACCGTGGTAAAAAGATTGGATTAACCGATCGTTTGGTTTAACTGAGCTTGGTTTAACGGGGTTATACTGTATATACATAAAAGAACAGTAATGAAGGTGTCCACATACATTGTATTGTATATTACATTCATAATGCACCCGCGTTTTTTCCAAAGCCAAGTCAAAGTCGAAGCCAAAGCTCGGTTAAACCAATGATCGTTTAATCCAAACAAATTTCTCTGGTCCCTTCAAATTTGGTTTAACGGGGTTATACTGTAATACGTGTTGCAGATGTCGCAGCACGATCAGTGTATATTTATACGTGCTTCAAATGCCGCAGCACTATCAGCGTATTCTAATATGTATGACACCTGACTTCCGGGAATTTTCCGCGATTCCCTAACAATGCTAAGCATATGGGATAATTTCCGCGTTTCCGCATTTTTGGCGGAGGCCACTTTCATCCCTGGTTGTGGCAAAAAAAAGACCAAAAGAGAATATGGACATTGCATTTTCGACTATGATCATCATTTAGGCAAGGTTCGCGTGCCGTCATGCCTGTCAGATCTATACATCGTACATTGTGCAGCGGCACTGGACGCGGTGGCCGAAGCGGTAGAGCGCACTCCTCCTGTGCGGGAGATCACGAGGTCAATTCCTGGTCGAGTCAAACCAATGACTTACAAAATTGATACTTGTCACTTCCTAGCTTGGCACTCGGCATTATTAGGATAGGACAAGGACTGGCTAGCTCAGTGTCAGGAAAATGTGCCTATGGGGGATATTGGGTAATGGTTCTGATGGCCTGATTTCCCAGTGGGACAGCACTATAAAGTCACCATGAGTGCGCACCATCACAAGTTGGTACCCGTCCTGATATGAACTTGGATGTTGCCAGGACATAAAATTCCAACAACCAATCAATTGTGCGGCGGTGTGGGAGTAGCTCAGAGAGCAGCTTGGGGAGTAGTTCAGGCTGTAGCTCTGGGAGCAACTCGGTAGCCATGTGAATCCTGACGGACAGAGACGTGCCCGTTACCTAAACACAGAGAGGCAACCCGGCACCCAGCCAACATGTGATACGCCGGAGGTCCGGCCTGACCTCCTACCTCCACCCACCCACAAAGCCACACACACATACACACCCACATATGTGTATATATAGTATATCTATATACACAGCCACACACACGTACACACGTCTATATATGATATATGTTGTATAAGAATTATATTAGTATAATAGCCGGGAATATCCCTCCTGCTCCCCAGCACTCCTCCAGTCATTGACTGCTGGAGTCTGGACTAGTCATCTCCTGCTCCAGCCTAGTCAACCGCATCTCTGATTGTGGTGCCACCACCCGCTTCACACTGTAACTGCCACTCACTGTACCACCAACATTTTTATGTAATATATATAATATATATAATATATCAAAAATATTATATATATTATAAATAATATATATATATATATATAATATCAAATATATCAAATATATAATAGTGTTGAATGAGTGTATGCTCATTCGGGGGTCATTGGATGGTGCACGGGGCAGCGAAGCTTTTGGGCCGACCCCCCCCCCCCCCCACCGCCGGGGTCGGGGATGGGGTGGGGCGGGGGCAGCGGGATGGGGGGGGGGCAACAATAATACACTCACATGTCAATCACCCACTCAAGCCCCTCCTACTCACCTCTCCAGGGCCTCTCATCTCCACAACAGCCAATCACAACACTCCCCCAGCTGTTCTCCTCAGCTGCAAACCCCTTGATGATCACTCCGCTCGCAACCATATATATAATACATGTAATATATGTAATATATATATATATATATATATATATAACAGATACAACATAGCATATATATAGCATATATAACATAGCATATATAACATAGCATATATAACATATAAAGCATATATAATATAGATAATATTAACATATAGTGTAGATAACATATGTAACATATGTGACATGAAACATATATAATATATATAATATATATAATATATATAATATGTATAATGTGTATAATATGTATAATGTGTATAATATGTAAAATATATATGATATACACTGAGATAATAAAGGCAAGTACGATGTTCAAGTGAAAATTCAGACGGACAAGTGAAAATCACACAAGACTTGTCCTATGGACAAGTGAAAAACTTTGCTTGTTTCTATCACTGGGGTGGATCTTTTATTTAGGCTCTCCCCGTCCCGCGCAGGCGCACCTCCCCCCCCCCCCCCCCCCCCCCCATCCCACGCACCTTGGTGCACCCACGATGACACGCATTTGCTGACTAAGAACGCGCGGAAAGCAGCGTCCAGACCACCTAAAACTGCCCGAGAACAAGCTGTCCCATCAGGCGGGGGCTGGTGCCCCGCGTCGCCGACTGTTTATCTAGACGATACCATAACACAAACGGTCGTCGGGGGGATCTTTTTACGTTGCTTGTTTTCCTTCAGTCCCTTCACGCCGCCTCTCCGCCATCTAACCCGCCCTGCAACCCGCCGTTGTGGGGCGTCCCCGATCTGTGTGTGTATGTGTGTGTGTGTGTGTGTGTTTGGGTGTGTGTGTGTCGTGTGTGATAGTGTGTGGGTATGTGTGTGTGAGTGCGTGTGTGTGAATGTGAGTGTGTGTGAGTGAGTGTGTGTGAGTGAATGTATGTGTGCGACTGTGTGTGCGCGAGTGTGAGTGTGTGTGAGCGTGTATGTGAGTGTACAGGGAGCAAAGGGATATATATAATATATATATAATATATATATAATATATAATATATATTATATATATTATACTTATTATATATATTATATATATCATATATATCAATTCAGACTTATCCATGATAGGCAGTATAAATCTTCAAGAAAAAAAAGAACCAAAAAAATCCATATATATTTGACATATTATACATATTATACATATAATTAACTTCGATAATAAGACTTCACAAATAAATCAAAACGACAAAATAAATGTAATAAATGGTGTAAATTACATTTGAATGATTTCGCACTGGCATGGTAAATTACTACACACTAGGTAATTGACTTGTCCACAAGGTACACTGACCAAGGTTTTGGTCAGCCAACAAATTTCACTTGCCCAACGGAAAAGTTCAAGCCATATTTTGCTTGTCTACTCTCACTTGGCTCGGACAAGTTCTTATTTTGAACCTGCACCCCTATGTAGATAAAAGATTCACTTAGTCTTGCAGTAGGGGTTAAAAACAGCCCATTAGGAAAAAGTGGCGAAAGGCTGGGTAAATGAAATGAGCACATATATTTTTAATTTAAGAAGCAAACTATTTTCTGCATGTACATCTTCACATTTACCTCCTACTTTTGAGTTGAAAAAAACACCAAAAAAAAACATGTAGTTTAATGAACTTTGAAAGTGAAATCGACAGCATTCTGTGGTTGCCATCTTGTCTTTTTTGTGTGAATTCTCTTCCATTTCACCAACTCCGTGCTGATATAAGTAGCCATTAGATACTGGAACCAGGAATTCCACTTTCAGTTCCATGCTAAAGCAATTATGTATACATACATACATACATACATACGTACGTACGTACGTACGTACGTACGTACGTACGTACGTACGTAATACATACATACATACATACATACATACATACATACATACATACACATACATTCACAAACATGTGTATGTACATGCATGTATTGAAAAGATACAGGTATGGATTGAATACGTAAATGCATGTATGCATACATACACACATACATACATACATACATGCATGTAAGCATGCATACATACCTACATACACACATACACACATACATACATTCATAAACACATACAAGTTTACATTTATGTATCGATACATGTATACATACATGTATACGTAAATACACACATACGATACATGCATATAGTACATGCATGTTTACATACGCAACCCCATATACATACGCACCCCCATAGGGATTCGATATAACCCCCACCACCAAAAAAAGCAATGACAACCAAAATAATATATATGTTTCACTAACCCCCCCTCCATACCTCGTCATACAAGTTAGGCAGTGACCTTCAGTGACCTTCCATACAGCATATCATAATACTTATCCCCCTACACACCCGCGTTTAGGTAAACACTTTCTGACGTCTAATTAATGATCACACATAACAGCATGGCACATTAAAAACAACCCCCGTCCTGATATGACCTTAGATGTTGCTAGGACGTAAAACAACAAACAAACAAAACCTTTTCTCCCAACCCTACTCCCAACCATGTGCCATTACGCTAAACTACACCCCATCTTCCACGCATCGAGCACCACGTGACCACCACAGAGATCACGTACGTGGTGTGGCGGCCCAGAGCTGCAGAAGGACTAGCTAGTAGTACTAGTAGTACCGCATATGTCCCAATAGAAGCACGCTACCCAATAGAAGCACACCCCCCATTTCAAGATTGAAAGCATGCACAAATTTACGATCATATTCAGGCTGAATGCACATCAAATAAGACAATCCCACTTTATTTCAGAGGCACAACAAAAACAAATACATGAAATTCTTTAAGTTTGAATATATGCGCATCCATGTGTCTGCACTCGCGCAGTGCGTGTCTATTGGGACATATACGGTATTTGGTTGGTTGGTTGGGTGCCAAGCCAGGAAGTGACAAGTATACATTTTGTAAGTCACTGATTTGACTCGACTGGGAAACAAACTCTCGGTCTCCTACTGGGTGCAGTCGCCGATTCGGGAGAGTGCGGGCCTCGAGATCGGGAGTTTGGTTCCTGGTCGAGTCAAACCAATGATTTATAAAATTGTCGCTTTCCTAGCCTGGCGCTCGGCATTAATAGGATAGGGCAAGGACTGGTTAGCTCAGTGTCAGGACTGAGTGGGATATTAGGTCATGGTGCCAGCGGCCTGATTTCCCAGTGGGACAGCACTATAGATTCGCAATGAGTGCACATTGTCACATGTCGGTATCCATCCTGATACGATAGATGTTGCCAGGTCGTAAAACTCCAATAACCAACCAAACCAACCCGATCTCCCGCACGGCAGGCATGCGCTTTACCGATTCGGCCACCGCGCCCGGTAGTGGTAGTATTATTAGTACTAGTAGTACTAGTACTATAGTAGTAGATACCTCGGGGCCTGGGGCGTCGTCTACCCAAGCCGTTTTGTTACAATGTTGCAGTAGGCCCCGGGGCGGGTTAGGAGTGGACTGCGGGCACCACGCAGCCCCCGCCAAATAGCCCGCAGGCACAGCCGAGGGCCCGGTGCTCGTCGGGTTTCAGGCGTCGAGTGGCCGCCGCTGGGCCCCGGCGACGGCTGGTTGTTGGCTGCCTGGGCTTTGGGTGGTCGGTGCTGGGTCTAGGCGGAATAGGGCTGGGGGTGTTGGGGTGGGGTGGGGTGGGGGTAGGGGCAGGGAGCGAAGGACGGGATAGGATTGTTAAAACTGAATTTCTTCTTCTTCCCCTTCTCCTCCTCCTTCTCCTTCTCGTCCTCCTCCTCCTTCTCCTTCTCCTTCTCCTTCTCCTCCTTCTCCTTCTCTTTCGCTTTCTCCTTCTCCTTCTCCTCCTTCTCCTTCTCCTCCTTCTCCTTCTCCTTCTCCTTTTCCTTTCCCTCCTTCTCCTTCCCCTTCTGCTCCTTCTCTTGTTTTTCTTCTTGTTTTTCTTCTTCTTCTTCTTCTCCTCCTTCTTCTTCTTCTTCTTCTTCTTCTTCTTCTTCTATGGCCGGAACTCAAAACCATTAGATTATACAACTTTATTTAAGAAATGTTTTTGCTTTAACACCTTCCCGTACGAAAGTTTTTCAATTAAAAAGGATTACTTAATTAAACTGTTCAGACGATATTATCTGCAGTCAGCATTATTCGGAGGGCATTGACATAGTCGATGCTACAGTTAATCCCAGAAGGAATTCGACGCCTCGTGGGTGGGTGGGTGGGTGGGTGGGTGGGTGGGTAGATCTGTTCGGGCGGGGGTAGGAGAGGGGCTCGAGCCTAAGAGAGTGGCAGACATCAGGCGCCAGCCTCGTTCTCGTTAGGCGATACAGGCGCCCTCTGTGTGCGCCGACAAGAACTCATTTCCCGTCGTGGAATTGGTGTCAAACATAGCGGGCGTGCCTGCCCCGAGGTGCGCCTAATGATTTTTACCGGGCGCCACCGCAAACACTGAACTTCCGGCGGAGACTGCGCACTGCGCAGCTCCTTCGGACGGATATGAGTCAGCGCGTCTGCGAAGAGGCTACTTCCGGTCCTCACCTTGTCTGCCGCCTCTCTCTCTAGACATTACCTTCGAAGGGATGTCTGTCTTTAAGGGGATGTGTATAGGGAAAACTACAGTATGGACATGTTTTAATGTTTCAAAAGAAACAAAGAAAGGAAGAGCGAAAGAAAGGAAAAGGAGGAATGAAAGAAAGGACAGACATTATATTGAGCATATAAAGTGAACTATGTGTTTTTGTATGCCCCTCACCCCGAAACAAACCCAGAAAAAACCTAAGCAAAAGTAAAGACAAAAAACACCACAAAGACTCTTTCACTTTTCTATATTGAGCTAGGATTTCATACAAAATGAGCTATGAATACATTACATATCTGGTAGCATACACACACACCCTCACACCTGACTGACTGTAGTAACAATGCCCACTACTGACCTGTGTGAGGTCCAATCGCCACCCCCTACCCCCTATTCACCCATGTACATGACCCAGCTCTACACACACACCCTCACACCTGACTCACTGTAGTAACAATGGCCACTATTGCCCTGTGTAAGGTCCACTCACCACGCTCTGTCCTCTTCCTCCAAGTACATGACCCAGCTCTACACACACACACACGCATACACTTGACTGACTGTAGTAACAATGGCTACTATTGCCCTGTGTAAGGTCCACTCACCACGCTCCGTCCTCTTCCCTCAAGTACATGACCCAGCTCTACACACACACCCTCACACCTGACTCACTGTAGTAACAATGGCCACTATTGCCCTGTGTAAGGTCCACTCACCACGCTCTGTCCTCTTCCCCCAAGCAAACACTCCAGCTCTACATACACACACATACACTTGACTGACTGTAGTAACAATGCCGACTATTGCCCTGTGTAAGGTCCACTCACCATGCTCCCTCCTTTTTCCCATGTACATGACCCAGCTCTACACACACACACACACCTTACTGACTGTATTAACAATGCCAACTATAGCCCTGTGTAAGGTTAACTCACCACTCTCCCTCCTCTTCCCCAGGCGTGTTGCTGCACCGGATGGAGGAGCACCTGGGCGTCATCAGGTGCATTCACCTCGACGGGGACAAACTCGTCACCGGAGGCGACGCCAAGAAAATTGTCGTCTGGGACTACTTAGTAAGTCAATTTCATAGATACACTTTGTAATTGAAGACACGAGCCCGATAGATACTATATATTGGCATTTATTCTTCTTCTTACAGGTTACACATGTTACTAATAGGTTTTAATTAAAGTTGGGGTGGGTGGGATGGTAAATTTTGGGAGTTTGTCATATACATCTTGATGGTTCAGATGCTAAGGATGAAGGGATTCAAAGCCTGCTCTCAATGATTAATATATATACGACTGCAGGCTGTAGGATTTCATGGTAACGATCGTTACCGGTAACGTGTCGTTAATGTGCTGGGGAAACTACGATCCGCGAAACTTGCGACTTTTCCCAATGAGATTATGATAAAGTGTTTATGCTCCAATACTAATGTAGCCCAAGCCGCACCCAGGCCTTGTTTAGGATATCTCTGAGTGACATAATGCTTGTGATTGTGCTACAGACGTTGTTTCCTACATTGTAGATGATTAAAGGTATATGTTCAATTTCCTGCACTGGTGTGTTCAAAATATACTCCTACTAATTTAAATTAACTGTTTCAAGAATGGGAACCCTCACCATTTTGAGACAGAACACGAAAAACAGTTACCCATGGTTCCCAAGCTACCAGGCACGGACCCAAAGTTTCCCATGTAATCTGGAATTCCTACAGCCTGGACTGCGACACTAGATGGCGTGTCAGTTGCAGCCCAGGTAGGATGGCCGATAGTTCCAGTTCGAAATCAAAAGCTTACAATATTACACGTGCCTAAGTCATTTTTATTACGGAACCGAAATTGCGTTTCCCATGATGTTAATAAAGTGTTTATGGCTCCAATACTAATGTTAGCCCAGCCACAGGCCTTGTTGATTGTGCTACAGACGGTTGTTTTCATTACATTGTAGATGATTAAAGGTATATGTACAATTTCTGCACAGGTGTGTTCAAAATATACTCCTACTAATTTTAATTAACTGTTTCAAGAATGGGTACCCATCACCAATTTTACGGAACCGAAAAAAACCATGGGTTCCCATGAGTACCAGGCACGGAACCCAAAAGTTTCCCATGAAATCTGAAATTCTACAGCCTGGACTGGACACTAGATGGCGGGTCAGTTGGCAGCCCAGTGGATGGCGATAGTTCCAGTTCGAAATCAAAAGCTACAATATTACACATGCCTAGTCATTTTTTATAGTGCTCTTATTAAGCATTTGTTGCCACATAGAAGGGCATGCTATGACATTTTAATAGAACCTGTTACTGCCTATGGGGTTAGAGTTTTAATTTAGCATGTTTACACTTCAAATATCTCCTAAGTTAGTAACTTTAGATCAAAGTTACTTAAAATTAAAATAAAGTAGATTATAATAATCAACCTACTATATTTATCTCAGAAAATGACACATACTCAAAACTATCGGACTACTCATGGCGACTTTATAGTGTTGCCCCACTTCGAAATTAGACCGCCGGCACCATGACCGGATATCCCACTCAGTCACATTATCCTGACACTGAGCTAACCAGTCCATGCACTATCCTATTAATGCCGAGCACCAGGCTAGGAAATGACAAGTATCAATTCTATAACTTTATAAGTCATTGGTTTGACTCGACCGGGAACCGAACTCCCGATCTCCCGCACGCAAAGAGAAGGAGAGAGAAGAAGAGAGAGACCAGAGAGAGCGAGGGGGACAAATGTATGCGTTTTGAAATGTAACAGGTTCTCGCTTGGAGTGTTCGATTTCAAGTCGGCACATTAGGCATGCACAAAGGCACATTTAAAAATGGTTCCATGATCAAAAGTGCTTAGAAGTGGGCGGTGTAGATCAACATCCCTGCAACCTTCTCTGGGATCCTAACACAGGTGCCTTCCTGTATATGTGTGGCATTGGTAGTTCTCTCATGGTAGTCACACATGCTTATTATGTGAGGTGGTCGGTGCGTCTGCCGGTCCTGGTATGACCTTAGATGTTGCTAGAACGTAAAACTCCAACAACCAACCAATCTTAATGTTGCATAGCCCGATAAAAGTATCAAATTGACTAAAGCAAAGCACTTATCTAGATTTGAACCTGCATATCTAACTTAGATACTGGTGCACTTATTAAAGTTGCATAGTCCGATGCTTTTGAGTGTTTGCTATTTTCTGAAATAAATATATTATACTAATCGTTATAATCTACTTTACTTTAGTTTGAAGTAATTTAAATTTTAAATGGCTAAGTTTGGAGATATTTGACGTCAAGACATGCCAAAATAATTTTGACAAGCACGCCAAAACTCTGACACCATAGACTTCAATAGTAACGGGTTCTATTAATTGACTTATTATGATGCCCTTCTATGCAGCAACAAATGCTTAATAAGTGAATCAGTGTCTAAGTTGAATATGTAGAATCAAATCTAGATAAGTGTTTTGGTTTTGAAAATTTGATGTTTACATCGGACTATACAACTTTAAGCATGTGTTGCTCCATAGAAGGAACTACTAAGTCAATTTAATCAAACCTGTTGCTGGGATTAGAGTTTTGACAAGCACTCCAACATTAATTTTGTTTGTTTATATTTCATAATATTGTCATGGGAGTGATGAAAATGGGAAATATTGCGCCTAGAGCGGGACTCGAACCCATCTCTTTGCATTCCGGGCCAGTGTGCTAACTTTTACACCACCTAGGCTCCCTGATATCAACACACTATCCATGCCTACCTGTCTATGTGGTTACTTGCCTGAGAGGTCAGTGCAGACTACTACACTATCACATATCTCCCCGTCGCCGTGAATATGGCCTATGCTGCCGAGACGACGTAAAGCAACCACCAGTCAATCAATCAATCAAAAAACATCTGCATTTTCAGCCTGATTTCTCTATTTTTTTGTCGGAGACAACTTTCATTATACCTGAGGTATAGCTTATTATACGAATATTATTTAGGATGCAGCCTAAGCCTTACCATTATGCGCAGTACATCTGACCTCATTCCCTTCCAGAAGAGCACTGGGAGCTATCATTTTTACCTCACTACTATCTGGTGAGCTGCTTATTTAATTAGCTTATTTCATATGGAGCTCCTTGCCAAAATAAGCATTTGAATACACCTGGTGTGGTGGCCTAATCGGTAGAGCGTGTGCGGGAGATTGGGAGTTCGATTCCTGGTCGAGTCAAACGAATGACTTATAAAATTGATACTTGTCACTTCCTGGCCTGGCGCTCGGCACTAATAGAATAGGGCAATGACTGGTTAGTTCAGTGTCAGGATAATTTGACTGGGATATCGGGTCATGGTGCTGGTGGCCTGATTTCCCAATGGGGCAGCACTAAAAAGTCACGATAAGTGCACACTGTCACAAGTCGATACCTCTCCTGATATGCCCTTAGATGTTGCCAGGACGTAAAACTCCAACAACCAGCTAACCTTACTAAAATAAGCATTGGAATACCGTGGAATACACAGACAGGAAGATGGTGCTTCTGACAAATCCCAAAGACGGTGCTTCTGACAAATCTGATGCTGTTCTTTCCAGGCTAACAGAAGAATACAGATAAAATGCTGGGATAGGGGTGGGGGGAGGGGGGGGGGGAGGGGGGGGAGGGGGTCAAAATAAATAAGGAGGGGACACAAATAAGGAGTGTTTGACAAAGCCTGCCCCGGCATGATTGAAACTGAGAACTTCAGAGCGATTGGTACAAGCATTTTATTGACCAAAAAGACAACGAAAATATCCATGTATATTTGTGTAGTCATTATTTGGGTTATTACTGTTAATTGCAATTACTTACTGTGGTTATTAAACGTGACTCTTGACTACAAGATTGTTGTTGTTGGATGGAGTTTTACGTCCTGGAATCAGGACGGGTTCCGACTTGTGACAGTGTGCACTTATGGTGACTTTATAGTGCTCCCCCACTGGGAGACCAGACCACCAGCACCATGACCTGATTGCTGACTCACTCGCATTATCCTGACACTGAGCCAACCAACCAGTTCTTGCCCTATCCCAATAATGCCGATCACCTGGCTAGTAAATCACAATTATCCAATTTTAAGTTATTGGTTTGACTCGATCAGGGTTCGATTGCCACGATCTACCAAAACGGGAGATGGATGCTCAACTCATTCGGTCATCCCGTTCTCTTTTGACTACATGATGGCATTTATACAAATACACTAAAACCTCTCTAACCGGCCACCTCCACAGATCGACCACTCCCCTATATCGGTCACTTTATGTAGGTCATGAAAACGATCGCCCATACAATACCATTGTAACGATAAAAAAAAACTCCCATACCCGACCACCTCCGTAAACGGACCATCTAAAGTCGATCCCATGGTCGGTCAATTTAGAGAGGTTTTACTGTAGTCTTCATTAGGGAACATTCGGCGAAAAGTTTGTAATGCCCACCTCTGGTGGCGCAGTTCAGCGCCGCCCCACCAGATGGAGCCAGTTTGGCCGTGGCCTCATTCTGATCCCACTTCAGGGCTGATGACGCCCAGGTAAAATTGGTCCAATTTGCGCATGCGCAACCCAACCAGGTTCTCCGAGTGTCATCAGCACTAAATTTGGCTGTCAGGATTTTTTTGGGGATTTGGTCGGGGGGGGGGGGTGTGTGGAGGGATGTGGCTGTTTGAAGAGAGTTGGGGGTGGTGGTGGTGGTGTGGGGATGCAACAGACTAAGGAGAGGGAAGGTGAGAGGGCGGGGATATGGGTGGGGTGGGAGTTGAATGGATGGGGGTGGGGGTGGGGGAGGGGTAAGTGGGTACGTGAGTTATTGTCTGAGTACTGGAAGTGGGGAGTCTGATTTGGGTGGGAGTTCGTGGGTGGGAGGGAGGAATGGGTAGTTAGTGAGGTGGTGGAGCAGGCAGTTAGTAGTTGGGGGGGGGTAGTTAGTGAGGTGGTGGGCGTGGCAGTTGGTAGGAGGGAGGGGGGGTAGTTAGTGAGGCCGTAGAGGTGGGAGTTGGTGGGTCGGAGGAAGGGATGGGTAGTTAGTGAGGTGGTGGAGGAGGCAGTTAGTAGTTGGGGGGGATGGGTGTGTAGTTAGTGAGGTGGTGGGCATGGGAGTTGGTAGGAGGGAGGGGGGGTAGTTAGTGAGGCGGTAGCGGTGGGAGTTGGTGGGTCGGAGGAAGGGATGGGTAGTTAGTGAGGTGGTGGAGGTGGGAGTTGGTGGGTGGGAGGAAGGGATGGGTAGTTAGTGAGGTGGTGGAGGTGGGAGTTGGTGGGTGGGAGGAAGGGATGGGTAGTTAGTGAGGTGGTGGAGGTGAGGGTGGGAGGGAGGAATGGGTAGTTTGTGAGGTGGTGGAGGAGGCAGTTAGTAGTTCGGGGGGATGGGTGGGTAGTTAGTGAGGTGGTGGGCGTGGGAGTTGGTAGGAGGGATGGTGGGGGTAGTTAGTGAGGCGGTAGAGGTGGGAGTTGGTGGGTCGGAGGAAGGGATGGGTAGTTAGTGAGGTGGTGGAGGTGGGAGTTGGTGGGTGGGAGGAAGGGATGGGTAGTTAGTGAGGTGGTGGGCATGGGAGTTGGTAGGAGGGAGGGGGTGTAGTTAGTGAGGCGGTAGAGGTGGGAGTTGGTGGGTGGGAGGAAGGGATGGGTAGTTTGTGAGGTGGTGGAGGAGGCAGTTAGTAGTTGGGGGGATGGGTGGGTAGTTAGTGAGGTGGTGGGCGTGGGAGTTGGTAGAGGGAGGGGTGTAGTTAGTGAGGCGGTAGAGGTGGGAGTTGGTGGGTGGGAGGAAGGGATGGGTAGTTAGTGAGGTGGTGGAGGTGGGAGGTGGTGGGTCGGAGGAAGGGATGGGTAGTTAGTGAGGTGGTGGAGGTGGGAGGTGGTGGGTCGGAGGGTGGGTAGTTTGTGACGTGGTGAGGGTGGGAGGGGTGGGTAGTTTGTGAGGTGGTGGAGGTGAGGGTGGGAGGGAGGAATGGGTAGTTTGTGAGGTGGTGGAGGTGAGGGGTGGGGGAGGAATGGGTAATTTGTGAGGTGGTGGAGGTGAGGGTGGGAGGGACGACTGGGTAGTTTGTGAGGTGGTGGAGGTGAGGGTGGGATGGAGGAATGGGTAGTTTGTGAGGTGGTGGAGTGAGGGTGGGAGGGAGGAATGGATAGTTTGTGAGGTGGTGGAGGTGAGGGTGGGAGGGAGGAATGGGTAGTTTGTGAGGTGATGGAGGTGAGGGTGAGAAGGAGGAATGGGTAGTTGTGAGGTGGTGGAGGTGAGGGTGGGAGGGAGGAATGGGTAGTTTGTGAGGTGGTGGAGGTGAGGGTGGGAGGAGGAATTGGTTTGTGAGGTGATGGAGGTGAGGGTGGGAGCGAGGAATGGGTAGTTTGTGAGTGGTGGAGGTGAGGGTGGGAGAGGAATGGTAGTTTGGTGATTGGTGAGGTGGAGAGAGGAGTGGAGTGTGGAGGGAGGGAGGAGGAATGGTAGTTTGTGAGTGGAGGAGGGTGGGAGGGAGGAATGGTAGTTTGTGAGGGTGAGTGAGGTGGGAGGGAGGAATGGATAGTTTGTGAGGTGGTCTAGGTGAGGGTGGAGGGAGGAATGGTAGTTTGTGAGGTGGTCTAGGTGATGGTGGGAGGGAGGAATGGGTAGTTTGTGAGGTGGTGGAGGTGAGGGTGGGAGGGAGAAATGGGTAATTTGTGAGGTGGTGGAGGTGAGGGTGGGAGGGAGGAATGGGTAGTTTGTGAGGTGGTGGAGGTGAGGGTGGGAGGGAGGAATGGGTAGTTTGTGAGGCGATGGAGGTGAGGGTGGGAGGGAGGAATGGGTAGTTTGTGAGGTGGTGGAGGTGAGGTTGGGAGGGAGGAATGGGTAGTTTGTGAGGTGATGGAGGTGAGGGTGGGAGGGAGAAATGGGTAGTTTGTGAGGTGGTGGAGGTGAGGGTGGGAGGGAGGAATGGGTAGTTTGTGAGGTGATGGAGGTGAGGTTGGGAAGGAGGAATGGGTAGTTTGTGAGGTGGTGGAGGTGAGGGTGGGAGGGAGGAATTGGTAGTTTGTGAGGAGGTGGGGGTGGGAGGGAGGAATGGGTAGTTTGTGAGGTGGAGGTGAGGGTGGGAAGGAGGAATGGGTAGTTTGTGAGGTGGTGGAGGTGAGGGTGGCAGGGAGGAATGGGTAGTTTGTGAGGTGGTGGAGGTGAGGGTGGCAGGGAGGAGTGTGGACAGTTATTGTGGTGATACTCATAGTGTTAGAGGCGCGATGCAATGTTGTCGGCCAGGAGTTACTGATGTGGTGATGAATGTGTGGGTGGTGTGGGCGGTGTGGGTGGTGTGGGTGGTGTGGGTGGTGTGGGTGGTGTGTACCGTTGTAGTTGGAGTGGCAGTGGATGGTTTCGGCGGGAGCAGAGAAGGGGGGCGGGAAGGGAGAGGGGAGGGGCGAGAGGAGGTGAGAGCGGTTAAAGATGATGACGAACACGAAGAGAGGCGGAGGGAGGAGGGCGGAGGGGATGAGTGAGGTAACAGCTCTAGGCGGCTCTGACAGAAAATCCGGCATCTTTTTGCAGTATTCGTGAATGAGCTGGTGGGTGGACGGGGGTGTGGGGATAGATTAAAAGACAACAAGAAAGCCCTCTTTTTCAATCTACAAATTGCCTAAACCTCGAGCCAAATCGGTAGAGCAAATGCTTCCCATGTGGAAGGTCCGGAGTTCGAATCATACCAATGACTTACAAAATTGATACTTGTCACTACCTAGCCTGGCGCTCGGCATTGATAGGATATGGCAAGGACTGGTTAGCACAGTACTAAGATAATATGACTGTGTGGGATACCGGGTCATGCTGCTGGCAGGCCGGTCTCCCAGTGGGGCAGCAGTATAAAGTTGCATTGAATGTGCACCGTCACAAGTCGGTATCCATTCCGATATTACCTTAGATGTTGCGAGGACCTAAAACAAAAACAAACACATATAATGCCCTGAATCCAATGGTAGATCCGACCCCGAGGTTAACCTTCTCCTCCCCCATTCCCCCGCCACTGCTACTAGACAGCAATTTCTCTCACCCCCCCCCCCCCTCCCCCCCCCCCCCCCTCCCTGCTCCCTGCTACTCCACTATCTCCTACTTATCCGCCATCATGCTTCTTGAAAAAAAAAAAAGTTAAAGGTGAATCCTTGTGTTAATTATGCCCCCAGGGTGTAGGTGGCGTGATTAGTAATCATACGCCACCTCTATTATCAACGATTCGGCGCCTGTTAGTGGCTCCACGTCACCAACAATTCGCTGCGGATTCGGCTAATTGTTATTGTTTAAAGTTGCATAATCCAATGGTTGTGCATTTCTGAAATTTTCTGAGATAAATACATTAGGTTGATCGTTAATATGTACCTTACTTTAGCTTGAAGTAACTTTTATTTTAAGTGGCTAACTTTTGAGATATTTGAAGTGGAACCATGCACAATTAATGTTGGCAAGAACGCCAAACTCTGACCCCATAGGCTTCTGCAGTGACAGGTTCTATTCAATTGCCTCGGTATCTCCTTCTGTGTGGTGACAGATGTTTATTAAGGGCACCACTATCTAAGTTAGATATGTAGAATCACATTGAGATAATTGGTTTGGTTTTGAAAATTTGATATTTTCATCGGACTATGCAGCTTAATGTAGCTGTCACACTACGACGACAAGCGGCGACGACAGCCCAGCGACTTGGATTTTGTGAAAACCCGACGACCTATGCAAATTCGGGCCAATTCGGACGACAAGCGGACGACAGTGCCGCGACAGTGCCGCGGCACTCTGACGACCCGTGAACGACAAACGAGGTCGGAGATATTTTATTGCCGGGCGAATATTCAGTGGTGTATCTGCGTGTGTGTCTCTGTGGGTGTCTCTGTATGTGTCTGTGTGTCTCTGTGTTGTGTCTCTGTATGTGTCTCTGTGTCTCTGTGTTGTGTCTCTGTGTCTGTCTCTGTGTGTGTGATAAACCACACACACTCACTCACATTCACTATCACACTCACACTCACAGTATCACACTGACTATCACATTCACACTCACACTCACACTCACACTCACTATCATACTCACACTCACTATCACACTCACTATTACACTCACTATCACACTCACTATCACACTCACTATCACACTCATTATCACATGTAGGTTTATGCAGCGGACCTGTGAGGAAGCAGTCTTCATATGATATATGAAGAAATGGGACGGTACAAACACCGTAACGACACCATAGCGACAGACGACACAGACACACACACAGACACAGAGACACACACACAGACACACCACTGCACACACAGAGACACACACGAAGCAGTTTCCATGAGAAATATGAAGAATAGGACGGTTCAAACATGTTGGTTTATGCGGCGGACCTGTGAGGAAGCAGTCTCCATATGATATATGAAGAAATGGGACGGTACAAACATGCGTGTTAGACTATGCGGCGGACCTGTGTTGTGTCTCTGTGTTGTGTCTCTGTGTGTGTGTCTCTGTGTGGCGATAAACCACACAGACACACACACACAGACACACACACAGACACAGAAACACACACACAGAGACACACACACAGACACACACAGCAACAGAGACACAGAGACACAACACAGAGACACAGACACACACACAGACACAGAGACACATACAGAGACACACAAAGAGACAGAGACACACACACAGACACAGATACACACACAGACGGTGCAAACATGTAGGTATATGTATGCGGCGGACCTGTGAGGAAGCAGTCTTCATGAGAAATATGAAGAATGGGACTGTGTATTGTATGGGGTGCAAACATGTAGGTATATGTATGCGGCGGACCTGTTAGGAAGCAGTCTTCATATTTGGGACGGTCCTAACATCCCTCCAAGCAAGCTAAACTGAGTCATGTTTGGACCGTCCCATTCTCTGTGTGTGTCTCTGTGTGTGTGTCTGTGTGTGTGTATCTGTGTCTCTCTGTGTGTCTCTGTGTGTCTCTGTGTCGGGGTGTGTCTGTGTGTGTGTATGTGTGTGTGTCACTCTGTGTTGTGTCTCTGTGTGTGTGTCTCTGTGTTGTGTCTCTGTGTGTGTCTCTGTGTGTTACTGTTGACTCTGCGGCCAAACGGCCCCGGCGACAGCTTAACGACAGCTTAACGACAAGACGACACCGTAGCGACACCGTAGCGACACCGTAGCGACAGCCGAACGACAGCGTTTGTCGCCGTGGGTTTTCAACATGCACAAAAACCCGACGACAACCGGGCGACAGTGGAGAAACTGGAGTTGTCGCGGAGGTGTCGCGGCGACAGCCGAACGACAGCATAACGACACCGTAGCGACAGCCGACGACAGAGCAAAACGACAAGCCGTTGGGCTGTCGTCGGCCTTGTCGTCGTAGTGTGACTGCTACATTAAGCGCAGCGTTCATGATGGACAGTGCTCGAAGCGAAGGGTCAAAGGTCACCGATGTGGAAGGCGCGTGAGTGTCCCTGGCTGGATTGGTTGGTTGTTTGGAGTTTTATGTCCTGGCACCTTCTAAGGTCATATCAGGATGGGCCCCCAACTTGTGACTGCGCGCTCATAGCGATATTATAGTGCTGGCCCATTGAGAAATGAGACTGCCGGCACCATTGCCCGATATCCCATTCGGTTGCATTATCCTGACACTGACCCTTGCCCTACCCTATTAATGCTGAGCGCCAGGCTAGGAAGCGACAAGTATAAATTTTATAAGTCATTGGTTTGACTCGACCAGGAACCGAACTCCCGATCTCCCCCACGGGAGGCCCGCGCTTTACCGATTCGGCCACCGCGTTCGGTGGCTGGCTGAAAGGGGAGAGAGGAAGCAGGTGGGATGGCGTAAATAGGAGACGCTGTTACCTCCCCCCCCCCCCGACCCCCACCCCCATCCCCCCTCTCCGGTCGCACAGAAAATATAGCAGGGGTGGTGATAGTGGGGGGGGGGGAGGGGAGGGGGGAGGGAATCGCTGATGTGGCTGGCTACTTGCTTACTAATTAGACAGAATGTAACTAGGCCAGCCACTCACTGTAAATGTGTGAGACATCGCAACAACGTGTGTGTGAGTGTGTGTGTGCGTGTGTGTGTCTGCGCGCGTGCGTGTGTGTGTGTTTAGATGGATCATGTTCCACGACACAGGTGCCTATCCACATTCACACCCTCACCCATAAGCGCGCCACCCCCCCCCCCCCCCCCCCCACACACACACATACATACACACACAGTCGTGGATTTAGTTTCAGGTTGTGCACAACTTTATTCCGAGCACAGTACATGGGTTCCGTGTACAGTCGGGCATGTCACTCCCCCGCCCCCACCTTCCCACCCTCCCTCCTCCCCCCTGCCGATGACATCCATCAATATAAAACCACCGGGACCCTGTGGCCTGAGTCAGACGACAGACTTGCTATCCGGTGTCGCGGTTTCAGTTCTCAGCCAGTTTCAGTTCTCCGCATCGCTTCTGCGCATGCATCAAAATCGAACAGCATCGTCAAGGCATTGTCAATGGTCGTGAGCAATCTTCATACAGAAAAAGTGAAATATCTCTAAAACCACACCACCTAGAAACAAATCGCTTGGAACACATATAGAAAACATGTTTACCAAAAAAATTATATTAAATTGATATGGTTAGGGTTCTGGATTTCTATTAATTTTGAATAATGTTTTGCACTGCGCGTACCAGCAAATGCAAGGCATTGTCAATGGCCGTAAGCAATCTTCATACAGAAAAGGTGAAATATCTCTAAAACCCCATGACCTAGAAACAAATCGCTTGGTACACATATAGAAAACATGTTTACCGAAAAGATTATACTAAATTTATACGGTTACTGACACTGATACTATAGTGACAGTATGAGTGCAGCAATTTGTGGCGATCGGCAACGATTTGAATCTGGCTCGATGTTGACACATGCGCAGACGATGCTGTTTGATGTTGACGCATGCGCAGAAGCGATGCGGAGAACTGGAACTGGCAGAGAACTGAAACCATGACACCGGACCGCACTTCGTCCACACCTCTCTCTATCTCCTCTCCGCTGGCCTTGGTCCTCCTTGATATTTAGCGGAGCCTCTCTATAAATGTTGCAGTTCTGCAACCAGTAACCGTCGTAAGGTTACAAACCACCCCCAAGCAAGTGGCCTGAGTCACTTGCTATGCGGACCGCACTTCATCCACACCTCTCTCTATCTCCTCTCCTCTGGCCTTGCTCCTCCTTGATATGTCTGAAAAGAGTTCCAGGAGGGGGAGCCTGCCAGCATTTCACTTTCTACTCTTAATTTGTCCGTGTCTATGGCTCGCTGGTTGGTCACCATAGAGCAAATAGACCTGGTCCTTTGACTCAACTCTCCTCATTTCTCTTTCCTAGACTGTACCCTTTCTATTTCTCCCAGGCATACTTCTACCCCTCACCAGGGGAGTTGTGTGCTTGGGTGGGGCCCTGTACCTTTACGTTTCTCTCTCTTTGTTCTCGTTGCTGGAACCACTACTGCACCCATCTTTACCCACCCTTCCTCGAAACCCTTGCTGCTGTCTGATGGATACAAGTGCTCAACTACCCCGGACCGAGGAGATTTGGGGCCGCCCCAATGCTTCGCCATTACAATGTTGTAAAGATGTCCCCAGCTTCTACAACCGTCCCTACTGAAGATTAATCTTCAACCAAAGATTGGGCCGATTTATCGGAGCCTCTCTATAATGTTGCAGTTCTGCAACCAGTAACCATCATAAGGTTACAAACCACCCCAAGCAAGCAAGCATGGCCTGAGTCGGTAGAGTGCAGGCTTCACTTGCGGGAGGACGGGAGTTCAAATCCGATCTGAGTCAAACCAATGACTTATAAAATTTATACTTGTTGCTAGCCTGGCGGTTGGCATTAATAGGATAGGACGAGGACTGGTTAGTGGAGTATCAGGATAATGTGACTGTGTGGGATATCGGGTCATGGCGGCAGCGGCCTGGTCTCCAAGTGGGACAGCACTATAAAGTCACCATAAGGGCACACTGTCACAAGTCAGCACCCATCCTGATATGACCCTAGATGTTGATAGGACATAAAACAACAAAACAAATAATCATTATGAGACTGGAATTGCCTACACCCGTGAGTTAATAAATGATATCCCGAGATGGAGAGTTCTAATTGAATTTCGTGCCTAGGAGGTGGAACGGATGTGGGAGGGGAGCTGGGGGAGGGAGGGGGATAAGGGCGAACACATTTGAGATTTGTTGAAAGTTCCACGTCACGAAGATGTGGGTTGTTTAAATAAATGGCCTACTAAAAAAGAATCAAGTCAGGCGGGCGATAAGATGGCTGGTTTGGAGATTTGTAGACGTTTGTCTGGGTGAGTTACCGACCTGCACACCTAATGGGTGCAAAGTGCTGCGGAATGGCCGCCTGTACCCCGTCACACACACCCTCCCCCTCCCTCCCACCCTCTCCCACCCCCTCCGACCCACCACCCACACACAGCACACATTCACACACCTCGCGCACAACCACCACACCCCTACCCACGCACCGGACGCGGTGGCCCAATCGGTAGAGCGCAAGGTCCCGTGCGGAAGAGTGTTTGTGTTTGTTGTTGTTTTACGTCCTAGCAATATGTAAGGTCATATCAGGACGGGTACTGACTTGTGACAGTGCGCGTTCATGGCAACTTTAGTGCTGCCCCAATGGGAGACCAGTCCACCAGCACCATGACCTGATATTCCACTCAGTCACATTATCTTGACACTGGGCCACCCAGTCCTTGTCCTATCCTAATAATAATGCCGAGCGCCTGGCTAGGAAGCGACATGTATCAATTTTTAAGTCATTGATTTGACTTGACCAGGATTCGAACCCACAAAGCCATGGGTTCGGATACCTCGATCTCCCAAAGCAAGAGACGGACGCTCAACTCATTAGGCCATCCCGTATGGTTTCATACGGAAGATGGGGAGTTTGATTCCAGGTCGAGAAAACCAATGTCTTGCAAAGTTGATACTTGTTGCTTCCTACCGACTTGTGCACACTCATGGCAACTTTATAGTGCTACCCCACTGAGAGACCCGGCTGCTGCCACCACGACCCAACGTCCCTCACACTGATACTGTGCTAACCAGTCCTTGTCCTATCCTATTGATGCCAAGCGCCAGGCTAGGAAGTGACAAGGATCAATTTTGTAAGTCATTGGTTTGACTCGCCTGGGATTCCAACTCCCGACCTTCCGTAGGGATAGCCTGTGCTCTACCGATTCGGCCATCGCGTCTGGTAGTGTTGAATTTCTATGAATATATAAAAATAATTTTGTGTTTAAGTTCTGAAATAATATAATTACAAAAGGCACACTAGGTTTTGAGGATTATTTTGCTATGGTTTATATTACACCATAGAACCCGCAGTGTGTGGGTATGGGTGTGTGGGTGAAGGGGTGTGGGTGAGCTTGAGGTTGGTTGGTTGTTAGAGTTTTATGTCTTGGCAACATCTAAGGTCATATCAGGACGGGTACCGACTTGTGGCAGTGCACACTCATGGGAGACCAGGCCGCTAGGACCATGACTTAATATCCCACTCAATCACATTATCCTGACACTTAGCCAACCAGTCCTTGCCCTATCCTAATAATGCCGAGCATCTGGCTAGGAAGCGACAAGTATACATTTTTAAGTCATTGGTTTGATTCGCTCGACCAGGGTTCGAATCCCGCGATCTACAAAAACGGGAGATGGACGCTCAGCTCATTGGGCCATCCTGTCTGGTGTATGTATGTGGGTATGGATGTGGGTGGGTGCTGCAGGAGGAGGACGGGGTGTGGGTAGAGATTGTAAGAGCGCTGAGGGCGAGAGTGTCACGACGCATCTTATCGGTCTCAACTTCCGGTACTACCAGACATTAGATTACAGCTCCCGGACATGTAAACTGAGTGTCCCTGCTATCACGTATCAGCAAGCGGCCAGGGCCTGGCTACATTGTCATTGCGCAGTAAAGCTTGTCTTATTTAAAGTTGCATAGTCCGAAGGGTTTGAGTTTCTGAAATTTTCTGAGATAAATACATTAGGTTGATCATTATTATGTACATTACTTTAGCTTGAAGTAACTTTCATTTTAAGTGGCTAACTTTTGAGATATTTGAAGTGGAAACATGCTAAATTAATTTTGGCAAGCTTGTCAAAACTCTGACCCCATAGGCTTCTGCAGTAACAGGTTCTATTCAATTGCCTCAGTATTCCCTTCTGTGTGGTGACAAATGTTTAATAAGTGCACCAGTATCTAAGTTAGATATGTAGAATCAAATTTAGATAATTGTTTTGGTTTTGAAAATTTGATATTTTCATCGGACTATGCAGCTTTAACGCCACCTCTAAAGCATCGAATTTTATCATTCTGACATATTTCTTTGGAGGAAACCCACTGCCGCCACATAGGCTACTCTTTCCGATAAGCAGCAAGGGGTCTTTTATATGCACATTCCCACAGACCGGAGAGTACATACCACAGCTTTTGATGAACCAGTTGTAGACGACTGGTTGGAACGGAAAATAACCCAAACTGCAAATGGGTCCACTGAGCAGGATCGCTGGGATGACCGACACCTTCACCGGTGGACAATCTACCGCCTGAGCTACGGCCCGCTCCCGTGCACTAGACGAAGACCAATCGAAAGGGTGAAGGCGGGTGGTGGTTGTAATTAAAATGCAGCTGCCAGCATGGAAGACTGGTCGCGGTGGCCGAATCAGTAGAGCGCAGGCTTCCGGTGTGCAAAGTCGGGAGTTCGAATCCCGGCCGAGTTCAATCAATGACTTACAAATTTGATACTTGTCGCTACCTAGCCTGGAACTCTGCATTACATGATGGTTAGCACAGTAACAGGATAATGTGTCTTTGTGGGATATTGGGTCATGCTGCCAGTGGCCTGGTCTTCCAGTAGGACAGCACTAAAGTTGCATGAGTGTGCTATACAATGGCCATGAGTGCGCGCTACCACAAGTCAGTACCCGTCCTGATATGACCTTAGATGTTACCAGGATGTAAAACAACAACAGCACACACACACACATATACACACAGCGCTAGCATGGAATACTCAGCGACATAATAAATCAGTTCAAGTAATAACATCACGACTCTAATTATTTAAGACTTTAACAAGTTGATTGTTTCGTACAAAGGTAAACAACTTAAAGTTGCATACTCCGATGGTTTAGAGTTTCTGTCATTTTCTGAGATAAATACATTAGATTGATCGCTATAGACTACCTTACTTTAGTTTGAAGTAACTTTTATTTTAGATGGTTAACTTTGGAGATATTTGAAGTACAACCATGCACAATTTATTTTGGCAAGCACACCAACACTCTGATGCCATATGCGTCTGCAGTAACAGGTTCTCTTAAATTGCATCTGTATTCCCTTCAGTATGATGACAATTTCTTAATAAGTGCATCAGTATCTAAGTTAGATATGTAGAATCAAATGTAGATAATTGTTTTGGTTTTGAAAATTTGATCTTTTCATCGGACTATGCAACTTTAACCATAGTGAGCAATGTTAAGTTGTAGACTTGAGCATGACTCAGCACAAGCAAGCCTACTTCCGTTAAAGAATAAAATTCATATATTAATGAATTTCTGACTATGGACTCTATTTAATTTACTATTTTAACTACATTGTACTTCTAAAGCACAGCATATAATTAAATTAATGAGAGATTCTAAGGTTGACTACCTATCCTGGGGGCCTGGCATTACTTGGATAGGGAAAAGAGCAGTGGACCCGGAAGATCAATTGTCCATGATTGGAATTCACTTGCTTAATCAACTAATATACCCAAAAAAGAAAAGTACAAGAAAATTATAGTATGCAGTACACCTCGCAAATCTTAATCCACAATTTAATGAGGGGTCTCGACAACGATATTAATGTGATCAGTGGCTATTCAAAACTACATTTGCTACCAAATTTACCAGCCATATTTGGAGTAGATGTCCTACTTTAAGATGTCACGTGGTACTGCCTTCAGTGTTTATATCTTTAGCGCGCCTCTGTTTCCATGTGTTAGTCATAGGGCTTTCCGCTGTGCTCGCTGGATTGGAAATGTATCTTGTGCAATAGACGTGAGTTCAGGAGAGTAGAGCCTTAAATAGCTGGTGGAGCATTCTCTCACTGAAGGGCTCTGCTCACGATTAGTGAATATATTCACGTTTTATGTTTAAATTTTTGTTTGTTTTATTGACAATAATGTATAAGCTCCTGCAAGGGTGCTTGTTTTCAACGCTGGACAGCTGTGGTGCTGTCTTGGTCTAGTCGCGCATCCAGGAGTGTTTACCTGTTTCTGCTCAGGCCTGCCTTTTGTGATTTTGGGTGTTAGTAGCCTATATTAGTTTTTTTGTATTTTTCCTGAGTTTTGTCTAGTCTGAGTATGATACCTTAGCCTACTATGTACATTAGCCTACTATGTTCATTGGGTGTCATGCAGGCTTGCGGGAGAAGATCCCGTCCCATTTCGATTTGTTACAGCATCCTTTCACCCAAGCCCTGTCCTTAGATAGTGCACCAGTGTGCCAGAACACACTTGGACCCTTTAAGTCTAGGTCATACCTACCCGGATCAGGGACCAGACTAGCCCCGGACCGTGATCTGTGGCGATCCGGTGTGATCCGTGGCTCATCCATGGCTGGTCCTTGGTGATCCTTGGTGATCCTTGGCTGGTCTGGCCTCATCCGGGGTTGGACCCGGATGTTTTAAAATGTTTAAAACATCCCGGGTGATCTGGGGCGATCTGGGGAATATTGCAATCTGGAGTTAACCAGCATCATCTGTGTGTGATCTGTGACTCATCCGGGTTGTCTGGGGGACGTCCGTGTCTCGTCCGGGGCAGTCTGGGTAATTTTAAATTCCGGGAGTAGTCTGGGGGTTGTCTGGGGGTTGTCCGGGGGTTGTCTTGGGCTGATCCGGGGCTGATCCGGGGCTGATCCGGGACTAATCCGTGCCTGTGGAGCATGGCTCATCCGAGTAGGTGTGAGAGTGAGGCAAAAACGACCAAATATAGCGATCTTATCCGGGGCGGTCTGGGGTAGTCCGGGGGAGTGGTCCGGGGGTGGTCCGTCTAAAAATCCGGGGCTCGTCCGGCTATGTGTGACTGGGGCTTAAGTTTAGGACTGCGACCAGGTGGGATGGTTGTGTTGTTTGCTTAGCCATTTTGTATTTCAGTGTGGATCAGATGCATGACCGTGGCCTGTCCATTTCTGTGTTAGGATTCCATATATACGTATTGGAAATGGCACACTCGGTTCACATTCACACCAATCGCTAAATTGAGCGATCCGGTTTGCCGTCTACGCAAATTGCATTCGCAGTTGGACATATGGAATCGAAACTATTGTGTTTACATGTTTTCCATTTTATGTCACATTCGCATACTGCATACCGCACACCGCATACTGCGTATATGGAATCGTAGCTTTAGACTGAATTTTATTAGGATCGCTATCTGTTATAGCGTATTATGCGGGAGGAAATGTCCTTGCAAGAATGTGCAGAAAGCTGAGGAAATATGTTTGATCTACTGTGTGTTCCCGTGCGTTATATCGGGAGTTCGATTTCCGGTCGAGTGAAACCAATGACTTGTAAAATTGATATTTGTCACTCCCTAACCTGGAACTCGGCATTATTATGATATGACAAGGACTGGTTAGCTCAGTATCACGATAATTTGACTGAGTTGGACATTGGGTCATGGTGCCAGTGGCCTAATCTCTCAGTGGGGTTTGTTTGTTTGATTGTTATTGCTTTAAGTCCTAGCAACATCTAGGGTCATATCAGGACGGGTACCGACTTGTGACAGTGCGCACTCATGGCGACTTTATAGTGCTGCCCCACTGGAAGACCAGGCTGCCAGCACCATGACCTGATATCCCACTCAGTCACATTATCCTGACACTGAGCCAACCAGTCCTTGCTCTATCCTAATAATGCCAAGTGCCAGGCTAGGAAGTGACAAGTATCAATTTTTAAGTCATTGGTTTGACTCAACTAGGGTTCGAACCCACAACATCACGATTTGCCAACACAGGGCAGCACTCACTATACAGTCGCCATGAGTGTGCACTGTTACAAGTTGGTGCCGGTCCTGATATCACCTTAGATGTTGCCCGGATGTAAAATCCCAACAACCAACCAACTAACCTGCATGAAATAAAACATGTGCAGTTAATTTTAAGGAGAAGTTCATGTTTTCATCTGTGCAGACGACGGCTTTGTTTGAAGTGAGTTGTGGCTCTGACAGTGAGTTTGTTGGGGCAGCGTATCTGCACTCAAACCTTTTCATGTGTTTTATATTACCTGACTCGGTGGCCGAATCGGTTGACCGCAGGCTCCGCGTGTGGAAGGTCGGGAGCTTGAATCCCAGCCGAGTTAAACCAATGACTTATTCAATTAATGCTGGTTACTCCCTAGCCTGGCACTTGACATTATTAGGATAGGACAAAGACTGGTTAGCTCAGTGTCAGGATAATGTGATTGAGTGGGAAATTGGGTCATGGTGCAGTATGTATATGCTACACATACGATGGCCATACACTAGCAATGTCGGACATATATGTTCTGCATACACATTATGTTGTGTATACGGTATGTATACGTCCAACTTTGCCCCCCGTGCCAAAAAGTTAGACGTATCTCGACATTTGAAAGTGATTTTAGCTGTTGGTGACGTACTTGTGCAATGCATGATGCGTCGTAATGTTACAGGGCCATAAGCGGCTTCCAAGTTTCATACCCAGGTTATCTTGATTGTTCGTATATTCCGCTTCTAGTTCTAGTTCTAGTATATAGTAGTCATCATCATCATCATGCTGTCAGTCGTGATGCGACAAAGACTGCTTTCATTACTTGACTGCCGCTCTCCATTTAGCTCTCTGCTGTGAGAGTTGCATCCATGAGTCGGTCTTAATGTCTCTCAGCTTCAGGTTTCTCTTGATGGTATCCTTGAACTGGAGATGAGGGCGCCCTCTCTTTCTGTAACCAGAAGACAGTTGAGAATAGAGGATCTGCTTTGGTAGCATGTCTGATGACATCCTCATGAGGTGTCCAGTCCACCGGAGATTCTTTTTGATCAGAAGATCTTCCATAGAGGGCAGCCCCGTCCATTCGAGTATTTCCTTATTTATCACTTTGTCCTTCCAGGTTAGCCTCATGATTGAACGCAGATGTCGTATCATGAAGGCATGCAGCTTTTTCACCTGTCGTCTGTACACTGCTCAGGCCTCGGCTCCGTATAGTAGGGTGGATAGCACGATTGCACGGTAGATCTTGTCTTTGACCCGAATGGACACATGGTGGTTGTTCCAGAGTCTCTGGCGTAGTTGGCCGAAAGATGCGCTAGCCTTGGCCATCCTCCTCTGTATTTCAGCATCAATGCGTCCATCACTTGATATAGTGCTTCCGAGGTAGGTGAATTCTGGAACAGAGTTCAGCTTGTTTCCGTCAACCATGATCTCCTCCTCTCAGGTTCTTGTAGAGTTGGGTTGGTACAGCACCTCCATCTTCTTGATGTTAATCTTCAGGCCGAACTTCTTTGATGCATCGGAGAAAGCGTCCACTATTTTCTGGATCTCTTCAGCAGAGTGGGCAACCAGTGCACTGTCATCTGCGAATAGTAGCTCTCTCACCGATTAGTGTGTGACATTGAATCGGTCAGCGCTCTGTCTGGACTTTATATAGATGCCATCCCCCATGTCTCGGAAAGCCTCGTCGAGCATTGCTGGTAGGAAGATGGAGAAGAGCGTGGGGGCCGGTATGCAACCTTGCTTGACCCCATTGGTAACCCCGAACGATTCCGAGACTTCCCCTCCAACACTAACGTTCGCCATCATTCCTGTATGTAGAGCCTCGATCATAGTTTTGAACTTCTCTGGGCATCCATACTTCCTCAGTAGCTGCCATAGCCCGGTCCTCCCGACTGTATCAAATGCCTTAGTGAAATCGACAAATACCATGTACAGTGGTCGGTCCTGCTCAATGCAATTTTCTTGTAGCTGTCGGAGACAAAATATCATATCCACGGTGCTCCGGTTACCTCTGAAGCCACACTGTGACACCGGAACTACATCAGGTGTTATGTGAATGGATAGTCTGTTGAGGAGAATACTGGCGAAGATCTTGCCTGCTATGGAAAGAAGAGAGATTCCTCTATAGTTCCCACAGTCTGTTCGATCACCTTTCCTGTAGATGGTTACAATGCTGGCATCCTGCCATGCTTGGGGTACAGAACCCTCCTCCCAGGCATTGGTGATTAGTTGGTGCAGTCTGTTGAACAGATTGTCTCCTCCGTGCTTCCATACTTCAGCAGGAATTCCATCACCTCCAGGTGCTTTGCCATCTTTCAGGCTGGCGACCGCTCTAGTCATGTCATCCATGGTTGGAATCTCATCAAGGCATGTTTTGGTAATGCGCTGCTGGATGTTGTCCAGAGCTTCGTGATCTATGTCACCAGGGACGTTGAGTAGCTTCTGGAAGTGTTCACTCCATCTTGCCACAACTCTCTTGCTGTCAGAAAAGGTCTCCATTCCATCTGTTGATTTCAGGTGAACAGGTCCCTTCATCATGGGTCCCCACTCTTCCTTCAGTCCGCTGTAGAAGCCCTTCATGTTGTTTCTGTCTGCAGCTCTCTGCAGCTCCTCTGCCTTCATTTCCCACCAGTCTGACTTCAATGCACGGGTGCATTTTTGTAGCAATCTGCAGGCATCTTTGTATGCTGCAGTGGTGGATCTAATGTTCCTGGTCTGCAACACTCTCTGGTGGGCTTGGTCTCTTCTGCTCATAAGATTCTGTAGCTCCTGATTGTTGGGGTCAAACCAGTCCTGGTGTTTTCTGTCTGGCTTGACGAGATATGTTTTAGCTGTGTTGTATACAACCTGCTGCAAAGCTGCCCATTCCTCGTCTGGTGTTGGGCTTTCCTTCTCCTCCAATTGTGCGAGAGCGCTGTGCATCTCCCGCTCGAACCTCTCCCTGTGACTGATGGTACTTAGTTTTGCTGTGTTGAGCTTTGTCGGTTTATTTGTCCATTGCCTGTTGTGCTTTTGTTGTATTCTGAATACCACTTTTGACCTTAGCATCTGGTGATCGGTCCAGCAGTTAGCTCCACGCTCCTCGAGTACTGTGGATGTCCATCTTATCCCGGCACCTTGTGATGACGAAGTCGATCATATGCCAGTGTCTGGAACGAGGATGCATCCAAGTGGTCTTGCGTTCATCCTTCTGCTTGAACATAGTGTTTGTCACTATCAGTTCGAACTCAGAGCACAAAGCCAGTAGGACTAGGAGCCTCGCCATTGGAGTTGCATTTCCCGATTCCATGTTTGCCCATGACCAAGGGCCACTTGTCATTATCTCTTCCTATCCTTGCATTGAAGTCTCCTATCAGCAGTAGCTTATCAGTGCGAGGGATGTCACTGGGCGTACTTGCCAGCTGGTTGTAGAAGCCCTCCTTGTTATCATCTGGGTTTGTCATTGTTGGAGCGTACACACTGATAATTGTAGCAAAGTTGTCCTTGCTCAAAGGTAGTCTCATAGTCATGATTCTGTCACTTACTGGCCGTGGCATTTCTGTCAGCTTTGTGACGATGTCCTTTTTGATAGCAAAGCCCACTCCGGCCTCCCTTCTCTCTCCTCCGGGTTTGCCACTCCAGAAGAAAGAGACTACTAGACTCTGAGTTCTAGTTCTAGTATATAGTAGTAGGGTTTAACTTTAAGCACAACCCCCAAACCTTCAACACCCCCCAAACCTGCAACACCCACCCACTGAACTTTCGCGTGCAAAGCCCTAAGACAACAATTTACACGAATCCATTCTCATATTCTCCGTGACCCCGGCGATTTGGTTTATCTTGCGCATGCGCAGACGACGGGGGGGGGGGGGGGTGTTAACTGTAGGGGCGGAGTCGGCGAGAGTTTTCTCCATCTTCAAACAGAGGCGATGTTTCATAAGTGCAAGGTGAATGAATGAACACAACCACCAAAGATCCGCTTGGTGAGTGAGACAGTTGGGGGCAGCGTCTGTGTTTGTGAACTTCTCGAGGGTTCTCGCGAGAGGTTGAACCGTTCTCGCGTCCTTGAAAAAGATGCGAGACAAGATCTAGAACAAACAATTGTCGTCTGGCGCGTCGCGTACAGCACAAAGGCGGCCGTTCAGCACCTCCTGGCGAGATGTGTGCGCAGTTCCCGCCTAAACCCTTCTGTCGTCTGCGTGCCGATCCTGAACGGAATACATTAATAACACATAAGGCACGGTGGGCGCTCAATTATATAAATTAAGCACATCAGTCTGCGCTTGGACGTGGCCTAAGTAAGACACTGTGTGTGTGTAATATATGATTAGTGTGCCTTTTTATTAGCATAGCCTTTCATATTACTGCATGGCTCTGTAATATATACATATATATGCGCTGGCCGAATCGGCACAGCGCAGTCCGAACCGGCACAGCGCAGGCTTCCCACGTGGAAGGATGGAAGTTCGAATTTCAGCCGAGTCAAACCAATGACTTACCAAATTTATGCTCGGGGCTCGGCATTACTAGGATAGGACAAGGTCTGGTTAGCACAGTATCATGATAATGTGACTGTGTGGGATATTGGGTCATGGTGGCCATTAGATAAAGATTCACCCGGTACTTGTAGTACACGGGTGAACGACAACGAGGTCTAAATACGGGCGAAAATAGCATTAGTATGGAACATGAAGTAGAAACTGTGGTTCCATGATCAACTGGCTACTTATATCGGCACAGATTTGGTGAAATGGGAGAGAATGCAAAAAGACAAGATGGCGGCCGCAGAACGCCGTCGATTTCACTTTTAAATCTGAGTAAACTAGATATTATATTATATTTTTCAACTCAAAGGTAGCGGGCTATCAATAAGACATACGTAAAGAATAAATGTTGCTTCTTAGATTCTGAAATTAGGCTCTCAATTCATTGACCCATTTTTTCGACAGCTTTTACATAGGGTTGGTTTGCACCCCTACTGCAGCAGTACGGGGTGAATCTTGTATCTAGGTGGCCATGGCCTGCCTAATCTCCCAGTAGAGCAGCACTACAAAGTCGTCGTGAGTGCGCACTGTCACGAGTCGGTACCCGTCCTGATATGACCTTGTATGTTACCTCATTCAAATACTATATATGTATGTGTGAGTGTTTATTAACATAACCCTCCCTCCATATTACCGTATTCTCACAGCTTAACGCCCACCCCCCAATTGGCCAATATTTTGTAAACGTCCACACCTTAAACGCCCAGGTGTAGGTACTTCAGTTTGTTTGTTGTTTTACGTCCGAGCAACATGTAAGGTCATCAGGAGGGGTACCCTCTTGTGACAGTATGTGCTCATGGCGATTTTATAGTGCAGCCCCACTGGGAAATCAGGCCGCTGGCACCATGACCCGATATCCCACTCAGTCACATTATTCTGACACCAAGCTAACCAGTCCTTGCCCTATCCTAATAATGCCGAGGACTAGACTAGGAAGCGATAAGTATCAATTTTTAAGTCATTTGTTTCACTCGACCGAGAACCGAACTCACAAACTCGCGATCTTCCGCATGCGAGGCCTGTGCTCTACCGATTCGGCCACCATGTCCGGTTCCGTGATTTGCCAATTTAAACGCCCAGGGCGTTAACCCGTGAGAATACGGTAATATATCAGTATATGGGTTTGTAGTTTTATTTAGACGTGAACATAAGGCAGGGGATGCCATCCATTATACATCGGCTGGATGGAGGCGCAAATGGGATGGATATAAGGAACGCCTACACAAGGCCCTCTACAAACAGGTGGTGGTGTGAGTATGGGGGGGGGGGGGGGGGAGACATGGCGGCGGCGGCGGGGGGGGGGGTGCGCTTCTATATGGAACTGTTTGTTTGTTCGTGTTTTTTAACGTCCTAGGAACATCTACGGCCAAACTAGTCAGGTGCTCGGCATTATTAGTACAGGGCAAGGACTGGTGTGCTCAGTGTCAGGATAATGTGACTGAGTGGGATACCAGGTCATGGTGCTGGCGGCCTGGTTTCCCAGTGGGACAGCACTATAAAGTCGCCATGAGTGCGCACTGTCACAAGTCGGTACCCGTCCTGATATGACCTTAGATGTTGCTAGGACGTAAAACTACAAACAAACAATCTACGGCCAAATCAGGATCGGTACCGACTTGTGACAGTGTGCACTCATGGCAACTTTATGGTGCTGCCCGACTAGGAGACCAGGCTGATAGCACCATGACCCGATATCCGACAGTCATATCATCCTGATACTGTACTAACCAGTCATTGTCCTATCATAAACAGTAGGTAAGCCAGAAAAAAATCAAAAACGAATAGGATACACCATACTAAACAAACTATGCACACAAATATAATAAAAAACAAAAACAAATTGGAAACACCATAATACAAGTTTACAGAAATTATAGCTTAAAGGAAACCAATCCCTATGGATTATGACCACTACTGCGCAGCGGCGAAAACAAGTGCATGCACTTAAACCTTATGAGCAGAATAAACAAACAATCACACACACACATACACAAATTAATGCCGAGCACCAGGCTAGGTAGCAACAAGTATCAATTTTATAAGTCATTGGTTTGACTCGGCTGGGATTCGAACTCCTGACCTTCCGCTTCCGCGGGAAGCCTGCGCTCTACAGATTCGGCCACGGCGTTCGGTCTATATGGAACTACTACTGTGGCCTTCACCAATAAAAGAACATTGTGATTATCACCTTATTAGTACCACTCAGTGTGCAAGCAGCAACGTAAATCCTCACTGGCACAAATCTGTGCTGAGAACACCAGACGGGATGACCAAATGAGTCCCGTCCTGATATGACCCTAGATGTTGCTAGGACGTAAAACAACAACAAACAAACAAACAAACAAACAAACCAAATGAGTTGAGCGTCCGTCTCCCGTTTTTCGTAGATAATCGGATTCTAACCCACGGGTTCAAACCAATGACTTAAAGATTTATACTTGTCGCCTCCTAGTCAGGCGCTCGGGAATATTAGAATAGGGCAAGGACTGGTTGGCTCAGTCAGGATAATGCGACTGAGTGGGATATCAGGTCATGGTGCTGTCGGCCTGAATTCCCAGTGGGGCAGCACTATAAAGTCACCATGAGTGCCCAGTCACAAGTCGGTACCCGTCCTGATATGACCTTAGATATTGCCAGGATGTAAAACTCCCAACAACCAACCAATAAAGAAGCCGGTGAAATGTCATCTTATTAGTACCACTCAGTATGTACACTGCTAATGTAGCAGTCACACTACGACGACAAGGGGGTGACCACAGCCCAGCGACTTGGATTTTGTGAAAACCCGACGACATATGCAAATTCGGGCCACGTTGGACGACAATCGGACGACAGCCCGACGACATCGGGACCACAGACGGGACGACAGCGGGACGACAGTGTCTGTGTTCTTCATATTTCTCATGGAAACTGCTTCCTAACACTCATACTCACTATCACACTCACTATCACACTCACACTCAGTATCACACTCACTATCACACTCACTATCACACTCACTATCACACTCACTATCACACTCACTATCACACTCACTATCACACTCACTATCACACTCACACTCACTATCACACTCACTATCACACTCACTATCACACTCACACTCACACTCTCTGCTAAACTGAGCCATGTTTGCACCGTCCCATTCTTCATATTTCTGATGAAGACTGCTTCCTAACAGGTCCGCCACATAGTCTAACACACATGTTTGTACCGTCCCATTTCTTCATATATCATATGGAGACTGCTTCCTAACAGGTCCACTTGCTATCCGGACCGCACCTCGTCCACACCTCTCTCTATCACCTCTCCGCCGGCCGGACACCTCCTTGATATGTCTGAAAAGAGTTCCAGGAGGGGGTGCCTGCCGGCATTTTCACTTTCTACCCTTACTCTGTCCGTGTCTATGGCTCGCCGGTTGGTCACCATAGGGCAGATAGGCACGGGCCTTTGACTCAACTCTCCTCATTTCTCTTTCCTAGATCTGCCCATTCGATTTCTCCCAGGCTCACTTCTTCCCCTAACCAGGGTTGTTGTGTTCTTGGGTGGGGCTCTTGACCTTTTACCATTTCTCTGTCTGGTTCTTGTTGCTGGAATGACCGCTGCTCCCACCTTTGCCCGCCTTCCTCGAAACCCTGCTGACCGGATGCAAGTGCTACACTACAGACACCATACAGCTTTACTACAAACAGACGGCACGGAGAGATCCGCTGCCACCCGGCGCCCCGCCGCCACTACGTCTTGAAGGATGTCCCAGCCTTCACAACACTTCCTCTGAGACCACTTCACCCGCAGAAGACATGTCTTAACCAAAGACTGGGCCGATTTATCGGAGCCTCTCTATAAATGTTGCAGTTCTGCAACCGGTAACCGTCGTAAGGTTACGAACACCCCATACCATACCACCTAACAGGTCCGCTGCATAAACCTACATGTTTGCACCGTCCCATTATTCATATTTCTCATGGAAACTGCTTCCTAACACTCACACTCACTATTACACTCACACTCACTATCACACTCACTCACACTCACTATCACACTCACTATCACTCACTATCACACTCACACTCACATTCTCACTCACAGAGAAGCGACTACAGCTTAACGACAAGACGACACCGTAGCGACAGTGCCGCGGCAGTGCCGCAACAGTGCCGCAACAGTGCCGCGACATCGGCTGTCGTCACCTGTCGTCGAAGTTTTTCAACATGTCCAAAAAGCCTACGACAATCCGGTGACAGTCGAGAAACAGTGGAGAAACTGGAGGTGTCGCGGAGGTATCGCGGCGACACCTGCGCGACAATCAGCGACAATCGACGACAGACCGGAAGTGGCTGTCGCAGGGCTGTCGTCGCCGCTTGTCGTCGTAGTGTGACAGCCACATAAAGCAAATCCTCGCAGGACAACTCTGTGCTGAGAATGACTCTGCCCAATGGACACAATACTAATTTAATGCGTAGCCCCAGGCTACATCGCACAGGATAATTACTACCTGGGACTTTTGGCAAGACCCATCCCCATCGCCAAGGATCACCCATGTGGGCATACTGGTGACCTGACCTCTAACATGACCTACTTTTGTAACCCTGGACATGTTTTTTGTGTTGGGTTGTGAACCTACCACAGTCTCTTCACCTCACATTGAGGACGGGACCCAAATGGGTCACAACACAGGTCACTTAAAGTTGCACAGTTTCTGCAATTTTCTGAGATAAATCTAATAGAATGATTGTTATAATCTACTGTACGTTAGTTTGAAGTAATTATGATTTAAGATGATTAACCTCAGAGATATCTGCATTCCAACATGCACACATGAAAATTAATTTAGTCTGTTTTTACTTCAAATTTCTCTTAAGTTAATCATTTATAATCAAAGTTACTTCAACCGTAAAGCTGCGTAGTCCGATGAAAGCGTAACAATTTCAAAACCAAAACACTTACGTAAATTTGACTCTACATATCCTACTTAAATACTAGTGTGCTTAGTAAGTGTTGGTTGCTGCATAGAAGGAGATACTGAGCCAATTTAATAGAACCTGTTACTGCTGAAACCTATGGTGCCAGAATTTTTGCGATTTAATTTGCCATGTTTTCACTTCAAGTGTCTCGAAAATTAGACATTTCAAATCAAAGTTAAAAGTTACTTCAATCTAAAGTTAGGTAGATTAAAACAATCAACCTACAGTCTACTCTGTCTAGAACGGACACCCATAGGACTGGAGCAGGATGCCGTTATAGAGAGAGATCCGTTATGGGCAGAGACTGACTGACGGAATGGGTTGAAATCAATGTTTTTCTTTTATACTTGACTGACTAGGACACTTCTTACAAAGTCATTTGTACAATTTGTCATTTGTACAATTAGTCATTTCTACTATTCATCACTTCTGCAATTTGTCATTTGTACAATTGATCATTTGTACAATTAGTCATTTCTACTCTATTATAACTATATGGCATGTCATTATTGACAGACAATATTGTTCAAATAGGTGAAAAAATGGCTCGTTGTCCAAAAAAGACAGTTGTCCATTAGACACAGAGGCAATGCCATTAAATTAAAGGGGTGCCGTGACGGGACCAGCATATTTTGCCGTTATTGACATAGATTTGTTATTGACAGAGGCTGTTATTGACCACATAGACTGTAATATATTTATCTCAGAAAATTACAGAAACTCAAAACCATCGGACTATGTAACTTTAACTAAGCTAAAATAGATTGTCAACAGGTGTTTATCTACCACGTAACGGCGATTGATTGATTGATTGATTGATTGATACGCACAATTTAAATGATCTTGCACTGTTATTTGATTGCCTCGTGAGTTTTGGTTTCGGTTTGTTCAAGTGCATAAAGGTCGGTGGCGACAGAGCATGGCGAGGGTAAGTTCTACATGGGGTGTAGAGGCTGCCA